>JBBBDQ010001568.1:0-600000 GCA_037127315.1 Ascarosepion bandense | reverse complement strand
TTCACAGTACACCTACAATTCTGTTCAGCAGTTAAAAATCAGTTCTGTAGACAATAGCAGAAAAACGACTACTATATTCATGTTTTCTCCTGACAGATGAAGGCTACAGAGTTTAGGAAAGTGCATCTTCAAGTGTAATTATAATGAACCTAATCTTGTGAACCCTTGCTATTGAGTTTGATGTTCAATGGGAACTCTATAATTGTAATCTTGTGTCAGACAAAATTAAGCTTCATAAATATTATCCTAGTTGGTGATGATCTGATTAATTCCTAGCAACATAGTTGGTTTACATTAAAGTCCAACTGATGTTTCATAGCTCTTTCTAATATGTTCTTCATTGTTAATGTACATCTGTATCCACTGTTTCATAATCCCTTTTGCTTAATGAGTTTGGAAATGCAATCAGTTGATTTTCTTGGATTACATGTTATGTAGAAAGATCTAAAAAGTTATAGAATAATTAATGAAAAAGTATTTTCAAAAAGGCATTCCTGAAAATTGATTTCAGTGAGCTTTTTTTTATCACTAAATTTCTACAGCCTTTATTTCTTTCCAAATGAAATTATTTTTTCTCCTAATCTTTTCAAATAGACAGTGAATATATATAATAGAAGTTGTTCATTATGTATTCACAATGGGTGATTTGTGTGTAGAACATTTTCTGATTGGTTGATTATTGATCTGAAGGTCACAGGATTTAATACTGATTAGATTTTATGGGAAAATGTCCCATGAATATCTGGAATCGTTGTTCTTATGACAGAAAACAAATGGTGCTATTTCTTAGCATTTCATATGACAGCATGCACAAAAATATATCATACCATATTAAGAACATTTTAATTCTCTAAACCATATGAAAGCATTTAGATTTTGATTTGAAAATAAAATAAGTAGATATACTGTAACGAAATCCTATTCTACTAGCATAGAACTGATAACAAAGGATAGCATTATTTATATATTTTTGGCACTCCTGCCTAGGATCAAGGTTGTGCGCACACACACACACACACACACACACACACACACACACACACACACAATCAAAAATATTTTTTATCTAGTTATTCATTTATAGCCTGTTTCATGCATAGCAGTTTTTGAAATGGGTATTTCTTTTTCTTGGATGCTCCAAAAATCTATCGATTCATACCTTTCTCAAGGTTATTTGCATGAAAGTGATTGTATAGAACTCAACCAGTATTCAAACTTGCTTGGCTGATTTCTTTTTCAAAGCTTCTAAATATTAGACCACCTGAACTTCCATTATTTATATATATATATATATATATATATATATATATATATATATTTATTATAAATTATACTTATGTACAAACTAATAAAATAAATATTATTTTTACCATCATTACTAACTACCTGATGAAACATTGTTCTTTCAATGTCAAAACAAAATGTACACTTTTGTAGTAGATTGTAGTTTGTACATGTTCTAAAGTATAATTTATAATAAATATTCATTGCTCTATTTCTATATTGAGCACTGTTTTAAATTAATGTTTTGAGTGTTGTAAATATATTCCTCACTCCTTATTCATTTGAATATTTTTTTTATAATCGTGTTGCCCCCAAGCAAGGCATTTCACTGCCACTGTTGAACAGGGGGTTACTGAGGAAGTAAGTTATGAGAAAGAGTGACAGGTTACAGTGGGTGTCAGGAAGAGGGTAGGAGAAGGAAGAGAATACTGATGAGAGTGGAGCAGATGAATAAAGGAGCATGAGAGAGAGAGAGGATGCAAGTTAGTGAGATAGGAGATGACTATTGACTTTACATTTAAATTCTTGGAGATTATAGCTGTTGGAAAAGTAAGTAAATGAAAGGGAATTCCACAGGTGGGAAGTGCAAGAAAAGAAGCTGCTGGAGTAGAATTTGCATTTACAATTTATTGGTTTCATGGTAAAAGGGTGGGACCTAGTTTCTAATCTTGTTGCTCAAGCAAATTCATGTATGGTGGGTACCAGTGAGCTAAGTTCACCTGAGCAGAAACCATGGAAGTATTTGTAGAAGAGACACAGGGAAGCCACATTGTGCTGGTGAGAAAGTGACTGTACCCAAGCTGCCAAGTCGGGATTGATCACATTACAGATTCTCTGTTGGATTTTGTCAAGGACCCCTAGGTGGATAGCAGATCTGGCAGCAGTATTCAATGCATGAGTGGATGGCAGATTTGTATATGTGCAGGATTGTTTCAGACGGGAAAAACTTCCTCACCCTACACAGAGAACCAACCTTCTTAGCAGTGGATTTCGCTATACATTCTATAGAGTCATTCCACTTGAGGTCTGTTGTGAGAGTTAATCCGAGGAGGCACAGTGTTTTACTTTCAGGGAGACTAAATTGATCCCTGCTAATGGGGGGTAGGAGTGATTGTCTGTGATGGTTAATAGATAGCAGCTTCATTTTGGAAGCATTGAAATTCACTAGCTATTTCTAACTCTGGTCCACCACGGACTGGAGGTCCTTTTCGAGCTTGGCAGCGAGGTTTGCTTTATCAACCTCAGCAGATTTTTGATCAAGGTGAGAGTAAAGCATAGTGTTGTCAGCATATATGCCTACTTGGGATCTTATTACATCAGGGAGATCATTAATGTAGATAAGGAAATGTATGGGACCCTAAATAGAGCTTTGAAGGACACCCGCATTTGTGTGATAGTATTGGGAGGCGTGTCTATTCAATACTATCTTCACTGTGCGATCTGAGAGGAATGACTGAATTAGGTCAAACAATTGTCCAGTTATACCGTAGCCCAGCAGCCTGCATAAAAGGCAGGCATGCCAGACTCTGTCAAATGCTTTGGAGACGTCTAGGATAACACTTCGGGATTTGCCGTTCTTGTTGAGAGCCTGGTGTATATACTCAGTGATGGTCATGAGCATATCAACAGTAGACCTGGAGAAGTGGAAACTATACTGTTTGTCTTAGGAGGCTGATAGGGTGATAATTAGTGTGGTCAGAGGGGTCTTTGGTATTTTTATATATAGGAACCACAGAAGAGAATTTCCAGCAGGCAGGAAAGCAAGAAGTAGAGAGGCAGTAGTTATAGAGAGAACAGAGGAGAGTTCAGGAGCACATTTCTTTAGAACACTGATTGGTATTCTGTCAGCACCGCTCGCTTTATGTGGGTCAAGTTTTGCAATTATTTTGGAGACCGCCAAGGAAGTTATGTGTATTTAAGTCAGTTGGGCTTTAGTTTGGAGTGTAAGTCAGGTACAGATACTCCAGACTAGTCCAGTGTCGAGTTAGTGGAGAATCTGTGAATGAAGCACTTGGCCTTGTCTGTTGAAGAGGTGAGGACCTCAAATTCATTGATTAGTGGGGGGATTGAGGTTTGCTGCTGTTCAGCACACTTTTACAGAGCCTCCAGTAGTCTTTGGAGCCAAACTTACAGGATGCTTTGTGCTGCTTCATTTTGGCTGCAATTATCAGCTTAGCTCCTTTAAGTATCTTCTTGCACTTATTGCAAGCTGATGCAAAAAGGCGCCTGTTATGGTCCAACACATGACTCTGGTAAAGCTGAAAGAAGTGATTTCGGTGGGCGATGGCAGGAGAGAACCAGGGGGGTGAGTAGGATTTAAGTCTTAACTTCCTGGCAGGGATGAAAGCATTGTTGCTAGCTTTAACCTAAGAGGAAACCTCGGCTGCACAGTCTTCAACAGGAAGGCTAAATACTTTGTTCTAAGGGATGTCACACAGGAAATCGCAGAACGAGTCCCAATCGGCTCTTTGGTAGCAGTAAGATATTTTGCTGGTCTGAGGTTCTTGGGTGGAATGGGATTGGAAGGAGATGCAGACAGAAACTACCACATGGTCAGATTTTCCAAGAAGGCAGAGTTGTTTGACATTGAAAGTGTCAGTGGCGGAAGTAAAGCAAAGATCTAGTAGTGAGTCATGTGCATTAGGGTTGTTAGAGAAATGCATGGGGAACTCCACCACCTGTGTCAGGGACTGAGTGATTGAAAAATTTATGGTATGGAGACCAGCAAGATCTGTGATGGAGTTCTTCAGCCACTTCGTATGGTAGGCGTTAAAGTCGTCAAACACAAATATATAGGCAAATGGATGATAGGAAATGGTCTTGTCAATATTATTGGAGATGCTGTCAAAACCAGAACAGTCAGGAGATGAGGGAGAGCAGTAGAGAAAGAAGAGATAGCTAACAGATCTTAGAAAGAAGCGACAGAAACACATGTAAGAATGATGTATGGATTCAAGAGTGATCACCCTAGCTAGAGGGAGGCGTTCACTGACGTAAACACCAAGCCCATGCATGTGGACATTGGAGTCCTTCCTGAAGAGGGAAAGGTAACCAGGGACATAGAATTCAGAAGAGAGGATAGAAGGATCAAGGTTAGTTTCACAGAGGGCTAGGATGTCAGGTGAGTTTAATTGGAGAAGATTCGACGCTGTAAAAGTTGGAATGTAAACCACGTATATTAGTGAAGGAGATGTTGATAGGTTTGGGTTTTTTTTGATTGGCTGGTTTAGTTTTGCTATTATGGTAGTGCGAATTCATGTTTTGCTTTGTTAGTGAGTTTTCTTAGGAGAGGTCCAGAGTAGAATCAGTTGGTCGCTATATGTAACAAGTGTGGGAGAGAAGCTGGAACAGACTACAGCATAATGTGATCTCAGGGTTGCCCACCAAAGGTTCATGCACAACATGGCACTACATAAGACCCTGATATTATTCAACTGTTGACCAGAGCAGCCTCTCTTGACGTTAGTGAGAGAGAGAGAGAGAGAGAGAGTGAGAAAGAGAGCTAGGCAATGTGGACATTGTCATCATTGAATGATTGACAGTTTCAAGTGATATTCAGACCACTGTTTGAAGATTGCTTGAGGTGTGAAACTTACAGTCACCATGCAATGCTGATGTCAATATTTACACTCTATATATTTTCTAATATTCTATTGCAGATACTCTACCCAACAGATATAACAAATTTTAAACAATATTTAAATCATCCACTCCAAGTAACATGATAATGCTACTAGAACACAGGGGGTTACAGGGAGTGAATGAGAATAAGAAGACTTTGGTGAGAAAAAAACAATAAAGGAACAGGGTACTGGAAAAAAGAATATGACACTTGATGCTGCATTTAATTTTTTGAAGATTGTAGGTGACAAGGAAGCAAGAAATCAGAAGAGAGTTCCACAGGTGAGAAGTGTGAGAAAAAAAAATGTTAGAATAAAAGTTGTGATTGCTTTCAGTTGTAAAATAGTGCCAATCAAGTAGCATCTCATAACATTTTTAAAGAATGTATAATTTGAAAATAAAATAATCTTAGTTTACAACAATATCTGCTGTTGATTGAATAAAAATTTCCATGAAACTTAGAATACAAATAAAAAGAGATAAGTGAAGTTTATATATATATATATATATATATATATATATATATATATATATATGCACATATATCAAAAAATAAAACACCTATATATATATATATATATATAATCTTCATCAATTTCATTTCAACATGGTAACAAAATTGGAACAAACAGTGGAACTACAGAGAGAAAGAAGATTGTATGAAAGAAATTAATAAAAAGAAAAAATGAAAATTGGTTGAAAGGGAAAAAGTGGGAAGGATTGAGATGAAGGAAAGACAGAAAATTTTGACTTTTACATATTTACCTCTTTAAATTTGGGTGAAGTTTTATTTAATATATTTCTTTGGAGCAATTTTATCTTCTGCTGCTTTCCATCTGTCTCATGCACAAAGAGACAGGCTGTTAATCATGAAGCAAATTTCCATTTCTACATCACTGAAATGATACAATAGAAAGGTAAATGCCAACGGATATAGTTCTAGCATCATAAGATAGGTCATCAGGAAAAATTCAATCACAAACTGCTTTATGGACTCCAACTCCAGCTTTTTCCCTAGACTCTTGAATCATTTTCTATAAGTTTGTATTGTTACAAGGCAGTGGAATTTTAAATTTAGATTTATAAACTGATTAACAACCAAGGCTAGAAAACTCAGTCTGCCTTGCTATTTATTACAATACAGGTTGGAGACGGGTTGAAGAGATGATGAATTCTAAATTTTCATTTTGTGCAAAGGTGAACACAACTGCCTTGGCTAGAACTTGAACTCAGCTCATTTTAGTCATTTTCTGTGTTGATGAACACTACTGAAATTTGAAATTAAGAAGTTTCTAGAAATTTTTCTTTCTCAAAAGAAAACATCGGTAATTTTGATAAAAGTATCTAAAAAAGTTGTTGAAAACATTTTTCTGAATGAGCTTAAAAATTTTAGAAAACTTTCTTTTGAATGATAGTCAAGTTTTAATTTGATATAATGACATTTTTTTCCTATTAATTTGATTTTATCACTTTGTCAGAAAATAAATTGATAGAAATATCAGAAATATAAAGCAAACATTTGGCCTTGCAAAAAAACAAAAAAACTAAACCACCTTCAAAACATCTTAAACATTTCAGTTGGCAAAATAAATATGATTCTCAACCGTTTAGACCAAATTATTATTTATAAAGTCTATAAAGCAAAAATATTTGAAATATATACAGGGTGTGGCAGAAATACCTCCCACATAATGGTAAGACAGTAAGAGGTATATGCGGGAGGTATTTCTGCTGCACCCTGTACAAGAAAATAGAGATGTCTGCAGTGCAACATAATAAATTCATAATTTTGCACTTTCACCATCTTCTTCTATCTGCTATGTCATGTTAGGATGTTGGCGATCATGGTGTTCTGCAGTTTCTGGCTCTTAATAAATTTTATCTTTATATTATCTCTCCTAAATCCTATCCTGCTATTCATTTACATAATTTTGCTCCTCTGTTCCTATTTCCTTCACCCTGTTCTGTGAGTATCAACTTTGCTAAGCCTTCTTTCTTCATTACATGCCCGAGAAATTTTGACTCCCACTTCTTGATGTTAAGTATAACTTTCTTTTTTGTTTCCATTTTCTTGAAAACTTTGTTGTTGCTCATATTCTGACTATTCTCAGCATCCTTCTGTAGAATCACATTTCTCTAGGTTCAAATCTCTCCTTTTTCTGTGAGGAAATTATTTAACTTTCACTGCCAAAAAGGAGGACTGACATTATGTTACAGTTCAGTAATCTTTCCTTTTCTTTTTAACAATTTTTTCTTAATACTTTGCTTGCCTTTTGGAAATTATCTTTCAATATCCCAATGCACCTTCAGATTTCAGTGTTGTATTTCCTTCCTCTATTAAAACACTTCCCAGACATTTAAATTGTTGTCCTTGATTGATTTTGGTATCCCCAATTTGTAATTCGCATTTTGGGCTGTTCTTTTGCTAACAACCATGCATTCTATCTTCTTGCAATTGATGTTTCATCCCTTCTTTTCATTTAGTTGTGTTAAAAAAAATGGCTGTGTAAATTTTTTTTTTTTCTGGGGTTGCCTTTGCTTTTCTGACAAAATAGGGATCAGTTTGTATCAGTTCTATTTCTGTTCCTTCTTACTCATCTCACCTACTATTTTCTAGCTAGAGCCATTCATGTCAACTCTAATGTGACGGACAGATCTCATATAATCATTTACCATGTCCATTCAGTCTCTGGTAGCTCTAAGCAACATTTAACTCTTAGTCGCTGCTCTTCTTACACAAACTATCTCTTGATTAATTGCTGTTTTCATCTACCTCCTTTTCTATCAATATGTCCTGTGACTATTAAGTATTCCTAGTCATCCTTCATTATGTATTCTATAAATTTCAGCTCTTTCTTATTCATTTTAAGTATGCATGTCTTTTGAGAACTTATTTTCTTCAAAAATTTCCTCATTCGTTATGTGTTCTGTTTAACTTTTACAGTATTCTCAACATTCATCTGAAGAACCATATTTTTGTTTTCAAATAAAATTTTAATTTTGGAGGAAATCAATTCTAAGATTCATGGCCAGAAATTACCATGCCACTCACATTGTTGCAAACCAGCCACATTACCTCTGTATCCTATTGATGAGAAGTAAACTCTACTCCAACAGTTTATTTCCTGCTATCCACAGCTCTGTGAAACAGACTAAAAAAAAAAAAAAAAAAAAAAAAAAAAAAAAAAAAAAATCACCCAAGAAATGTGGTTCTACCAAACTACATTGAAAATAGCACAAAAACAGCATGTGACAAAAGTTTTAAGAAGAATAGAAATGACAAAGAAATTGTTGCTAATAATTAGAAACAGCTGCCATTTTTGGGGGACGCATAAAAAGGAAATAAGGCCTGGAAAATTTAAGACACATAGGGAATATCAAAGGCAACCAAAGCAGAGGAAAGATTTGAGAAACCTACTTGACAATTTTGACTGAGTAAATGGATGACAGAGCAAATATCATAGAAAGATTGTAAAGAAATTTAGTAAAAGTAGCAAAAGACCAAAAAATGTGGAGAGTCATGATCGCTCACATCCTAAAACAGGACATAGAGAAGCAAAAGAGAATTACATATGGAGAAACTACCATAAATCAAATGAGAAATACGCATTTAAAGTGAGTTCGCAAGTGCGTGCAGAGAAAACTCCCGAGAAACGTGGAAATGCGTGTCTTCTCAGTTTCCTTCTATTCCAAGTGGATGAACATTAACTAAACTGAGACGTGAGGCCTCTCTCGTTGGGTGGCCACTTCCAACTGACTTCTTGCTTGCTTTCTCGTTTTTCCTTCTTCCGTGTTTCCAGGAAAGCAGGAAGAAAAGAAATAATCAAATAATGCCATTAAACAAAAGAGGGAAAGAGAAGGATGATGAGAACTGAGATTATAAAAGAAAGAGACATAACGTTTGAAATACTAGCGACCGACACAACGACTCACAACAAGTGCCTTTGCGAAAGAAAGAGGGAGGGAGAGAAAAAGAGAAAGACATAACGCCTCCATACTTAAACACCCCTTACCTACCAAGTCTCAAATATGCTACTCCCTTTTACTTTTCCACCCAGTTTCCAACATTAAAAGAAAAAAGAAAAGAAAAAAATGCTAGGGGAGGTACGTGATATACACACCGACACAATAGATCAGTCATTTAATTTTTTTTCTTTTTTGAGCAAATGACGGGTACACGCCTTGGCTCAACTAGTAAACAAACATTAATGCGACGAAATCTTTTTAGATGAACTTTGAATAAAATTTTTAAAATTATAAATTATAAAATAACATCGAATTTGCATTGGAAATTAAGGTGAATTATTGATTGAAGAAACGAGGGCTAATGTTTGTTGTTTGTACGTCAGGGAATTTTTTTTTTTTTCATATGAAGCGCCTGGAAATTTTCGGAAGTCGAACATTTATTCATTCTTAATAACAAAGAAGTGTTAGTGTAATAAGTTAACATTTTTAGGAACATGTGGACCTGGGGATAAAAAACAAAAACAAAAAAAGAAAAAAAAACTTGATGTGAAGTAGATACTCTTTTTTTTTTGTTGCTTTAAATTGTAGAGAAATTATTATAATTATTACGTACTAAGTTACTAAATTGAAATTAGAGAATCAATAGTCCTAAACCCAAAAATATTTCCTGCAAGCAAACAATTTTTGGTCCTTACGTATTATCGGGAGGACCTTTGATTTTTACTTTTTCTTTTTTTTCCCCGCTTATAACACCAAGGAACTGGAAAAATCAGGCTTTCATCACCTCAACGTCAACCACAAGTACAACTTTGTGGATTCGAACACCGGGGCTCATACGCAGACAGTGGAACGCCTATGGGGATCGACAAAGTGGCGAAACAAGAAGCACTGTGGCACTGCACGTCACCATTTGGAGTCGTATTTGGCCGAATTCATGTGGCGGAAGCATGTTGCCTGTACTGATGTCTTTGAGTCACTTTTGGAAGCAATTGCGACGTTCTGGCCTCCGGAATTACAAATGTAATGTTATTTTATTGTTTTAACCGTTTCAATAAATAATTTACTTTAATTTTTGAGTCGTTTTTTTTAAAGGTCCTCCCGATAATACGTAAGCACCCAATTTTTTTTACAGGTTTTTCGCTTTTAATTTAAATAACATTAAAAATAAAAACAACTAATACAACAACTAATAATAATTAAATTAAAATTAAAGACTTGCATTTTAAAAATGTTTTTTTTTTACTCCTATGTCAATTTTAAACTTGAAAGACCGATATACTATCGAAATATTGTTTAAAAATTGTTTAAACTAAAGTTTAAAACTTTAACACTGTCTAAAGTTTTAGACTTTAAACACTTTAAATCGCGCTCTTCTCTAAATGTCGTATTATTTTTTTACCCACAGTCCAGGGTTTGACGTCTGTTTACAGATCTTAAATTAATTGAACGAGAAAGAATAATCTTATTCTTAATCAGTTAAGAAATTCATTTTTCCTCGTGATACAGACTTTTTACTTTTAAGCAAAAATAGGTACATACATAAATTGATTCAACCAAAATGCAGAAACATTCCTTCGGTCATTGTCAGATTCCTTGATGCGAATATTAAGGAAGTCTATTATTGTTTCTCTTAGAGTCTACTACACTACAGTCAATAATACTGCCGTAGAGACAGATGCAAACAAGAGTGAGCGAAAATCTTTAGCAAGTGTGTCACTAAAAGTGTCACATTTCAACACTGACTTGAATTTTGTTCCGTGATGCTTTGTGGTATTTTAGTTAAATTTTTAGAGTATCACTTTTGCAATGTTTGGTACTGCTGAGGGAAATATGGAAGATCTTTTTTCGTTTCCTTTTTTTTTTTTTTTAATTTCATCTTAGTGCATGAGAAAAATTCTGTACCAGATTTGAAACTCAGCGTACGATGAAGGAACTTTAGCTTTAAAATGTTAGACTTTTAAAATTTTCAATATTAGGCTTGGCTGAAGTCAGTTGAGGCAACAGCGATACGATATATAGATCTACAAAAAAAGGATTATAAGAATACTAATGGACTGAACATGTAAGTAATGAGAACGTTCTATAGAAAATGGAAACTAAAAAGACACTTATACTTAAAATCAGAAAAAGATAGTTGAAATTTCCGGGATGCATAACGAAGAAACAGGGCTCGGAAAATTCGACACTCACAAGACATATTGAAGGCCAGAGAAGCAATGGGAAATAGCGAGTAACCTCACTAACAAATTTATATAAATGAGTGGATGAAGAGAGAATGGGAGGAAACTAAGACATTATTTAGAACTACAAAGGATAGGAAGATGTGAAGAGCCATGATCGTTCACGTTCTGAATGGACATAGCATCTAGAAAATGTTAAGTACCGGCACAGATGTATTGAAAATGTATTTTCTTTCTAAAAAAAAATAAAAATAATAATAATAATGGCAATTAACAGGACATATGTGGTTCATTAGCAGCTTCTTTAAAATTATTACTTTATGTTGTCGTTAACTTAGAGCTACAAAGAATAGGAAGTTATGAAGAGCCATGATCGCCCTGAATGGACACGACGCATAAAAAAAGAGAGTACATTTGTCTGAACATGACAGTTGCTAAGTTCCAATCAACGCAAGAAAGTATTGTTCTTTGTATATTGGCCTTGAAACAAATATTGAATGATGGAAGACAAACAAAACGAAGACTGGAGTAAAAAATATATTGCCAAGGTTTTCTTTGTTAAAGAAAAATACATAAACAAAAATAATGTTACAGTGCACTAGGCACACACACACACACACACACACACACACAAAAATCAAACACAGTCTCGTGTAGAAGGCGAGACTAGATGTGTCTCTAGGACAGTTTTGGTAGTCGTTGGAGAGTGGCTTCCTGATTTTCAGTTTCGTGCACGCTGGAGAGTGTTGTCCTGGAAAAGACAGATTTGTGGCTACTGAAGAGGACAGTTTATTGCATATCATGGTAAGTATGGTTGGAGCAGGAATCCTGTTGGGCTAGATGGAGCGACAATACCTGGAGACCTACTGGAGATGGTTGGAACGACGGCAAGCTGGAGATGATGACTGGAGCCAGGGGCTAGCTGTCAGCCTCTGTTTCTGGAATAGATACTACACTTTGAGCCTTGTCATCTTTATTGCATAAAGAATATAGTTGTGGAACAGGCCGAAGTGGAGTGAGGTAGGTCGTCACTGACTATCCTAAACCTAGCTAACCTGATCCGCGACCCATTCATTCGTCTCTATTCATCCGATATACGCCACACTATCGCGAACTTAAAGGGAAGTGGGTACTAAAAAACACTCAATGACAAATTTTTCCAATCTATACAAATGACTTTTTTTTTTTTAAATAAAAATATGTAAAAACATATTGCACGAAATAAAGGAGGAGGAGATGAACCAATAACGAAAATAAAATGTGTTAGTAAAACCCGTCTATCCCACTGAAACAAAAAAATTGAGAATAGCTACTGTATTCTGCTGATAGGCAAAATCAAGACACTCATTCACTAAAAGCGAAGGAAAAAATAAGTTATGAATCGGGTAAATCAAAAGATGACCCAGTTAAAAAAGGGGGGATAAAAACAAACTGGGGAGGTTGGGAACCTTGATATGGATCATAACGAAATAGAATTCAGGGATCAGGACAGGAACAGCAATTACTCACATTAACTAGGCAAACAAAGATTCTCTCTTAACCGAGGGAGAGATCCAATAGAAAGCCTCCCCATTGTGTCGAAAAGGGTACTAGAAAAGAAAATCAAAGCTGGCCTCGTTCACGCAAACCAGGCTCACCACATTTACCCACCTTTCGTTGAAATCTGCCAATAGCAAATGCTTTCTATCAGTTCCGATCTTCATGTTGAGCTAATACCGAAAGAATACAACCAAATCATGATAAAAACATCGTTCGTATCGTAAAACTCTCCATCCTTGTTTCCGCTAGCAGCGTCAAAAACACCATCTGATTCACCCCAACCGAGGGAGGCGACATATCAATGGACACAAAATATTCGGGATCGATACGAGCCATTAACTCGCCGACATGCTCCCAGAACGGGTGCATCTGAAGACAGTGATAGAAGGAGTGCACAACCGTTTCTTCTAAATCAAGGTCACACCGATGACAATCGGGTGTATCCACCCAGACCGTTCTGAAACCAACGTCATTGAGAGATACCACGTTTCAGATTCATCACCTGGTAAGCGAAAACTCAGGGTTGGTGAGATAATTCACCGCTGGCACCCAGGACAAGCTGAATGGGCCCGACGAGACTCCCTTCAGTAGTTCCCAATAAAATATCCTCCTAGACCGCGAAAGGTCACTGGAACCGAATAGCAAGAATTCGGACTGTTTTCCGGGGCCAGCTTCGAAACTGAGTGAAGTGATGGTAGGGATAGGGAAGGGGTCCCTAATGCTCCTCACTCAAAGCGAAACATCCGTCAACGCACGGCGCGGGCTGATGATACTCCAAGTGTTGCATTCCCAGTCCCCCATGACATGGACAATAGATACAGATTTCTCTTCAGACCTATGGCTTGCGTTCACCACACAAAAAGGAGAAGAGCAAGCATTCGCTCGCCAAACTAAGTTTCTTGCACAGAGGGAATACTGCCACTCAGTAGAGAATGAGGGAAAAGATGTATTGGGAGCACACCTGGGCTCTACCTTTTAATGACAATCACCTTTGCAGCCAAGTCCGGACCACTGCTCCGACCAATTCTTCTTCAGCTGTAGGCCGGGTCCGAACCACACTCCAAGAATGCAGATGGGACTGTCAGTTAAACTGAAGGGCCACAAAAGAGGTAATGCTCTTTCAAGCACCTAACTGCAAGCCGGAAGACTTATCGCAGTTAATCTAGCGCTCCCCTCCCGTGACCTGCTCGTATAGTTCAAGCGCCTTCTGTACCACCTCAATGCTGCAACGGCACGATACGAAAATGGATAGTCATGAGTGTACACGGAAACTCTGGCATAAGCTTCACCAGGGGCATCGATTCCACGCAGAGCCGAACTGCACGTCCTGTCCCTCAGTAGACTAAGGAGAACCTTCCGACGCCAAAGCGTAAAGTAGGGCGACAGCGGACAATCCTGAAGAACCGACCGTGGCAGCGCAAAAGCTCTCGACCGCTACTCGTACCACAGCACGGGTGAGGGTTGATACAGAAGGCTAGCTTACTTGTAGAAGTCAGCTTTGTATCCAGTAAACTGCAAGTCAACAGCTAGGTAGTGATGGTCGACCTTATCGAATTCCTTGGACTGATCCAAATTGATCAGCGCGGATTTATCGTCGTCTTTTACACCCTCTAGGATTGTGCGAATCTGGTGCAGGTTGCTCTAACAGAATTGTTCGGTCTTTCGCACAACAAGTCTATTCCGGTCCCAAAAGTAAAGTGGGTGGTCAGCAAGGAAATGGTTCTATAGCTTCGGGAATGGTTGTTAAAAACTCATACCCGTACACAGATTGTTCCAAATGTTCCTTTGGTAGCAGGGGGAGAATTTTCAGTCATGGTGGTCAAGATCTCTCCACAACAAACAACATTTACTTTTCTGAATTAATCACATTAGCGAGTAAGATATTTGTGCATAGAAGGAATATTCAACATTTAAACAAAAATTAAAAGAAAGTCAAAAAGAAAAAGTTCTACTTAAAATGAACTAAAAAAAAAAACAAAAAAAAAACAAACTAAAGAATTAAGTAAAAATAAAATACTAACAAAATCTTACAAAAATAAAAAATGTTCGTCTTAATTGATCGAGGAAATAAAAGAAAAAACTAATAAAAGGTTTTTGTTTAAAAATAAAAAGGCCAAAGTAAAACAAATAAATTAAAGAATGGAAAATAAAAATTGGCTTGCAGTTGAGGGAGAGGATAAAAAATGAAATGTTTGCTTAAATAAAGATGGGCGACGTAAAAAAATAAAATAATAATAACTACTGCAAAATAAAATGGGGTAGGGTATAAAAGAAAAAAATAATAAAATTTTTGTTTAAATACAGGTGGCCGAAGTAAAACAGAAAAAAAAAAAACAACAAAAAAAACAATGCAAAAGAAAATAAAAATTGGATCGGGGAAAGTATGAAAGAAAAAATAATGCTTTGCCTAAATAAAGATGGCCGAAGTAAAATGGAGTAGGGGAAAGATGAACAGGAGTTGCAAAAAATAAAAACTCAAACAATTTAGAAATGAAACTCTTAGTGAAACTAAAATGGATAGGCAAAATAAAATTCAATAAAGATGAAAAGAAACTTAACGAAAATTCGCACAAGTCTTTCGTAATAGAATTAGTCAGTTAAGTGCCATACGTGATGCCCGCTTTGGGCAATCATGTCTAGAAAGAGAGATGACTGACTGGGTAGAAGATTATCCCGCAGTAGGTTGCCATTGCTTTCTGCGATAGTCTGGTTGCCAGCCAAGGCTATAGAACCCAATCTGTCTTATTATTTAACCTATAACTGGAGGGAAGAGACGGATTAATACCTTTCCAAAAGGTATTTGTGCGGAAGTGAATGCGAGGAATTCAACTGGAATTCGAACTCGGCTCCCTGATTTGTCGTTCCCAGTCGATATCCACGGCACCACAACGCACATAACGAGCCGTAATAATAATAATAATAATAATAATAATAATAATAATGACTAAACTGGTCGAGATGTCAGCTGCTGGAACAGATTCTACACTTTGATCCTCATCATCTTCACCGCGGAACTCTTTTGGTATATCTCCCAAGTGAGACGAAATGTGATTAAAAGTCGGTTTTATTGTGGTGTACACTCGGTCCAGTTTAAAAAAAAATTCCTTCGGTTATGTCGGCCTAGGTAGCAACTACTGATTTCCCTTCTGTTAACTTCCTTGTAGAAGTGCCTACAGATCCAGAAGCTAATGCGAATGTTGATCGTGTTTTGATAAGCGAGACCGGAGTAGCCCACACACACACACACACACACACACACACACACACACACACACACACACACACACACACTTGAGTCTTAGGGGCATACAATCAAGGAGTTGCCCACGGGCATCTCTAAACCTCTCCATGTCCCTGTACCTGTAGTCTTTCTTTCTCTAGATCGATGACTTAAACTGTCATCCACTTGATTTGTCTTTCTTTCCACGGTATAATTTTCATATTGCACTAGTGCTTACCTTATTATGTTCCATTTTGAATCTCTCACTTGTTCCAAAGTTTCACATTTTTACATTAACAACTGCATAAATTTGTTTGCAAATATAATCTCTGCATTACAGTTTAGTCATAGTTGGGAGATTCTTTAATGCTAGTAGCTTGACACTTAATTCTCATATGACTGGGGGGTGATCCTTCCTGTAATCATTGCCCGAGAAATCAGTCAGTATGATTCAGTGTACAAAACCTCTCGCCCGGTTTATATTCTTCTCCAGTTTTTTGAACGGGAGATGAGGTATATCCCTTTTTTTCCGCTTTATTTTTCCTGTTTAGGATTGGGTCTCTGGTTCCTTCTAGAGTCTTTTTAATTCTCTTTCACTACCAGTAGTTCCTTGCATTTTAAAGGCATTATCGCCTTGCTTGGGGTGAATTGATAAAAAAAAGCATTTCTAATAATATTGATGTTTAAGAAGTTTGTGTGTGTTTTTTTATGTCTCCTGACGAGTTTTCCTATGATCACACCCATCTTGAGTGTTGTTAAAACCAAATCCACCAATAAACCCATTTATCTCTATGGTCATTACGTGATCCAATTTCATACTTAAAAAAAACATTGCACTGTCATGTTCCCTTCTTACATTTGCATCAAGTTCCCTCTTCGATTATAAAAATTTATCATTTACTCTCATTTTTTGGTATTAATTATTGTATGTTGTACAACATATCTATTGCTTCATTATTGCTTTCTGGTATGGATGCATATATCACTATGTTTGCCATATTGAATGGTTTCCCTTTTAGTTTCACCATAGCAACTCTGCCTTCCTCTTGTTTTTATCTAATATTAGTTTGACTCCTCTTTTGTTTTTCTCTTCTGATTCTTTTATGATTCTGCGATTGTTCCTATTCTTTTCCCGTCTGCTTCTACATCCGCCTAATGTTAATAGCTTTTCCATTTCTTGTTTTACATTTCCTTACTTTCCATATTGATATAGTGTCCTAACATTCCCAAATAATTCGAGTCAGCAAGTATACCCTATATACAAAATTCATTCGTGCGTCTCGCCGTTGTATGGTCGTTGTTAGCAAATTCATCTAGCCGACTGTTATTAATATTACCACATAAATTTGGTTAGTTTTATTTTTATTTTTTTTTTAATCATATCACCCCAAGCAAGGTGATAACGCCACTGAAGCGCAGGGGGCTACGTAAGGGTAAAAAGAATGGAAAAGAGAAAACCGGAAACCGCATCCTAAACAGGAAACAAGGGATGAGCCTCTTCACCTGTTCAATAGATGTGGGTGGAGTGTGAACCGGGCGATAGTTTAGTCTATCTACTCCAATTGAAAAACAAAATAAAAAAAGAAAAGAGTGAAAAAATTGGAAAAGAGAAAGCCGGAAACCGCATCCTAAATAGGAAACAAGGGATGAGCCTCTTCACCTGTTCAATAGATGTGGGTGGAGTGTGAACCGGGCGATAGTTCGGTCTATTTACTCCAATTGAAAAAAAAAAAAAAAGAAAGAAAAAAGAAAAGAGTGAAAAGATTGGAAAAGACAAAACCTGAAACCGCATCCGAAACAGGAAACAAGGGATGAGCCTCTTCACCTGTTCAAAAAATTCTTCTCGGTGTGGACACAATATTGTTTTGTTCAACTGCCATCATTTATTCAGTTTTATCATTAATCCCAGATATCTTCATATTTCTCAATAGTTAACAGCTCTGAGAACTTTCTGCAGTTTTCCAGTGCCAAACAATTATAATTCTTTTTCATTATCCCAATCCTGCAATAACTGACATAAACAGAAATCTAGAAATTAAATATCTGCCGAATGCTCTTGTGTACCAAATACAAAAGTGCGATCTGGAATAGTTATGTTGGAGAGGTTTCGTTTGTTCCATTTCAAATAAGCATGCCACTGTTCCACCGGGAAATTTTATTTAATTCTAATAAACATGGAACGAAGTAATCATATTGCGAAGAAAATTATTTAAAAACCGTATCAAATAAAGCAGTGTGTCGATGGTGCAGAATTTGAAGGAAATAAATGAATCGAGCTGGCACTTGTATTTCATACACAAGTGTACGAATAAAAACAAGAAACTTCCCAATCAAAATCTAACAAATTTTATTCAATCACCAAATAAATATGTAGGCAAACGTTATCCTGGTGGAATATGACGCACTTTATTTTCACTAATTCCAGATGGAAGCTTTTTGTCTATTGTATCCGACTGATTCAACATGACAACAAGCATAAAAAGAACAGTAACTTTTTACAACTAAATACTCGTCATGTCATCTATTCACTACTACTTTTTACTCGCTTTAGCTTGTGCGGGGACGGTCGCTTCCCTGTTTCAGACTGTCACTAACGACAGTGGAAAAGTTATTTTTAGAATGATGAAATTTCAAATTTTTTAATTTTAAATTTTTTTCTATTGATGAAATGTCATCATTATCGTCATGAACAGATTGTTCAAGTATCACTGACTTAACCAGATTACTAAAATACCGAGAAACATTATATTGTAATTAAACATTACAGAAGTTGCGAAAGATTTACAAAAACAAATGTCTGAACAAAGATAGTAATTTTTAATAGTGCAAAGTTATAAGGACAATATTCAAATGAAATGTCAGCTTCATGTTCTAAATCTAGTTTTAAAAGTCATTCATCTATTCATTTTACGAGTTGTTGTCGTTCTTCTGATGAAACAGACTGCATAGTATTCAGATTAACATTCCAAAGTTCTTCTTTGCTTGTAAATTACAGTCCAATAATGTTAATATCCTCTTTCGAATTCTCCACAAGTTTTTAATCGGGTTAAGGTTGGGCGAACAAGCCGATCAGTTCATCAAAGTTTCAAGTTTCTTTGAAACCCATTTCATTCTTATATCAATTTTTTAGGTGAATCTGATGGAGCATTGTCGTGCATAAAAATCATTTTCTTTCTGAAAATAATCTGAACACAAGACATTAAACTACCTCTCCCTCTGTCAACCCGTGAGAGTGGTTTCCGCTGGCAACCACCCAAGCTTTACGCCATCCATTTGGTTCGACCATTAAAGGTAGCATGGTATTCGCTGGTAAAAAGAACAGGTGAATAATCGGTCTTCATGTGTTCAGTTGAACATTTCATTCGATTTTTCCTTTTGGATGTATTTTAAGAGGCCTAGGGATCGGTTTCACATGTTTTGACACTTAATTTTTGTGCTTTGTGACACTTCCTCGCTACCACAACCACCAAAACATTCTATTCGTCAGAAACGGCTTTTTAAATAACTTTTTCAACATTATTTTACCTTTGGCAAATTATTTATGAAATCAGCCTTGTGGCCAATTTTAAAGCTTCAAACTCGAAATGACAGCTTTTAATTTCAGACTTCAAACTTCAGGATATTTTATGCAAGCGACTACTGTTTCTTACCGTTTGCGAAGAACGAATTGGTTTTCAGCCTAACTACGCAGATATTATCATCATTTAGAAAATAAAGTTTTAGTTTCTAATGACTATTGATTTTATACATCGATAAAACATGAAGTGGCTAATAATGTAAAACACAGTAGTAGATATATAAAAAAGTCATGAAGAACTGAACATTAATTTCTTTCAATTGATAATTTTATATTGTTAAATTGATTCTAGAGAAAGAAAACGTGTTCATTTTGATTCGGTTTCGTGCATATACAACAGCTAGATGCAGTTGCGAAATTGTTGTCCAAAAACTAAACGACTGCTATTTCAACTAAAGTTTTTATCACTACTAGGCCCTTTTATGAGACCCAAGGCGGAAATTAGCCAAAGTCCTGTCCCAGAAAGCTCCTACCACTAGGCTGCACCTTTCCCCACTGCATTTGAAATGGGGAGGGTCATGGCTAAACGCTGATACTTGAGGCGTCTCAGTCGAGAAAGTGCCAAGGGAACTGGACAATTTCTGGCACCAACCGCATGTACACATGAGAGGCTGCACGTTAATTGAAACCTTGTGTCATATCAATCATCGTTCGGTTGGTGGAGGTAGCTCTGTTGTAATTAATGTTAAGTTAAACACTTTTTGTTCCATTTATTTTCTTTCATTAAACTTATGATTTGGGAGAGAATTCGTTTCAGTTATCTTTTTTTTTCTTGTAGGGTTTGTTGAAAACAGCTTTCAAAAAGCAAGATTCTTCTTTTAAAACACTTTTTGTCTTACGAACCATAAAGGACTCCCCGAAAATTCATCCCCCAAATTCTTAATTCTTCTCGATTTATAAACCTCTGCTCATGCTTCTACTCTATTAAAACTTTAAACTTTCGGCCGAGGTAAACCGATCCTAAATATTTGGTGATGTACTCTGGAAAAGCACAAATCTCTCTTCAAATATTCACATCACAAATAGATAAGCTTGTGCGGTATTATTTGAAGTCTGAGATAAACATTTCTAGAATTAATAATGACCAACAAGTTAATCATTATTGTTCGATAAAATTATATGTATGGGTAAAAATTCAGATAACTAAAAGTATAAAGTAAAGACAAAAAGAAACTTATTTTAGCTAACGCGTTTCGGCCTCTGATGGAGAGAAACGAAAGGACGGGGTGACGCGCATCTGTTTCAGTTTAATATATTGGTTTACTTTAGTTTCTTTGTTCAGTTAAAACTTTTGTAATCTGAAAACCTACTTAAGGGTTAACAGCATCTAAACTTTTAAATTAATATGAACATCGGTAAAATGAAGCGAAAATAGTTTTCAGTTTCATATTTTCTTAAGTATCAAATTTAAAATGCTAACGGTAATATCACGTTGAAACACCGGTTCCCGTATGAAGTTAAGTAAATTCGAACCTAGTCAGTACCGAGATGGGTAATCGCTTGAGAATACCAGACACTGTAAGCTTGAAAGTTCAAGAAGATAATGGCTTGGAATTGTTAATTGAAGAGCCGAGTTCCAATTTCAGTTGGGTTTGTTATATTCACTTACGCGCAAATATTTTTGGCAAAGGTATGAATCCAGCTCCCCCTTCTACTACCTATTTTCTGGCTTTAAATAACCTGCAAAGGGATGATAAGTCGTAGTAAACGAATCAATTAAGCAAATACGAATCAATTAAGTCAAAATCTACCAAAACCATGACTTTAGCATGACACGTTGTTCTAGAAAATATTTTTTAATACTAGACAAAACATTGTTCAAAAACGAAACTTATGTCACATGGTCTTCAGGCATGTAAGAATATATAATAAAAATATATGAATTTTTAAAAATTACCTAACTGTGATGAAAATAGGTAATTTTAAGGGTGTAAAAAGATCGAGCAGTTTTCAAATAGTAAAACTGACATTCTTATAGCAGTAATGGATATTGTTACTGCGTAGAAATAATCTATTCTGTCATAAATGACAGGAAAACTAATTTGGGTGCTGTATCTGACATACTTTATAAGTGAGAAGTTCTCAAAATAGACATTGTCTTTTTGCATTTTGGCCATTTCAGATTCTTAACAAAAATAAAAGTGCACATGACGCACCTAAGCTGTTTATATTTTTGTAATCTAAAGTAAATATTAACTATTTCCACCAAGTCTTAAATCTGAACATGGGGTATCATTAAAGCTCAGAAATGTCAGAAATTCGGTGGGTGCCTTATTTAGCAAAAACATCGAAAAATGGAGTGAAATGCTCTCTTAAAACGATTAAAACGATTAAAGATCCACAGATCTAATATTTGGGTTTATCAATAAATTTGATCAAGGAACACCTATGAATTTTCTCAGATTCTGAGAGGGTTAACTTTGTAGGGGAGTTATAACTCTGAATAAATAATTATCCCCGCTAACATCTATTTTTGTATAAAAATAGTGGTAAAAATGAATAACAGCAAGACGTGAAAACAACAAAACGAGTACCATTTATTATTTGGTTTTTATGTGGTGTTCAAGACAAGAGAGACAGTAATATTGAGTAAAATTGGGTCAGATGTAGATCAAATATGGCTCAGAATCCGACAGAATGATAAGTTTGTTTTCTTTTCTCTTTAGATGTGTGTAATGAGTGTTCAGATAATTAGTAAGAAAATACCAGAAGTGTCTAGGATTTTTTTTTATCTCGAATTATTGTTGAGTGCTCAGAGATAAATGTTACTATTATGGCATGAAAAATGAAAAGAAGCCGAAACTTTCGTTGCCGCACATGTTGACGGCGTGTCCTTGTTGACTGGCTTTCCAATAGTGAGAATGTCACTTGTTTGTATGTGGAGAGGAGAAAAATGGGGTCGATTCTTATTGGTTTAGAAAGAGTGAATTAATGATAATTATAATACTAAATCTAAAAATATTCATTTTTTGTGAGAGGATTATGTGTGTGTGTGTGTGTGTGTGTGTGTGTGTGTGTGTGTGTGTGTGTGTCTGTCTGTCTGTCTTTGGATGGGCGGGTGTGTGAGAAAATTTGAGTGGCTCTGTCATTATAGAGTTAATTTCGGAATCAGATGATTAAGTCGGCTTACAATGAAAAATTATCTGTAGAAGAATATTTCGCCTACAAAAACATTGATTTTTATAGTCATGCGAAATTTGCTATTATTGAAAGAATAGAAATAGAGACACAAAAGACAAAGTTAGGAAAATACAAAAAGAACATGAAGACAAATGGATTTTGCGCCTCAGAACACTTTTTCCAGGCGGGTTCAACAACAAACTAAACAGCACAGATAGAATTAATATATAATCCCATAGATAACCCAACCCAATATTACTCTCTCACACATTATAATCTTTGTATAGTTAAATGTACTCTACTGTTACTACATAGAAGAGGATTTCACCCATGAAGGGCCCCAGCAGACTCCCCTAATCCCTTTCACCCTCAACCACTCTAGACAAACATCCTTACAAAGATGATTACGTTTCCCATATACACATTCCCACATACACATATTTACAGATGGTGATTTTCCAAGCTTTGTTTAGATGTGGGTATCGCCCGGTTCACACTCCACCCACGTCTATTGAACTGGTGTAGAGGCTCATCCCTTGTTCCATGTTTAGGATGTGGTTTCCGGCTTTCTCTTTTGGCAATCTTTTCACTCTTTTCTTTTTTCTTTTTTTTCAATTGGAGTAGATAGACTAAACTATCGCCCGGTTTGACACTCCACCCACGTCTATTGAACAGGTGTAGAGGCTCATCCCTTGTTTCCTTGTTTAGGATGTGGTCTCCGGCTTTCTCTTTTCCAATCTTTTCATTCTCACGTAGCCCCCTGCACATTAGTGGCGTTACCGCCTTGCTCGGGGTGATATGATTAAAAAAAAAAAGATGTGAGGATCGAACTCACTTTTCAGTCGTAATGGTTCTTGCGAGACAAGCCTGCTATTACGCCAACAAATATATACACACGCATATATTACATACACTCCCCAAACATTAAAATCAAAGGATCACATGCCCATAATACATATATCTCTTTTCCAGCACCCAATAAAACTGTAAAAATGACTAAAGAAGTAAATCTCAAACTCACGAGTCTCCCGCCCGGTAGTCAATAAAACAACTTGAAAAAGATCTTTGACCAATTCCAGAACTGAGCATAAATAAATTAAAAAGACAAAAACAAATGAAAGCTACAGACCAGTTTCAACTTCCTCAGAGACTGTCATCCACTCCTGTAGTTCACTAACAAGCATGATTTTTTTCTCCTGATGATGGCAATGCTGACTGAAACTTGTCGAGAAACTGAATTAACAAATAAAACAGAAATATTGATATATAACCCAATGTGTTTTAAAATTTAATTTGTAAGAATTATTATTGTTCGAGACACACACACACACACACACACACACACACACACACACACACACACATATATATATATATATATATATATATATATATATATATATATATACTGAGCCTCCTCGGATTAACTCTCAGCAGACCTCAAGTGGAATGACTATATCGAATCCATAGCTATATCCGCTGCTAAGAAGGTCGGATCACAGGAAGTTTTTCCAATCTGAATCCATCATGTACATATATAATTCTACCATTCGCCCGTGTATTGAATACTGCTGTCAGCCAAAAATCTCTAATGTGATCGATCCCGACTTGGCAGCTCAGATGCAGTCACTTTCTCACCGGCGTGATGTGGCTTCCCTGTGTCTCTTCTACAAATACTTTCACGGTTTCTGCTCCGATGAACTTAGCTCACTGGTGTCCCCTACGTATAAATTTACTCGAGTTACTAGATTAGCAACTAGGTCCCACCCTTTTACAGTGGAACGAATAAAATGTAACAGCAACTTCTACTCTAATAGCTTCTTTTTTCGCACTTCCCGCTTGTGGAATTCCTTTCTGTATACTTGCTTACCCGACAGCTACAATCTTCAAGAATTTGAATGTAAGGTCAATAGTCATCTCCTATCTCACTGACTTGCATACTTTCTCTCATGCTCTTTCTCCGTCCACTCCACTCTCATCACATCAGTATTATCTTCCTTTTCTTACCCACTTCCTGACACCCCCTATAACCTGTCTCTCTTTCTCATCACTTTCCTCCTATGTAACCCCCTGCGCACCAGTAGCAGTAAAACTGCTTTGCTTGGGGCGATATATATATATATATATATATATATACTAGTTGTATAGCCCGGCGTTGCTCGTTTTTTTTTTTTTAGTGGTTATGCTGAAATGGTAAAGTCAAGTTCTTATTCAAAAAGCTCCAGTATAAGGTTGCCGTGACGTGCAAGTTAAAAAATGCGAAGTAAGTATTGGTTTTTGTTGTATTTGTAAAAGAGGATTCATGCTTGGTCAATTTTGTCAGTAAACGGGAATGATGTATGTCCAGGTTGAAGAACGGTGGACGGGCGTTACGGGAGCTTGTAAAGTGATGCGATGACATTGTGATGCAGAAGAAGTGAATGCATTGTTTCTGCAACGTCGGAGGGGTTAGCACCTTGTAGAAAACGTGAAATTGTTATGGCATATGATAAGGTAGAAGTTACAAAAAAAGATTTTTTTGGAATACAATTAAGCGTTTCGGTGAAATAAACGATCGCAAGAAGCAACACTTTTCCGTTAATTGTTGCCGCACCCAGTGTGTTAATTTAATTTTTTTTATTCGTATGTCAAGTCATCAGACGTTGATCTACCAGTGACTCGATTTTGGTTGAGTTTGAGTGAATCGTCTTATAGAAATGCGTAAAAGTGCGCAAAAGACGACCCGAAATTATATGATTTTTGACGAACCCTGTACATTGATTCGAAAATTTTTTGGGTACATCAAAAGTTCGGATCTTGATCTCCTAGTTACCCAATTTTTTGTTGAATTTGCGTAAGGCGTCTCGGAGGGGAAGTGTTCGTAAATTCTAAGTGTTTCTGGGATTTCTGCCGCGCCCTGTAAATCGATTCGAAATTTTTTTTGCGTGTATCAAAGGTTCACGTCATGATCGATAAGTGACCCGATTTTAGTTGAAATCATACTAAGGCTTTTGGAGGAGTAAGTTTCGTTAAAATGGACACACACACACACACACACACACACACACACACACACACACACACATACATTTATATATATATATATATATATATATATATATACAAAGAGAGAGAGAGAGAGAGAGAAAGAGAGTGCGATGTATAAATTATCGTCTAAATTAAACAAAAAAAAAAAATTTAAAATGGAAAAATTTTTTAAAAGCTAGAATATGTAAGTCTTTAAGCGACTCCTACCACTTGTGTCTATATTAAAAACTATATATTATTAAATTTCTTAAGAATAAAAATCTATTAAATAAACGTAATGAAATAAATGTCATATGTAAACACTGCAAAATGTTCACCTTAGAATGTGGTTAAAAATTCTTCATTAAAGAATATCCATTAACTTACCTATATCCGATAATTTGTTTTGTATTATGATATAATATTAGTTAAATAGATATTAAATTTTTTACAAATTACGAGTTTATGAAAAAGTTGAGAAAAAAACACTTTGAACCGAAATAAAAATATTATAATCATACTCAAAGGTCCCTTTAAGTCAGATCACAAATAAATGTTTTCTTTCTTTCTTTTTTGTTTAAAAAATGCTGGGATACAGAGAAAGCTAAGACAATAATCTTGTAACAATAATGAAAACATCACACCGGAAAAGAGTAGTCTAGACTGTAGCTCAATGGACTGACACTTTCCCGCTAAGATTGGAAAAAGAAACCCTGTATTCCCCAAACATATAACCTACAATTTTTTAAAAATGTTGAACTTCGTTCTGATTAGTTAAATTAAACACACACATAAAATCTAAATTTTTCTGTTTTCCCCCATCCATATTAACTCTTTAAATAACAAGCGTATTGTTTTCTACATTCAAATATAAATCATTTTCACAACAATGAGTCAACATTACCTGATGAGATAAAAAAATCTGGAAACACAGAAAGTTCTGTGTTGCAATGTAAATTAAATTAATTTTTAATAAAAAAACAAATTTAATTATGATTATATTATGCTCTACTGTATATGTTGTATTAAGCACTTTTTAAAAAAAGTAAATAATGAAGAACTCGGATTTCTAAACTGTTGGTTCTCTTTACAATATATATATATATATATATATATATATATATATATAGGTGAAGAGAATATATATATAATCAGGGATCTTTAAAATTTAACCTCCCTTCACTTTTTAGCATCTGATTTTGCCCCTACTTCACCTTTTAATTTGTGGTCTGTGCCTAGATTATACTAAAACTTACATTTTTTATTTAGCATGTTTATTGAATAGTTTATCTTAGTTATGTCTTCTGCAGTTTTACATGTACACGGAAAGAATGAAAATGAAAGCAATGTCCACTCTTTGGACATCTTATTAGAAAACAACAACAAAATTCTCAGGACAATGTTTTTCTTTAAAGAATTACTAGTTTGGTTTTTATACCCGATAGGATCTGCTAAAGGATTAAACAATAGTAAAACATCTGATCTTCCTTGTTTTTTCTTTCTTTTTCGAATTTTAGTAATTGATTCCAAAATATCTTTTTAATTATTCTCGTCAATCAATGAACAATCTACGTTCAACTGACCTGGGAGGGTCTTTAACCTTTCTGACAATATCAGATCTTTACTCCACTTTTTTTTAACGATGCCACAAGCTTTGCCACATTTGCCATAAAGAGCCCCTGTGTCCTGCTGAGCTTTGTAATTGTAGAATTCGTGAATAGTCCAAGCTTTATTTCGAATGAAAAAGAACTGTAGTTGGTCCAGTCACTTTTTAGTCCGATACAGATGGCTACCTCAGTAGACTATCACCGTGTTATGCCTCGAGCTTCATCTCGTCACTCTCCCATCGGAAGATATAGTATTATGGTTACATCTAACTAGTGGCTGTCAAGATCTCCCGGGGGCAGATGTTCACAACCAAATTCAGATATTCATCAGCGAGTGCGTATGGTTGTGTGTGTGTGTGTGTGTGTGTGTGTGTGTGTGTGGGAGAGAGAGAGAGAGAGAGAGAGAGAGAGAGAGAGAGAGAGAGAGAGATCTTCCACCATCATACTATAATAGGGATGGTAGAGAAGGTGGGGAAATAAATGGTGCTGGAAGTCCATTCCCAGAAAATGAAATAAGGTTGTCATTGGCTTTCTACCATATCAACTCCCCACCAGCAACCGTTTTTCTACGAAAATAATTACCACAAAGTTCTGGAAGGTCAATAGGTCAAATTTGGGATATTCCCAACCAGCTCGATAGGCATATCGCACGGACAAGGAAAAAGGGAGATGAGTGGGTTGATGGCCAAAGTATTCAGTGAATGACCCTTTCTTTCTTGGCAGATGGGTGATAAGGGAAGGAAATTAACTTTTACTGATATAGAGTGGGGAGAAAAGGAAGGACATAAGGTCGGGGCTGGCATATAGACTTTAGGTTAATTTGAAAAGTGAATGTTGATTTTAGAGAGAAACGGTGGATGGAGAGGATGATTCTCATCTCTGGTTGGGACAGACATTCTATTTTTTATCTTTTTTTTTTTTGATACAGTGGCTCATCAGGGTGGTAGTTCTAACAGGAAAGTGAGAAAACGAGACATATATATCAAGCAATATATGATAAGCGAATACAGAGGTGGTAAACAGTGTAGTTTAACTGACCGAGAACAAAAGGGTGTAAGGTTTAACCTAATATGTTGTACTTGTAGCAGCCTTCTTATTTAATAAAGTATGAGTAGGGACAAGAATGACCCTTTTTTTAGTTTAACAATTATTTTTTTAACAATCAATTTTTGTGCATATGCATGTGTTTTAACAGTGAAACTAATGTCTACTGGCTTAGATGTTGAAAGTCCTATTAAATGTATTTTCTTTTAATTTCAATCTGAGAAACCAATTTCAAACTAAGTGTGGTTTACCACTGAGACATGAGAACCCATCACAGCAAAGCAAAGATTATTTACAATACATCTATTTAAGAAATAAATTGCTCTGGTCCTTTCTTGGTCTATATCTGCTAACTTTACTTTTATACCTGAAATGTAAACAAAGTCATTTTTACATAATTAAAGTTTTTGTTAATTCAACATTAACATTATTTATCCCTTTTCTTTATGTATGTGTGTGTGTACAGGGACACTATCAGATTGACACAAAAACAAAAATGCCCAGTAGACTCCACACACACACACACACACACACACACACACACACACACACACACACACACATTACTATCACATGACAAAGATATATGAGGTTTAATTGACCAATGAAAAGCGAACAACACAAAACTGAGAGGACTAGAATTTTCTCTTTCATAATTTACTTCCAAAAGATTTCTGATGAAGTTGAAATAAAAGCAAAACATGTTAAATTTATAAGCATTTTCTATTTGTTCCTTATCCTAGCTTCTGTTATATTCTAATCAATATTTGATTCCAATTCACATTGTGGTATCCTATACAAATTAGCCGTGTTGTATTTAAGTGCTAAGGTGATAACTGTTGGCACTCCATTACGTCACATGTAATGGTGTACCAAGTATCAAGTACTGAAACTGCAAGATATAACAAACATAACACACATAAATATAGCATACCTTGAAAGCATATTTTATAACATATATATATATATATATATATATATATATATATATATATGCTTATATATATATATATATAAAATGCTTATATATATATATATATATATATATATATATATATATGCTTATATATATATATATGGTATGCTATATTGTTAATTTTCTAGATGTAGCACAAGGCTGAATGTATGGGGTACCCAGTGAGGATTGAACTCACTAATCAATTGTAATGGTTCTAGCGAGACAAGCTTGCTAACCATTACAACACCTCGAGGCATCCAAAGAAAAATGCTCAATATGCCAGATAAAATAAAGCATATGTAAATATAAGAGTGGGCACTAGACCAGACAATCTGTTTCATACTGTTAGTTACCACTCAGTGTTGACCACAGTGTCTACTCTTGTATATATATATATATATATATATATATATATATATATATATATATATTAGCAACTATATGAGTAAAGAAAGGTAAAGAAATGTTGCTGGAGGTAATATGTAATCAATTTTTATTTGAAAAAAACAGTTATTTTATTTGAGTTTAGATAAAGCTCTCTTATATTTTAAATACTTTTTATACGTCATCACTAACAGCTGAAGAAAAATGGAAAAAGCCAAAAAATCCATCTGAAATGAAAATAACATCTTATCATCTCAACCTAGTTCTATTTTATTTCTGTTTTTCCAAGTGGAAATTTCAGATTATAAGTGAGATCTTTGAAGATGACATTTCTTCATTCTGTTAAAGAACAAAGCCAAGAAAACATATAATAATTCAAGAATGTTGATGATAAAATTACAGCTTTCTTTTCCCAGTCATACTTTTATCAACATTGAACGAACTAAAAAGTAAGAATATTGAAAGAATTTAACAGATATTTATCTACATGAGAAAGTGGAGGGAGAGAGAGAGAGAGAGAGAGAGGGAGAGAGATTGCAGAAACTTATTGTTGAAGTAACTCACTTCATTTTTCAAATATTTGTTATTTCTAAATGAAGTACCATTTCTGCAGAAACAAAGAATTAGAATAACTTAAAGATCCAAATTATAGAATAACACAAGGATCAACTTTTGAGATCCTCTGGATTTAGCTGGTTTCAGAAATTCTTTTCTTTTTCTATAATTAGTAAACTTATGAAATCCAAGACAGATACTAAAAAATGGAAGTTGGAAGTAACATCTTTGAATAAGTAAAGACAAAAAATAATTTCATGATTTATTCAGACTCCAGTTCACTGATTTCAACATATTTTGATTAGTTTGCAATGAATAAGGTGCTACATGATTTTAATGAATGAGCTTTGACGTTGGACACCTGATGTAGGAGGAGGAGGAGTAACAATTTGTAGTTGATGAGAATGAAAACTTTCAAAAGAAATTCATTCAACATTATCAAAGAAATTAATTTCAATATGTACAAAGGAAGCAACTACCACACATGATGGTTATATATATATATATATATATATATATATATATATATATTTACATAATTCATTTGTTTGAACATTATTTTTAATGGATACCAGTATTTGAGTAGATACTCTGTTTTTGGTAAATAAACAGTATACTTATTTATATTTACCAGTCTGAATATTTAAGAAATCTTGTTAGGAAAAGGAAAATATGTACCCCCCAACAGGATTTGAACCTGTGACTCCTATAGACCTAGGAGATGCCATCAATTGATCTGCCATATCTTGACCACAAAGGATTTTGCAGTTGGACAAGGTTGAACTAAGCCATATAAATACACAAATTTGAGCTTACTAAAAATAATTTTTATATTAATTTTTACACTTTTTCAACATTTTAATTATTTATTATTACTATCTAATATGCAGTCAGATGAGATAGGAACAGAATGTGTTTTAAAATTTTATTTACTCTTTACCAAATTCTTTCTGTAATTGTGACCATTACATATTCAAATTTTAAATGACTCCACTTGAAGCAATAGTTTTCCCAGTTTGTAACAGAAGTAGGCAAGTAAACCAAATGCACAGTTATTATTTGTTGTTTCATTGTGTCAGTCAGACAGAAATCAATTAATTTCAATTCTTTTTATCCTTTGATCTACCAATCTCTGAGAACAATAGAAGTTCTTGGGGGCATCATTTCTTAGGAAATAAACTACCATCTACACTTTTCTACCCTAACCTCATTCATTTGAAACATCTGTCAGTCAGAACTTTGAACAGTGTGATAACAATTCTTTGTGCAGTATCTATGAAACAAATTGTAGAATATGTCTATGTTTTTGTTCATGACCTCAAAGCATTTTAAATGTATTGGCATAAACTTTTCAAATTAAATTCATGCATTTAAGCCAACCACTTTTAAATAGTATTGCTTTTACACTCAAAGTTTACAAATATTGCAATTTCTACTGTTTAGTTTTTTTGAATATGCTATTAAAATATTTGAAGTTTTATATGAAAACTTTTTATCATTTTGTACCATATGATGATGATGATGATGATGATGATGATGATTGTCATTGCAATCATCATCCCTTAAAAGGAAGGAAACAGATGCACAAAATCTGTTAACTGCAAAAGAAAACTTTTGAGCACATTGTGTGAGACTGTCCACAATTGATGAAAACCAAATACATTCAAAGGCACAACCTGGCATGAGTTAAGAGGAGGAGTACTATTCCATCAAAATAATGTGAGATTGTATATTCTTTTAGGGATCAGGAAAAAGCTGTCAGAGTTTGGGCTAAAAAGCATTCAGTCATCTGTTGCATTCAATAGAACTTGTATAATTTGATCACCATTTATTCTGGTCTTTTAAAAATTATTTTAATGAGAAAATAGTTAATGAGCAGATATCTTAATCTTATTTAATAAACTGTAAAAACTTAATGTTTCAATATCTATTTATTTATCCCATTATATTCATATCTATCTAGTTCTATATCGAGTGCATTTTCTTCATATCTATTCCATTCTATTTATATCACTTACATTCTGTTTATATTTCTCTAATTCCATTCACATCTATCCAATTTTCAATTACTATAGTTAAACTGAAGAATATTTTACTGCACTAATTGAGTATTATGTATGCACTAATAAAGTTTTGGTATACAAAACTTTTAGCACACTAATTGAAAATGCACTAACCAAATGTGGATTAATCAAAGGATGCCTGTATAAAAAACATTGTTAAAGATCAAATAAAAAAACACCAAAGTTTAATTTTGTAATTGCAATAACAGTTATTTTTAAATTTTGATGAACCTTTCTCTCATCTTTTTTCTGTTTTTTTTTTTATTCCAATTCTGAGATTATTATCTTATGAGTTGGGGTGGAGGTATATATATATATATATATGTGTGTGTGTGTGTGTGTGTGTGTGTGTGTGTGTGTGTGCGTGTGCGTGCATTAGTGTGTGTTTAATGACATCCTGACCCACTTATTTTACCACTGTAGCTAGAAAGAGGGATCTTTTATATTGTAAAATGTCAAATTACAAGAACCTTGTGCTTATATTTTAACTTGTTTCAAATCATCAACAGAAAGTGCAGCATTTTTAAGTGTTGAACTCAGAAAGCTCTTTTTGAGATACTGGCTTCTGCAGAAGAAAAGTTCAAAGAAAATCCATGAATGTTTAATGCAAGCATTCATTATTATTGTGGAAAAAGTGGTGTGACAACTTGAAGTGCGGAGATATTCAGAGGTCAAGATGCCACATAATTTGAAAGGCTCTCAGAGGTGTAAACTCCTGAAATTGATGAAAAAGTTGTTTGCAAGTTCAAGAATGGAGATTTTGAAACCACAAATGCATGATGTTCTGGGAGGTCTTCAGTGGTGTCATCTCAGGAAATTGTTGATCATCCTTATTTAATTGAAGTCAATCAACAAACCTCTGGCCAAAGAATTGTTGAAACCTTAGAGATATCCAGAGATTGTACTGTACCAATAATTCATGAGCAGTATGCGATGTGGACATTGTTAACCAAGCAAGTTCCAAAATGCTTGACTGCCAACCAGAAATTATTGTAAATAAATGCTTTCAAGTTGATTTTGCAGCCCTTTCAATGGTTTATTGATAATCTTTGGAATGACTTGTCACTATTGATGAAACATGGTTATACTATTATGGGCTGAAGACCAAAAAATATTTCATATAGTAGCAGCACTCAGATTATTCACATTAAAAAAAATTAAGCTCTAAAAGTTATCAGAAAAATTATGGCTGTGTTTTTTTTATGAAGAAGAAAGTATTTTGATAACTAAATGTTTTTAGAAGGGACAAAATTCAAAGCAGAATTCTACTCTAACTTGCAATGCTGATTAAATTAGGCACTAAAACAAATGACAGTGATGGAAGCTACAGAAATATATTCTCTTTTTGTATTGCAATTCACCTGCTCATAGAACTGGCAAAACAATAGAGTAGGTACCTCCACTAAATCACTGAAAAAAAAAACAGTATAGTATAAAGAAAAAAGGTCCCAAACTTAATAAAAACAAACTTTTTCTATCAAAATGTTTATATTAAGAGGAAAGAGCAAAATAATTTTAATTATTTTTAAAAATCTTTTAATCCTTTTTAGCACATTCTAAATTTTGGTAAAAATCTTGTTTTTATTTCCGTTAGTGGGGAGCCAAATCATTATGAGAGTTTACAATGGAAAACACAATATTACATAACTCAGTTTTTTTTTCTGTTGACAAACACAATAATTTAGAAATTTTTGCAAAAATGAGATAATTGTCGGATTTCAATGAAACTTTCAGGAATGTAAATCATGTATTATTTTTTCAAATCCTTTAGCCCTTTTTACTGAAAATCTGCTAAATAAAAAATGCAATAAAACTATTACATTATTTAATTAGATAATCTTCAATTGCTTTAATAAATAATATAAATTAAGGACTTTATAGTCTGAAGAAAAAAAATTCAATTAATAGTGAAATTTTAAAAGAATTCTTTCATTTTTTAATTATAATAATTTATAAAGTTTCATAAATATTTTTAAAATACTTCAAAGATTTGTTGTTGTTAGTTGATTAATTTATTATGTGAAGATTATATTTACTAATCAAAAATTGAAAAGTTTAATACAAATCATCAAGCCATCATATTTTTAAAATAATTTCTATTTCTTTTTGTATATTTGAAGTTTTTTATATGGCAATTTGTATGTGTACATTAAAAGGTCATATGTTTCACGGTTTTTTCCCCTTACAAAAGAGAATTTGTACAATTATGTCACTTGTGATTGCCATACACTTATCTTACCTCACATCTGTTAAGCAGTTATCACATTTCAAATAGGAGGGAAAGGCCAGAAGGTTCAACTCTGTGTTTAAGAAATAGTTTTATTCTAAATTTCATGCTATAAATAATTAATACTTAAGAAAATCAGATTAATTTAGCATAAAATTTGCTAATTTTCTAAAAATATTGTGTCACAGATGTATGTTTTATTTTTGTAAGATTGTTAAAATTAAGAATTAACTTTTGTTTACAAATGTGCCAATTGCTCAAAAATGGCTGAAAAATTGAAAAATTTAAAAAAATCTCAAAATTTTAGATTCTAATCAATATAATTTCTGTTTGAAATACACCAGAGTATTTTGCTTACTGGATATAGTAAATTTAATCATGTAGCTTTCAATTAAAACTAAAATAAAAGTTTCAAGAAAACTTTTTTATTCTTAAAAATTCAGGAAAAGTATTGGTTACTAATTTTCTCCAATCTGCTGAAGACAATCAGCACTGGATTCCCGAATGCTGCTTGAGTTTGCCCCCTCCTACTCAGAACCCCCAATACTTTCAGAGTTCTACAATCACCACTGAACACCACCACTGACTATACATCTAAGAACCTGCATGTCTTGTAAAAATGAGGTGTGTTCATACACACACACATATATCAGTTAAAATTTGCTAAATCTATAGGGGAAGAGAGTTCAATATCAGATATAGAATGTTTATAGATATAGACAGCATCAAAGCTTGAGAATGGCATTCATCTTACGGTATTGAAATCTTACTTTTTTCTCTAATAAGATTTCTGGAATGTTCAGACCAGTAGACAAAATAAAATACCATTTAAAAAATTGACAAAGTAACTACTTAGATATGAGTATCCTCTAAAAATAACATAAGTAATAAAACTATGTTGTATTATTAAATAAAAATCAATTACTACTTTAGAAATTGCTTTGTTTACACTTTGAATACGAAACTGAGTAGTTATGAACTTTCAAAGATCTGGATGAGGAAAAGGGTCATTAAAAGGAAAACTAAAACCATGCTTAATCACAACATTCTTCATAGCTGAGATGATTAAAGCATATTGAACCTAACCATGGTTTCTCCTGTCAAAGGTGAATACAGGTTTGGTTCCTACCAGAGGGTGCATTTTTTCTCTAATAAGATTGTCACAAATGTTCAGGTCCGTAGACAAAATTAAATACTATTTAAATATAAATGAACAGTCTACTCAAATATGGAATCAACTAAAAATAATATTGAAAGTAATATATATATATATATAGGCAGCATAGCTTCATTCAAGCATATTTCCTTGAATAATGTCGATATTTACTTTTCTAATAATCCTTCTTGTCCTCTCATTAACTTCTTGTTGTTAAGTTGAAATTTATCAAGAAAAGTGCTGTAGTTTTTGTTAACCTGAGTACTTTCGATCTCCAATGAAATCATCCTCAGAAGATAAACTTAATGTGATTTTTTGTAAACATGCATGAATATATAATTATTTTAAAATTTTTAATTTATCTGTTGTACAAAAATTGGGTAAATTTAAAATTTATAAATCAATATTAATTTATATAATAAATTCAGATAGATTATACAGCATACTGATTTATTTGATGTCATTTGTAATCTTGAATTTCTTTTGCTTATTTCTGCATAAGTCTGCTATCTCAGAATGGATTAACACTATTGTTAGCCATTACCTTACAATATTTTGGGCTTCTAAAAATTCTACTGATGCTGTTTAATCTTATTAAATAATGTCAAAAATTAAACTTTTAACTGAATCAGAGTTCACTTTGAGTGTTCAGTATTAAGATGCATACAAGTTTTATTTTTTAATCTAGGCTAATTTTTAAATTGGATGATGTTGAGCAAAGGAAAAAGTCAATGCAGATGAGAAATGTTTTCTTTTATAATATTGTTGTATGTTAAAGATAATGTTTATTTTTTCATCTAAACAGAAAACAAAAGGTAGTTGAAATCTTTGAATAAATGGATAAAATTGTGAATGAATGCACATTCTATCTTATTATGATGAAATGTTCATTTTTTTTTTTTAAGAAAAACATTTTATCTGCATTACAGTAAAAACAATCTACAAAATAATATTTCCTATCATTGAATTTTGGAAACCAAAGGATTCAAAAATAACATTTTTGAGAGATAGAGTGATAGCAAAGATCCTCTAAAAAATGATCAACTGTGACTGAATGACTTTAAGATTAGATTTATATATTTTATGAATTTTTTGGCAACAAAATAGAGAATGATAGAATGAGAAAAATGCTTTATAAACTCTTTAAAGGTCTAGATTTTGAAATAGTAGTTAAAACAAATAAGAAGGTAGTCTAATATTTAGCTGTTGAATTTAATTTACAAACTGGCAGTGTCTCTCCATATATGAAAGTATGTAAACACATGATCTTACCATCCAACAAGTATAATCAAACATATCCAAACACATCCATAAAGGAAGAGAGCACAGGCTATCAAAAAATTTGTCAAACAAAGCAATCTTTGATGAAAAGAAAAAAGATTATGAAAATGCCTTAAAAAAATCTGGCCATAAGAACATTTTAGAATACTAACCTTAGAAAAACAAACAAATGAAAAGCAATAAAAGAAATGAAAAAATTATCTGGTTCAATCCACTGTTTAACTTAGAAGCAAAAACTAAGATAGAACAAATATGTTTTAAATTAATCAACAAACACTTCCCCAAAAACTCAGAATTAAATTTTCAATAGGAAGTCAAATTAAGTTATACCCGTACTAGTAATTTAGAAATTACATAAAAAAACAAAATGCCAGAAACCTAAATAACAACATACAAAATAACATCATTAACAAGAAATGTAACTCTAGGGACAAACACAAATGTCCACTTCATGGACTTTGTAATACAGAAGGGATTATTTACAAAGTAGAGGTACATGACGTAAATAATCAAAGTAAAGCAAAGACAATTTTAAAATCAGATGGAATAATCATAAATCTACATTTAAACTGGAAAACCTCAAATATTGTACCAAACTGGCTAGCCATGGGTGGAAATTAAAGTTGAAGTATGGAAAAGACTCTGATATGACTTGGAACAAAGTGAATATAGCCAAGCCATACAATGGTGGTAATGTATGCATATTGTGTCAGGAGGAAAAATTAGTGATTATATTGTTTTCAGAAAAAAAAAATTACTAAATGAAAAATCAGAAATTATGTCCAAATGTAATCATACCTATAAATACTTACTAGGATCATACAAACATGGATGAAAGTGTTTTAAGATCCTTGAACAACTCCTCCCTAATTTTGAAAATTTTTGGGCTGTTTGAAAATTCCAGTTGCTTGTTCATAAAAAATCCCTGCTCGAGCATTTGAAAAATGGTAAAATCAGTTATTGTAAATCGCCTGAAGATAATGAAGTTTGAAACCTAAATCGCGGAAATAACTCATTTCCAAATGAAAAGTATTCAAAAGTTGTATTGAACATTTTTTAATACAATTGTGTACTGGTCTAATTTAGTCATGACCAAAAACTAACTAATTAATCTAATTATATATATGCATATTATTTGTTTTTTTGCTAATGAAAGGAAGGGATATAATGAAATTTCTTGAGTTATCACAGGTAAATCTTTCACCAACAAAAGAAGACATTTTAGCATCTTTTAAACAATACCATGATTTTTTCTTACAATTTAGTACCTGGACATAGTTTTTAAATTTCAAATAGCACTTGAAATAAAATAAATTTTAAATTTCAAATGGCACTTGATGTCCTAGCAGAGATTAGTGGATATCATCAATTGAGGATTTAAACTTTATCCAACAATATATTCATCATTCATTAATTCATGATTTGAGTCTAAATGCCTAATTGGCAATTGTAGGATTCATGAGGTTATGTCATTTACTGGATTATTTGCATTCAAATAAAACTGGAAGAACAAGCCAAAGGTAGTGCTATGTTCACATGTATATTTCTCAAAGAGAGGCAAAAAATAGTGACAGCATGGTGCAAAGAATACACATTGGAGTTGTGTGTGAAATGCTTGAAACATTCTTACAGAAAATTAAAATTTAAACATTTAATATTTGCTTTAGTTCCCTTTTTTCTTTTCTTTTTGTTAATCTGAAAGAGTTAAAAGATCATCTTTATAGTTTTTCTATCTAGTTAAAGTAGATAAGCATAAAAACTAGCCTCAAATGAAAATAAATTTTCTCATTTTTCATGCATTTCACACACACATTTGTTCAATATTTGCCTGCTGTTTCAAGGTTAACAGAATTATTTCATTTCTTTTTATTTGAAAGTTTTATCTATTTAATGTCTACAAAAATGAGGAAAACCAAAACAAGGGGATTACCATCACATTGCAGTGAGAGGAGCCTTTTGTGTCATGGTAAAATTATAAACTGGTTGTACAGTTACTGAAGTAACAAGGTAATGTGAGCTTGTCAGCTTTCAATGGTCAGGTAACAAGCTTCATCCCTTTTTCCCTGTACCTAAAGTCACCAACCCCACACACTCCCAGGACATCACATCCACTAAGGGAAGGAAGTGGGGTCGAGAAAGGTTAATATGGTAGTAGATACACTCCCAACATAAAACCCACTGGTTCAGTTGGGCTGAAAAGATCACACAAGATGAAATGTATGAAAACGGATTTTAAATCTAAATGAATTATTTATGAAGCATAGGAGTGTTTGAAAAAAAAAAAATTCATGCCGAAAAGAAATAGCTGTGTGTGTGTGTGGGGGGGGTTCAAGTATAGACATTTTTCACTTTGAATATGTTTTCTTTTATGTGCTCTGTCCCTTCAAGACATGAGCAATCATTGCTCTCCACAACTTCCTGTCCTTGTAATGCTAAACGATGCTTGACTCTTTGTCCATCCCTCTTTGTCTCAGTTCTGCACCCCATTCACATGAATTCATTACTCACTGTTGCCTTCTTTCTCTCTTACTTTCAGTATATCTTGTGAGTGTTAAATTCTCCAAGCCTTGTTTCTTGATTCTTAGTAAGATTGCTTTTTTGTTTCCATTTTTTCATGCTATTTTCAGCATCCTTCTATAGAAGGACATTTCTGTTGCCTTTAGAAAACTGGTGGTCATGTTTCGCCACAGCTTCCTGTCTTTTGTTACACTCAAACAATAATTGTTTCTTTGTGATTTAGGCACTAAATTTTTAGGGGCACAAAAAATTAATTAGGTTGAGAAAATATGTATGAAACTAAAATTTAAAATTTTCATGATTAAGGAGGAGGCATAATAGTTTAACCTCTAACACTCTGCATTACTCATGAGTATTACCTCCCCCTTTTGTATATGGTATAGCTTAGCCCTCAATTTCAGCTGAAGTAATTGTTTAAGCTGTTGCCATAGCAAGGTATGACCCCACAATCATATAATTTAAACACATCATCATTTGGCTATTGAAGTCACCTATTACATGCTTTGTCCATGATTTTCTCAATATTCGGCAGTAAAACCACCTTTTAATTAACTCAAATCTTTTCTACATTTGTGATGAAAGTGTCCAGCATTCACTGCAATTTAGGGAGGCACTTTTTCTTTGTTTCTTATTTTTCTTTTTAGGTTATTTAGTATCTTATACAGTTTCTGAAGAGCATCTTTTGCTATTCCCACATGTCTTTGAATTTCTGTGCTATATTTTCTGTCAATGTTACTACACTACCCAGATAATTGAATTAATACATTTGTTTAATTTTGTCATCCCTGTTGTGTAATTGACATTTTGGGTTGCCTCTTTTATTCACAATTATGCCTTTCATTTGACAAGTTTTTGCCAGTTTTTTCTGCTTGCTTTCCTTGACTATCTTGTCTAACATTTCTTCCTGTTTTCTTTCTGAATCTGCTGTCAGTACAATGTTATCTGTGTAGTATATGTTGTTATATCTGTTAATAATAAATTTTGGTAGGCCCTTTAAATTTATTAAAATTACTTCATTGTACAAGTTAAATAAATATGGTCGTATGTATAACAGTGTTTAATTTAACCAATTAACATAACCAAATCTGATTAACTAAGAAGAAGGGGAAATTGATTTTGCAAATAGTTCAATGTTTATTCTACAGGATAGTATTCTAAACAACTTTCTGCTTAGGATTTTGCAATCTATTGATTAAAATGTTCTTCATAATATAGAATGCAATAACTCTTTGATAAATGGATATGCATACTTCAAACATTAATTGGAGATTTTAAATTTTAAGTTGTATTTTGCCTCTAATGTTATATTTTTTTGTGGAATGAAGTTAAATTTTGGATTAATTAACTTATTCAGTCTATTTATACATTCAAATTAATTATAAATCTTGTTTCAATGCTGTTAATGGCCTTTGATAACTTTTTGAACAAACAATGTTGTTGATATTCAGGAGTTATATTCAAGATTTGTTTAGAAGATTTTCTTAACTTTGGAATAAAATGTTTAAAATCACAAGCAATTTTGTCTACTAATGCCAAATTTATATCCTGTCTTCAGCTGTACCATGTTCCAGCTCAAATTTACGCAACAGAAAATGTAAATAATAATGTTCTACAAGTAACATATTTTCATAAAGAGAGCATATAAAAGGTGATATACAACAGTAACATAGCCAAAGTTACAATAATGAAACATTATATACAGGTATACCTCACCTTACATCAGTAATTTGGTCCAGGAGAAGCTACTTAAGTTGAAAAACGATTAAAATCAAATTTACTTGTCTCAAGGTTAAACCACAAATAACCATTCCCAGTTCTGTATTTTATTTATAAATGCATTTTAAATAATATATGGTCAATAAGAATCTATTTTAAACTTACAAACAAATAAATTTTAGTTTTTAATGTAGTACGGAAAAAAGTAATCTAAATTTATGAATACTTGTACGTAAATGTAGATGTTTACAATTTGGTGATCTTTATATTACATTGCAGACTTTTTATTTGTGAATGTTGTTTTCTCTAAGACATAAAAATAAAATGATTTTGTAAGGTTAAATAACAAATGCTGTTATTAAAATTATATTACGATAGTATGTATTTTGATATGATTTTATATACTTTTATTCTTATTTATTGTACAGTAAGATGATTTTATAAACCCTCTATATATGTAAGATACATAGATGACATGTTTGTTTTAGCAAAGACTATTGATCAAATTACATATCTTAAAAACAAATTTGAAAGTCATTCCATCCTCAAATTTACATTAGAACTTAATATTAATAACAAAATCCCATTTCTTGATGTATTCATTGATTTTAGCACACATAGATTTACTACTTCTCTATATAGGAAACCAACTAGCATAAATTCATGTCTTTTTAATTATAATAGTGAATGCCCCCAACGATAGCTGTTATAAAAAACTTTAAAAAAAGTTAGCTGTTATAAAAAACTTACTTCAATGCACACAAATGATATCTTCTTCCAAATCTATATTTTATAAAGAATAACATATTATTAAGCAAACACTTGTCAATAATGGATTTCCTAACTCTGTTATTGATCAACAAATTAAAATGTATCTCAACAAAGTTAACAATAGCTCTAACAATATTGATAATATAATAAACATAACACTATTAACTTATGCTATTTCAACCAAATACATAATAATTACAAACAAGTTGAAAATACTCTACAAAACATGATACGTAGAAATGTTAAACCAGTGGATCAAATTAAACTCATTATATATGATAAAAAATTCAAATCAATCGACCTCATAGTCTCTAATAACCCTACAAGCACTAAACTAAATTCTCTACAAAAAAGCCAATGTAGTGTATCAATTTACATGCCCATTCAGAGATTGCATCTCTGATACTAATAAAAAATCCAGTACATATATTGGTTTTACTACAACCACACTCTCTCGTAGACTTACATGTCATCTTTCTGATCAGAGTACAATTAAACAACATTTCTCTGAAAAACATAAATATGTAAGTAATATCAGACAGATTTTGGTCAACAATATGGTGATCCTTACTCATATACACAGTAAAAGGAACCTTCAGATATTGGAGGCCATGTACATCAAATCTAAACAACCAACACTCAATAAATTCTCCTTTAAATCTGGACATAACACGTTACATTGCATTTGAATACATGGTTTTGTTGTCATTTCGTGCAATCACGTGGTGTGACATCATAGAACCGCATTGCAAATTTGAGAATTGCGTTTGTTATTTTTGGTAATTATCGCCGTTGCCTAGCGGAGTTTTATGTCAACACAAAATAAAATTGTCGGTGATGGTGGATGTTATTGTATTACTGTCTAAATAACCTCTCTGAAGATGGCTCATGTGAGCCCAAAGCTTAGAAAAAAATTAATAAAAAATTATCCAAATGTTGGAGGGTTTTTGTCTTTATTTTCAACTGAAATTAAAGCCAAAATACGACGTTTAGAACGGCTCATGATTAAACATAATAGATATTCATTGTCTCTTATATTTAATAGTATATGTTTAAGATGATTTTATGTACTGTTAATGCTTTTCTAATGATATTACAACTTCAATATTTGTGGTGGACAGATGTAAAGTTAAATAAAATGACTTAAACTTAATTTTTATTCTTTTGTATATTTTTTGACAAACAACATATAATCGAAAACAACTTAACTCAAAACGGCGTAACCTGAGGTATACCTATATAAGACAATATAAATGGCACTCAATGTATAATAACAGAGCTGTTATTTATATAATATGCATATAATTACACAATGGACAGTTTTCAATCAGCACCTGATGATTGCATTGTGCACAAAACTCAGACTTGTGCTACCCGTGGGGGAAAAAATGCATATTTATTATTAAGATGTGTGCAACCGACAATTTGAATATTTACTTAAATACAAGTATCAATAAAAAATATTCAAACAATTCATTTCAAATTGTCGGTTGCTTATAACCAAGTTTCGTTAAAATTCGTTGATTTCTGTAACATGTTTACATTTGTTGACATTACAATACATTTCAGAGTAGATATGTTTGTTTATGATGGATCAAAAATTGTGTTATATAGGCTTGATAAAAACCTCATTTAGACTGGAGGCTATTCGTGGTTGAGAGGTCTAAGATGTTAACCAGATCAAATGGTAGCTTCCCCTATATATATAGGGGTTGCAGGTTCGTATTCCTGCCGAATGCCACACATTTCTGTAATAAAAATTTATCGTAAATAATCAGGCCGGTAGATATAAATATATAATACTGTTTCATTAAAAAAAGAATATCTACTTAAATATGAGTATCAATAAAAAATAATGTTCAAACAATTCATTTCAAATTGTTGGTTGCTTATAACCAAGTTTCGTTAAAATTCGTTGATTTCCATAATATATATATATATATATATATATATATATATATATATATATATCCTTCTCCCTACCTTATTTAGTGGTTGATATGACTTGCTAACGAGAGGAAGAATGGTAAAATTTTTAAAGTTTCTAATGCTTTTGGAAAGCCACTTGTCAATTTTAAGCAAAATTAGCACTAAAATTTCTATTTTTTGAACCGACAAGGCAGAAAACTAATCCTGGTCAGGGTTTTTCCTCTGTCTTCATTTATTCAAATGTGACTAGACACTTTAATTTTCACCCATGTGCTTTTACTTTGTTTCTTGATTTTTTTTTACTGACTATAACAAATACAATGCTAACCCAGCCTCACAAAGATCAACTAAACCCTCAACATTTCCATCACTAACAACTGTGGTATTCGTACCGACTTTTGCAGTGTGGAATCTTTCCTCCACAAAAAGTCACCAGACATCCTAGCTCTCTGTGAAACTAACCTGAACCCTACAATCCCCTCCTCTGATTTCTTGACCCTAGATTACCTTCTCCTCTTTAGAAAGGACTCCAGCATCTATATGCATGGCCTGGGAGTAAACATCTCCCTCTGGCTAGGGAGGTTTCTCTTGAATTTCCTGACCATCAATACATGTGTCTCCATCTTGTTTTACTAAACTCAGTTAGCTATCTTTTCTTTTTCTATCATTCCCCTTCCTCTCCTCAGTGTTCCTTGCTGGACAGTATCTCTGATAATATAGATAAGGCCATTGCTTCTCACCCATTTGCCAACATATTTATGTTCAGTGACTTCAATGCCACCATACCAGTTGGCTGGAAAACTCTGTTACTGATCTTGCTGGCATCCACACCCTGAGCTTTTCATCACTCAGTCTCTCACAAAAGTGGTGGACTTCCCCACCCATTTCCCCAGTATGCTTGAAGAACAAGCTTCTCTGCTTGATCTCTTGTCACCTGCCATGCCATGCAGCTATGATTTCTGTTAATGTCTTTCTCCACAACTGTTTCCTCCCAGGAACCTTCAGCTAGCAGAATCTCTTACTCTCTCACTGATGAGATGTGGCTTCCCTCTGTCTCTTTGACAAATACTTTCACAGAAGCTTTGACCAGCTTAGCTCTTTGCTGCCCCCCCCCCCCCGCCGAATTTACTCAAGATACTAGACTGGGCAAAAGGACTCATCCTTTTACTGTGAAAACAATCAAGTGTACCCACAACTTCTTTTCTCACACTTCCTGCATGTGAAACTTCCTTCTGTATTCTTGTTTCTCTGATAGGTACAATTTCCAAGGGTTTAAATGCAAGTCAACTGTCATCTCTTATCTCCTTGACTTCTATTTGTCTTCTCACTTTACACTTTACTCTTACGCAGTTCTTTTTACACCAATGCACTTGTCTTTCTCTTACCCATTCTCCGATACATGCTGTGACCTGTTCTTCTCTCTCTTCACTCTTCTATTATATAACTCTCTACGCACCAATAGCAGTACTGCCTTGCTTGGGGTGAGATGATTATAAAGAAGAAAATAGTTACTGGATAGTAAATAAAATTTCTACACTTACCCCAAAGAACAAATGCATTGGCATAAAACGTTTTCCAGTTGTTTATTCTTTTAAATATATATATATATATATATATATATATATATACTAGGATAATATGTATATTTATTAGCAGATATATAATACATCTCTGTTCATACATTGAGCACTGTTTTATAAACACCTGAATAATAATACTATGCATATGTACACCCTCCTCATATGTATATTTAATAATTTACATCACCACACACACACACACACACACACACACACACATATATATATATATATATATATATATATAGGATTAATATAGAGAAGTTGTCACTTAATTGAGGACTTATTTCAACAGAATTCAATGTTCTCATATTAATGCACTTTCAGTACATATTTGTATCAATAAATTATTTATTCTGTTAATTAATTAAGTCAAAATTATGTTCAGACTGATTAAGAATTTAAAAAATATGAAAAACCTAAATTTAAAGCTAAGCATCTCTTGCTATAGAATTGTAACCATCAATTGTTGTATTTTATACCTCATCCCAACTCACCCAACAAAATTCCATCAATATAAGCATTATTAATATAAAGAAAGTGAAGAAGATTTTTCAACATATATATAAGATGAACCAACACTTGTATACGAGTTAACAGAGACCCTATAAATCTGACATCACACATTAAACAACACGTCACCACAGGTCTTTGAGCGATTGGTGCCGATTTATAGCCAGTTTGAGTGTTTGGGTGTGAAAAAAAGTGTTTTGACAATCATCAAGTGAAAAGTTGAAAAGTGGGAATATCATCAAATACTCTGGCAAGTATAATTGTTTTCTTTTCATTGTTAATTACTGGAGGTTGAGTTGTTATTTGACTGTTCTTCTGTGCATGTTGTTAATGGTTACAAAGTGGATTGCTTTGCTGCCAGATGATTTTTTTTAAGATGGCTGCTGTGGGGTAAAATGAACCTTTGAGCTGGGGGTACGATGAACTGATGGTTCATTGTACCCCAACATGTATGCCACATTATTTTCTCTTCTCCCCCTCATCCCTCTTGTAGGAATGCCATAGACTTATTTGCTTCATTGTGAAATCAAGGGATAAAGCAGATGAAGACATCATAGCTGGAGGAAGAAAGAAAAGGGCAACCAAGATATTGACTGACACACCAGTCCCAGATGAATTGGCAGCAGAAAAAGCAAAGGTTAAACTTACAAAAAACATAACAAAGAAAATGTTTAGTCAAACATCCCAAAAAACAACAGCCAATGTCACCTCAGATGACAACAACGATAATGAAGACTGTGAGTCCATGGCCATAAATGATTCTGATGACGATGATGTATCAGATGACGAACTAATAGAAGGTGATTTCATGGTAGTCAGCGTCAATGGCAAGAAAACCACACATCAATACATCGCCAGAGTCAATGTAACTGATGGTGATGAACTCGAGGTCATCTTCTTGAAGAGAATCTAAGACTGAAAACTCATGGATGGCAGACAGGTCTTCATTATTGACTCCGATGATGAAGCATCATTCAATAGACAAGATATTGTAAAAAAACTACCCGTGCCAAACAACTTGTTGGGGAGTGAATGCAAATCCAACCAATGGGTTATCCCCTGTGACCTGGAAAAGTTCAATCTTTCATAAACTGAAATGTGACTGTATTGCCATGGTGGTTGTTGTTGTTTGTTTTTTTACAAGTGTACAACTGGATGCCACAATTTGACAGGAAAGTTGCAGGTCTTATGCTTATTTCTGAAATTTAAATCATTTTGTCCTTTATTTTCTGTTATTTTGTAGAGATATCTTTTTTCTCCCTTCAACCTCAAAGGGGGGTTCAACTTACCCCCATGGGTGGGGGGGGGGTCATCTTACCCAGTATGTGGGGTAAATTGAACCTTTCTTATACCGTTTTTCAAGTGATTTAAAAATGTGAAAGACATATTATGAAAACATCCAAATTGTGGATGGTCAAAGGTAAATGGCAAGTGCTCAATTTAACACCAGCATATATTAAAACTACAAAGTCATAGAGGAATTTATAATGCTTTCATCATTTTCTTCATGGTCAAAACTGTCCATCATATTAGTGAAGTCCTGTGTCAGTGGGTTGGCTTTCTGGTCTTGCATTTTATGGTCTGAACTAGTGAGTGCTATCTCTTTTTACTGTAGTTAAGGTAGATGGGTTTTTTTCTCTTTTCAGATGTTTTGTGCTGGTTTATTTGTTTTTTCTTCATGTGATCATCTTTGTTATATTTGATATACACAGTATAAATTGGCATCTAAACTACACAAATATGACATCTCATTCTCACAGATATATTTACAAAATTTCCACAAAAATATCTTGAAATAAAAATTTTTATTCAATAAAATTGCTCCTGGCTTCAACCATGGCCTCTAGATGATTTTGGAATTTCCTGCAACTCTTCTTTATGGTCTTGTTTAAGTTGGTGAATGCTGCCACAATAGTTACCTTCAGTTCACCTTTGGTATTACAAGGAGATTTGTTAGTCTCTGACTCAACTGTCCCTCATAGATAATAATCAAGGGATTTTATTGAATGCAGGCCTCCATATTGAGTCTGGGGCTCTGTGGTAAAATGAATGGATACATGATGTCACCATCACTAATGATCATTTGAAACATCTTCCTAATCACAATTAGACTCAGTCAACTCTTTCCAGATCTTCTGCACCTAAACAATCTTAAATGTTCAAGCAGTGCAGCATGCTCTTTCTGAATTTCTGGTAAAGTTATACCTTTCTATAGTACTCTTTATGCATATTTTCTTTCATTTTCTTATGTTGAATTCTTTCACCCTCATTTACACCTAGGTACTTATAAGCTTATTCTTGCGCTAAATCTTTTATTGTTATGCCAGCTAATAAAGGATGTTTGTTGTAGCAATCCTTGTAAAATTGTGGCTTTTTCTCACAGATGGTGCCAAACTGACCATACTATGCTATGCAGTCGACAAAATTAAAAACAAAGAATGCATATGCGTGAAATTAAAAATATAAAATACTAACAATTCACTCATTGCACTGTGTGTGTATATATATATATATATATATATATATATATATATATAATTAGGTAGTTTTTGGTCATAATTAAATTAAACCAGTATTAAAAATTTCATAATGTTTGTATTATCCTGGTAGGTATTTATAGGTATGATTACATTTGGACATTATTTCTGATATTTCATTTAGTAATTTTTTTTTGTTTTGGGAACAACATACTAGCTAATTTTCCTCTTGGGACAGTCTGCGTACATTGCCACTGTTGTATGGTTTGGCTATTTTCACTATGCTTCAAATTATATCAGGGTCTTTTCCATTTTTCAATTTTAATTTCTACATATGGCCAACCAGTTTGGTATAATTTTTGAGGTTTTTCTGTTTATATATATATATATAGTGTAAGAAAGTTATGGAACATGTAGGGTTTAAACCCACTGTTCATGCATTTACTTTTATAAAAACTGCTCGATACAATGTAGAGCTTTATATTGTAATGGTTGATACAATGGTTTATAAAAGTATAGTATCACTACACAAAATTTTTCACGTTTTGGAGCTATGTTTGCTCCTCATCTGGTAATAAGTTGAAATGAAAAATAAATAGTGAAAACGATTTATCCCCAACAATGGCGAATTATTGAACCATAGATACGAATTAGCAGTGTTATGTAAACATTGAATATATTTTTCGTTAAAATTTGATTAACCAAAAAATACCAAATACCTCATTCACATAAAATAATCCCCCCCAAAAAGGTAATTAATACCCATGTTTAATCCTCAAAATAAAAAAGAACATCATATAAACAAAAGAAAATAAACTCACACAAAATTAATAGCAACTTTATTCCATCCACTTATAGATAGTAGTAAAATAAAAAGTATCTACCCTTTCTCAAAAAACCTTACATCCCAATATAAGAATTATTCCGACAAAACTAAAAAGTGACCTGTCCAAAACTAAGCTACTCCACACCCCACTCTGAACCCAAGGCTGTATCACTATGGCTACAAACTGCCAGCTAAATCAATCGTACTAAACTCCCATCACATTCACTTACATATGTTACCAAAAATAAATCCTTTTCACCATTTATTTTTAATTTCAACTTATTACCAGATGAGGGGCAAATGTAACTCTGAAACCCGAACATTTTTGTGTAGTGATACTATGCTTTTATAAACCATTGTAACAACCATTACTATATATATATGACCAAGGATGTTTACACAAACACAGAATTTAAAGTAAAAAGAAACAATGTTTGATTATAAACAAAATCTATTAACTCTTTAGAAATGGCTTTATGTTTATATTTCCAATATGAAAGTAAAAATTAGCAGATATGGACTTCAGGAGATTGACAAAAGTGATTTTTATTTGTTAAAATAATAACTAAATCTTGGTGGGCTGTGAAAACATTCTGTGGCTGAGTTAACTAAAATACAGTAGCCAGAAAGTGGCTTTCCCTATATAGGGGATGTAGGTTCAAACCCTGCTGGAAGGTACTTTTCCTTTATTAAGACTCTCAAGGCTGGTTTCTCTTGAAACATATGTATCCACTAAATATAATGTTTAAAGTAACAATATATATATATATATATATATATTTTAATCATTTCACCCCAAGTAAGGCAGTACTGTCACTTGTGCACAGGTGGCTACATAAGAGGAAGCTACATAAGAGGAAAGTGAAGAGTCACATAGGAGGAGAGCAAAGAGAAAGAGGAAGCAAAGAGAAACTGGTTACAGGAGGTGTAAGAGAATGGGCAAGAGAAGGATAGGAATACTAATGGGAAGAGAGTTGCCTGAGAGTAGAGTGAAAAGGGGAGAAGAACAAGATTCAGTGGTGTGTTGGGGAATGGATAAGAAAAGTATGGGAGTCACCGGGATAAGAGATGGCAATTGATATTGCATTTCAACTTGGAGATTATAGCTATCAGGGAAGCAATTATATGGAAAGGTGTTCCACAGGCGGGAACGCAAGAAAAGAAGCTGACGGAGTAGAAGTGGTGGCTGCAATTGGTTGTTTTGACTGTAAAAGCATGGGACCTTTTACCAGTCTGGCTGCTTGAGTAAATTCTTATAGAGGGGGCACCAGGGAGCTCAGTTTGTTGGAGCAGAAGCTGTGAAAATATTTGTAGAAGAGACAGAAAGAAGACACAACCCATTGGTGAGAAAGTGGCTGGAGTTGAGCTGCCAAGTCAGGATCAATTAAATTGCAGATTCTCTTCTGGAGCCTGTTGAGAATGTCGAGATGAGTAACAGGGGCGCATAACCAGATATGATAACAGTATTCAATGCATGGGTGAATGGTTGATTTGTATATATGCAAGATAAACTCAGGTAAGAAAATCTTCCTTGCCCGACAGAGTGACCCAACCATCCTAGCAGTTGATTTTGCTATTGATTCAATCTAGTAATTCCACTTGAGGTCAGCTGCGAGAGTGAGGCTGAGGAGGTGAAATGTATTACTTTCAAGGAGAATAGCTCGATCCATGTTTAAAGGAGGAAGGAGGGACTGTCTATGGTGGTTGACGGATAGCAGCTTCATTTTGAAAGCATTAAAGTTTATAAGTCATTTCTTACCCCAATCCACCATGGATTGGAGGTCCTTCTCAAGATCAGCAGAGAATTTATCTTTGTCCACCTTGGTAGATTTCTGACCAAGGTAGAAGTAAATGGTGGTGTCATCAGGATTGATCACATCAGGGAGATCATTGATGAAGATCAGAAAGAGCGTCAGGCCTAGGATGGAGCCCTGTCAGACACCTGCGTTTGTAGGATAAAATCTGGAGGTGTGCTCATTCAAGATGACCTTCATTATGTGATTTGATAAGAACAATTGGATCAAACCAAGCAAGTGTCCAGTGTTAACATAGCCCTGTAGCTTGCGCAGAACACTGGCATGCCAGACCCTATCAAATGCTTTGAGATATCCAGAGCAACAGCTCAAGCTTCACTGTTTTTATTGTACTCAGTGATGGTCATTAACAAATCAACAGTAGACCTGGCAAAGCAGGAGCCATACTGTCTGTACGAGAATAGTTTATGAGAGGCAAGATGTTGAACTATTCCAGCATTGATGATAGCCTTGAACACTTTACCAAAAATTGGTAGCAGGTTGATAGGGCAATAGTTAGAGGGGTCTGAGGGTTCCTAAATACAGGAACCACAGAAGAGAACTTCCAAGAGGTAGGAAAACAAGAAACAGAGCAGCAGTAATTATAGAGTTTAGAGAGCGGAGAGTTCGGGGTCACAATTGTTCAAGACAATGACTGGGATTCTGTTACCTCTGTTTGCCTTATGGGGATCTTTTGAAATTATGTTAGAGACCTGAGAGGGGGTTATGTAAACATCCCTCAGTTGAGCGTTAGTCCTAAGAGGGAAGTTGGGTGCAGATACTTCAGACGAGTTAAATGTGAAGCTGGAAAAAATCTGTGAGCAAATCACTCAGCCTTGTACACAATGGCTGAGGACCTCAAATTTATTGATTAAAGGAGGGATGGAAGATTTTTCTGTTGTTCAGCACACATTTGCAGAACCACCAGTAGTCTTTGGAGCTGAACTTTCAGGCTACTATATGCTGCTTTATTCACTCAGCAAATAACAGCTTAGCAACATTTAAGATCCTGTTACACACATTACAAGCAGAAGTAAATAGGTGCCTATTATGGTCAGACACATGGCTCTAATATAGCCAGAAGTGATTCCTGTGAGCAATGACAACAGAGCAGGCAAGAGAGAACCAGGGGAATGAATGAGGTTTAGGACGGAACTTCCTACCAGCTTTCACCCAGTAGGAGACCTCAGAGGTGCAGTCCTCAGTGAGAAGGCTAAACACTTTTTCCTAAGGGACATCACATAGGAAATCGTGGAACAAATCCCAGTCTGCTCTTTGGTAGCAGAAAAAAATTCTGTTAGCAGGAGGTTCATGGTGCATGGGAGTGGAGAAAAATATTAATGGAGAAGATAGCATGATTTGAATTCCAAGAGGGTGAAGCTACAATGGTCGGCAGAAGTCAGGGACAAAGGTGATGCAGAGATCTAATAGAGAAGCATGTCTTGTAAGGATATTGGGGAAGTGTGTGAGGAAATTCACCACTTGCATAAGATATTGAGTAATCGCAAAGTTATATATATATATATATATATATATAAGAAAACACTCCCCACACGCTATTTTATATTTTTAATTTTGTGCATACGTGTTATTTGTTTTCGATATCTGACTTCTTTACTTTCTGGTTACATTCTTGCTTAATCTACTTTTCTAGCTAATTTTTAAAAAAATTCTTTTTGTTACTTTCTTAAAATTTTTATCAATAATTTTCAATTTATTTCTTTGTTTTATAATCTTTGCTCAACATTTTTGAAATTTCCAATATTGTTTTCCCATCACACAATAATTTTGTTTCAATTTAGTGGTAAAGTGTTCTCACAAGTCAGAGTAATATTTATATATCTAAATTTAAAACTATATATGAATAACTGCACTATTCTATATACATTTCAATAGAATGAGAAAACCTTTATTTGGATAATAAAATTTCACACTCCCAAAATAAGTTAATATAAATATATATAAGAAAAGCAGATATTATAAACTGCAGTTCACACGATATATTTATCATATGATTGTATCCTGAAAATTTTTAATTTTTATGATTTTCAATGTGTGTGTGTGTGTGTGTGTGTGTGTGTGTGTGTGCGTGTGTGTGTGTGTGTACATGTATATATACATCATATATTTCTTTGAAACTGAGAAAAATGTGTAAGCAATTTTGAAAGTTCCCACTTCAAACACTGAATTGCTATTATTTCCATCCAATGCAGCTTAGAATTACTATGTCTTCTATCCAATACAACTTGGAATATTAAACACAAGAAAATATACTAATAAACCCCTTGATAATGGCTAATGAATTGGTTGAAAGCACTTGGGACTCTAATCATTATGAACAATTTCTTCACATTCTTAGTTCTTATGGAAGAAAGACTGTAAGAACATTAGAAGAACTGAACAAAATATCTAATTGTAAAAGACATTCAAAGATAATGGAGGCACTTTTTATGAAGTAGTTTTATCCAACAATAAGAATTACTTGCCTTGAAATGAGATATTAGGATTTTTTGGAAGGTTCTCTCCCAATGTAGAATTACTATTATTTCCATCCAGCACAGGTTAGAATTACTACTACTTCTATACAATACAACTTAAACCATTAAATGCAGAAAAATGTACTAACAATAAACCACTTGAAAATGGCTAAGGAATTGATTGAAATCCCTTAGGAGTACAATAGTTATGAAAGATTTCTCTACACTCTTAGTTCTCATGTAAGAATAACTGTAAAAACAACTGAAAAACTGAATCCAAAAACTTATACAAATAAATGGTTTTTAATATTTTGTTGTAAAAAACTAAAAAAAATAAAAATAAAGCAAAAAAAATCCTGTATAAATTCAGTGCCATTATATTCAGGTTTTATTTCAATTTTAATCATTGCTTTTTTAAAAAAAATAAACACTGCCAAAGAGTGAACGTAGTTAAAAAAAATAAAAACCAGCATCATGTGAAAAAATGGTCTTTTTGACACTACGTCTTATGTTGGGCATGTTTGTTCATATTTGGGCAACAATCTTTTTTTTTATACATGATTCATTGAATGTGAAGGACAAAAATGTACTTCCATTATCTTTAATTATGAGAAAAATTACCTTTTTCTCATACAAAAAATCCTCGTAGTGGATGCTATCATTCTAAAACATTTAATTGTAAGAGATATTTAAAGATAATGAAGAAACATTTTATAAAACATTTTAAGCCAAAAAGATTACTTGCCTTGAAATGAGATGTTAGGGATTTTAGAAGGCACTCTAATATGGAATTACTATTATTTTCTTCCAGCACAGCTTAGAATTACTATGACTTCCATACAATTCAACTTGGAACATTAAACACAGGAAAATATACTAACAATAAACCCCTTGAAAATGTCTAATAAATGGGTTGAATGCACTGGAAACCATAATCATTATGAACAATTTTTCCACACTCTTAGTTCCTATGGAAAAAAACAAACTGTAAGAACATTAGAAAAACTTAGTAAAAAAAGTTATAAAATTTTCTTTGTTCATCATATTCAATGAAACATGCATAAAAGAAAAATTGCTGCCCATATATATATAAATAATTATTGCATATAAAATACATATATTTTGTTTTCTTGACTGTTAATGTGGTTTGTCAAAGACAACAAATAAGCAGAAGTCACAAGGGTGAGATTCTTGCCATTTTCCTTGGCCTCGGAATATAAAATGATTTCCATGGTATCTAAGCAATGATGAACACAGTTTATAAATTATATCTGATGATTTGCTACCAACTGCACCAATTTGGTTGAAGAATCAATGGGTGAAAAGATTAAAATGTTGAAATAGATAAAAGCCCTGAAACAAGAATGGGTGTCTATATTTTATGATGCAAATAGTGACTGTTGGGAGAGAAAATGAAAAAAAGAAAAATGGATTAATCTATGAGAAAGGGTATGAAAGAATGGAGATTATACTGGCACGATATGCTGGAAAGAAAGTTTTGGATCAGAGAACAGATTGTAGTGAATAGGAAACATTCTTTCAGGGATTAATCAACAATACACAGAAAGAACTGGAGCAAAGAAGCAATTAGAATAAATAATTCATGCAGGCCAGTTTTTGATATAAAAATGATCGACAATTGATTAGTCATATAATGGTATTAGAGAAAAAATGTTCATGTATGTGTGTGTGAGTGTTGGGCTAAAAAGGATGACTGTGTAAAGAGAGAAAATCATAATACAAAAAAATATTATTAAATAAATCATTTCCTTCCTTTGGTCTAGGGTGGAAATAAACAGTTAAATGCAAAAATAAATCAATTTTACACAGCAGATGTTTCAGTTTTTTGTTTTTTACTATGTATCATATCGCAAATATATCTAAGTTAATTTTTTCATAATTTACATAATATTATTAAAGTTAGCAAAATTAATTAACAACTTTACTTATTGATACATAATAGCTTCATTTTATAATGTAAATCTGCTTAAGAATATTTAAACTGTAATTCTAACAAGATCTAAAGAAACTTATATATGTATATATATATTTTTTTTCTACATACAACATATGAAAGCATGTGCAATACCCTGCCTGCATCAGGTACCAACCAGGGGAGCTAACACAGTTTTGGTAGCTAAAGAACACTAGCAGCTTTTGTCACTGTATAAAGTATTGTTTTCATTGTAGATGTGTCAATCTCTTCAATTTTATGGGGCTTACGACCTATCCTGTTGAATAGACCGGTTCTTGCTCAATCACTGAAGTTAAGCAACATTGAGCCTGGTCAGTATTTAGATGGGTGACTGCTTGGGAATACCAGGTGCTGTAAGCATTTAGTGATGGATGTGTGTTGTGGTGCAGTGGATATCGGCTCGGAAAGAGAAATCGGTGAGTTGAGTTTGAATTCCAGTTGAATACCCTGCATTCACTTAAGCACTGGTACCCTTGGGAAAGGTATTAACCCATCCTTTCCCTCCAGTTATGGGTTAAATAACAAGGGTAGGACTTGGGGACCCTGCTCTTAAAAAAAAACAAATCTCAATGAATCTTGATACTCAAAAAGAAAAAAAGTATTACTAGACACAAAACTTATATAAAAACAACAATAAATTGTTGAAAGAAAAAGGTATTACCTACCAAATTAATAAAATTTAGTTGGCAATAAATGACCCACCGAGGTTGATTTGCCATAAAAACAAAACAACCAACCAACCAACTTCAATTTTATGCAACTGCAAGTCCCATTCACCAACATTTTGTTCAATAAAATTGTCTGCTTTTGATTGTTAAACTATCTATATCATCAATTTGTTAAAGATTATCGTTTATTAATTTTGTACTGTTTCTATATTTTATTTTATTTTATTTCATTTTGAAAATATGCTTGAATAAAGCAATGATATTTTAGCTAAATTAAGTAATATATTATGATGAAAATATAGTTTTCATATATGGTATAGTTATGGGTAAAAGTACTTAATACCAGGGATAGGTATATGAAACAATCTGTAACCATTCTGTGTTGACCTTTTATATGCACAGACTCTATCCATGATACTGAGCACTTTTACCCGTAAATATACCATTCATTAAAACTATATTCTTATCATAAATATATATATATATATATATATATATATATATATATATATATATATATATATATATATATATTATTTATTTTGGCAGTTATCTCAATTCTATGTTGGTTTCATTGAAAATGATATACAAGGTATTATCATTAAGTTTTTATATCATTTTTCATGGGTCCTTATAATTTTTTTCTTAACCCAAATTATGTAAAAATTGTCCAAAAGTTTTGTTTTTTGAATGCTTTTGGCTATACTTTTATCTATTATCAAGGATGAATTTTGTTTTACTTGTAACTAAATATGTGTAAAGTTTATGTATATAGAGTCATGTGTATGTTTTGTTCTGAACAAGATAAGCACATTGTTACAATGTTCATAATTGATATTATTAAGTGTAAGATATCTTTTTTTTATTACTAATGATTCCATTATTTTTAATCTTCTTTTGCATGTGGATGATGCTATTATGTGTGTATTGTCAACAAGTATGTCATGGATAGGTCCTGAAAGATCTCTGTGTATGTTTAAATAATAACACATATAATAGCATCAACATGCAAAAAAAGATTAAAATTACTGGATGCATATAACTACCAGGTTAACTAAAATGTGTAGGCAAATTATAGAAGAGGCTAAATGATGCTAAGTGATGTCATTTAATGTCTGATAAACAAAAATAAGTAAATGGTGCTGTTTGAACTTTTACATCATACATGCAGGCTAGGAAAAAAGTAATTATTTCAGGAATGGAAGTATTTGAAAGATGTCTTTATATATATATATATATATATATATATATATATATATATATATATATATATATATAACTATACATATTGTCCTGCATCAGTGGTACTACTTGGAGTTTTATGCATTATGCAATTATCAGGTGCATATTATAAACTGACTGTTTAATAGACAATTCGCTGAGAAAGTCCATGAGAAGAATCAAGAGCTATACATGATGTTTGTTGACCTCACTAAGGCTTTTGATACTTTCAACAGGAATACCCTTTGGAAGGTTCTAAAAAAGCTGGGTATACCATACAACATGATGAACATGATCATTTTATTTAATCAAGGAATGAAAGTTTCTGTCCTTTCTAATGGTCTGTCATCGATTCCATTTGATGTAACAAATGGTACGAAACAGAGTTGTGTGATGGCACCAGTTTTGTTCGCCCTGTATTTTTCTCTTATTCTGAAACATGCTTAAGGGAACCTCAAATAAGGGGTTCAGTTTGAGTTCCAGATAATTGTTGGTTTATATAATCACCAGCCATTCAATGCAAAACCAAAATCCAGGGTAGCTCTGATATTAGATCCATAGTTTGCTGATGATGCACTTGTTGCAGAATCATTGCAGGAAATGCAAGGCTTCATTAATCATTTCTCTGTTGCAAGCAAAATGTTTGGTTTGACTATAAGTATTAAGTAAACTGAAGTAACCCATCAGCCAAAACCAGCTTGTAAACAAACCAATGGTGAAGAACTGTAGCAGTGCATGTTGGAATTTCAAACTGTTCCCATAATTCTAGAAGGTAAAAGTCTCAAGTATGTTAAGTTATTTGAATATCTGGGAAGTAAGGTGAACAGCAGTGTATCTCTTGATGACAAAATTGTTAACAGAATTTCCAAGGTCCTTTTGACATTGTCTATGAAATAAAAGGGGCATATCAGTTAAGACAAAGGTAAGTGTGTACAGAGCTGTTGTTCTCACAACCTTACTTTATGGATCTGAGTCCGGGATGCCATATAGAGCGCACATTGAGAAACATCTTTCACAAGTGCAGCCACCGTACAATCTGCAGTTACACTCTGAAAGATCATATTTCCAACACAGATCTTTTTACAAAAACTAGCATTGGCAGAATTGAATTCTTTTTGATTCAGTCACAGTTATGATAGGTTGGCCACGTTGTTTGAATGGAAAATGGTAGAATGCCAAAAATTCTGATGTACAGCCAATTGTTTGATGGAGCTTGAAACATTGGAAGGCTTCTGCTTCACTATAAAGACAAACTGAAGTACAATCTTGGAGCAGTTAACATACCAGTTGACTCCTTTAAACTGTCTCCTTTAGATTGAATAGATTCAACTTGTCAATGTGGCATTGCAAATTTTGAACTGAATCGCTCACACTTGTCATAAACACCCTGAATCTGAATCTGCATTGGAGGCTTTTGATTCCTAGATGGTCGGTCTCAAATGCTCCTTTTGCAGCCTGTTATGCAAATCCAAGACATGGTGCAACTAAGACCTAAACATAAAATGATGTTTTATGTACCAAATGAATCAGACCCTCATACGTCAAAATCTACAAGAGAGTCCATCACATATATATATATATAAGAAAAGAATGAGCCTGTAAATATAGCTATATTTCTTAAATTTTATATTTTTTGGCAAAACCAATTATGGCACAAGACTTCATTCATTGAAACCACAGCTTGAGAGATAAGCATGCTACAACAGGTGTTCTTTTATATATGTTAGATATAACATCAGGTCATATTACTTAAGCATATAATTAGATTACTCCCAATAGCTTGTATTAACATATAACTAATTTAACAAAATGAAAATATATATATATATAATCATAAATGATTTTTACAGAATAAATCTTTTAAGAATTGATTTGTGAGTGAATATTTTTCACAACCCCAAAATTTAAATAAAAGAATAAAAAACAAATAAAACAACTGTAGAGACATTTTAGTTTTATCAACATTTGTATTTTCTGATTCAAACCAGATTGTTTATATCTCCAACTGAAGTTTTGAATAAAATTTCAACTAGTTTAATTCCTCTGAAGATTTTACAGAAAAAATATTTTAAGTATTCGAATGATATTTTATAGAGATTTCATGAAATGAAATAAGATCTGGCAGTGAGTGTGTGTGTGTATGGGAGATGTAAAATGACTTTAAAAATTATTTCTCCAAATTGTTTGTCCAAAATACAATTTTTCATAAATAAATGAAAAAATGGCAAATCTTTTATTGACCCCACCAAAAACAAAAAAAAGTTTAATCAAGTATGTATATCAACAGTCAATTTGCTGCTTATGCTGATAGTGTTAGCACAAAAATGTAAACAGGATGTGCTGGTGAAATATCACTTGGCTTTGGCTTTGTTTGTCAGTGTCACATTATCTCACCATCTGCCTAAGACCATATCATTTTGTGAGAGTTCAGTGCTATTTGAGAACATCAATAAATATATTTCATAACAGTGAGAGTTTCTCATTAGGATGTTTGTTTACATTGTTGAGTGCAGTTAATATTTAACATTTTTTGATTTTCATTGGTTAAGCAAACTTCACATGCATTTGACTAGTCAAGCAGCATTCGTGTGTTTGATCCCAATTTATATATATATATATATATATATATATATATATATATATAGAGAGAGAGAGAGAGAGAGAGAGATGTACACATATATATACATATTAGAGCCATTGGAGTATATAGGTTTTTAAATCAATCAATTCCAAGTAGGTCCTTGTTTTTGTTTGTTTATGTGTGTGTGTGTGTGTGTGTGTGTGTGTGTGTGTGTGTGTGTGTGTGTGTGTGTGTGTGTAGACAAACAAGCCAGCAAACTAGTCATACCAATGCAACCCATAATATGAGGGAAAAACAGTGTATCCCTCCCCCCAAAATAAATTGCCTATATATATATATATATATATATATATGTGTGTGTGTGTGTGTGTGTGTGTGTGTGTGTGTGCGTACATGCATTATTTAGATATATATCATTAAATACTACAGAAGTTTTCCTTTTGATAATATATTTCTGTTTTTTGGTGGGGATTCTTTGTATTTGCTTGTTTAAGTAAATCTATATATCAAACTAATAATGACAAAATGAAAAATATTCCATGTTTTGTATATTGTCCCAAGAATGGACTTCCCTAGACTGATAATTGTTTTATTGATGATTAATTGATTCATTAGTTTTTTTGGCTTATAAATGATTATTTAAAGCCAGAAAATATTTTAGATTGGAAGAATTTTATCTTTTTGAGAGATAATAATAATTTACTTATACAAGTTCTGCTAATTAACCCATAGCTTGGGGTAGAAGAGATAGATTCATACCTTTTATAGGAATATTTGCAAGTAAATGAATATAATAAAGCAGATTGGAATTGGAACTCACCTCTTCAGTTTTCATTTCTGAGCCATTATCCATCACACTTAGCATTCCAAAACAGTTACCTATTTTGGTACTGACCAGGCTCAATGTTGCTTAACTTTGGTGATTGTATGGGAAACAATGTTCCAATGTGATATGGCCATAAATTCTCCATGTTAGTGAAAATATTTCTACCAAAACAGCTGTCATGATATAGAAGAGAAGTGAGTTCAGTCGAGGCCGTCACTATATTACAGGAGGTCTTGGTTCAGTCCTAAAGAAAAGGGAAACAGATGTAAAAGAATATTCTTGAAAGAAATGAAGATTTTGTAAAACCTTTGTCAGTCACTGCGTTAGAATATCAATTTATATGTAAGTTTTCATTAGCAATGAAGATTATATATGCATGCCCTACCACATATTCATATCAGATATCTAAGAAATGTATTTTCTCATCCAAATGATCACACAACATGTCAGTTTTTGCTGTATGTCGTTTAATATGAATACCACTGCTGATAATACAGTGAGTGCTACTAATATTTGGTTTATTTCAACATCCTGTCATATAGTCTAACACACTGGCTGCTGTAGAATATCAATGAAAGGCAGAGAATAAACTTTCATAAAAATTAGAATGTTAACGAGATGAGAAATTTCAGATAATAAAATTTATCAATAAAAATGATTTATAAATTTTCATCTTGAGGACATAGATGTGTATGTGTCTGTGTGTCTGCGTGTCTGTGTGTGTGTGTGTGTGTGTGAGAGAGAGAGAGAGAGAGAGAGAGGCTGCTCTGGCATATTTATGTTTTAGAGTAAAAATACAGTCCAACTGGTAAAGAAATTTTGGTAAATATTCCAAACACAAATCACTTTTTTAATGACCTTTCTCTGGTTTTGTTTTTATACAATATTTAGTCGCCAAAGGCAAAACAATTTATGACATAAATTTTGCATAAAAAAAAAAAAAGAAATGGACAAAAAATATTAAAGTTTACAAGATCACAGCTGTTTCTGTTTATTTCTTAAGTCAAATGTTGATGGCAAGATATTTTAAACAGAGATACTATAACCGAATAATGTTTGTATGACTATTTGCTTTTGATTTTTGTGTCTAAAAAGTTGAATCTTTAGCTGAAAAGTTTACGGATTATATGTGCTTTTGGTCATGTTCTTGCTGATATACTATTGAAGTAGAATTATTTACAAATATGGATATAATCTTACCAGAGATGGTGAAGTTTTTTTTACACATTTGGAAATTGTTTACTTTTATAGCTTCAGTTTCATATCCTCATTATATTTCCAAGTATCCACATTAGCCAGGGAAGCTAGCCAAACCCTATTACTGATGGTCTGCTTAGTTCACAGTGCACAACTGTGGTCAGTGACATGTAGAGATTTGCTGATACCTGGGGCCAATTCCTTGATTGTATGCCCCGAAGTAGTCGAGTAGACTATAAGACCTAATGCTGAGAAATATGAGGAAGGAAGTCATTTTAAATATTTAAAAACAGATGGAACATGAAATAGACACTTTATTAAAATGAAATATAAACTTAATTTTTATTTCCCACTTTGTTTGAATTTAAAAGATATGGATGCTACCGACTGTGGTTTATATTGTGACTATGCTGAGCAAACCTTAGTTTCAGTTTCTAGGGAGACCACAGAATGTAGTGTTATCAATTTCTGAAACAAGACAGTCAGTCAGTTAAGTGCCATACGTAATACATACTTTGGTGAAAAGAGACATGACTGACTGGACAGAAGATTTTCCTGCAGTAGGTTGCCATTACTTTCTGTAGTAGACTGGTTGGTAACCAAAGCTATAGAATTCGATATGTTCTGCTATTAAATCCAAAACTGAAGGGAAGAGATGGATTAATACCTTTCTCAAGGGTATTTGCGCATAATTGAATGCAACAAATTCAACTGGAATTCAAACTTGGCTCTTCAATTTCTTGTTCCGAGCCGATATCCACTGCATCATGATGCACATCCAAGACAAGTATGCTTAAACCCTTGGTCATAATGACTAGTGACAGCTAGTACAGCCATCAATGGTTTTCAAATGGTTCCATTTCCCGATTCTACTCACAAGGCTTGAGTCAAGAGTAGAATTTGAAGAGAAATTACAACTAAAACATTCTGCTTTATCAGTAGATGTTAACATCTGAAATTGAGTGGAGAGAAGAGGAATAGAAAACTTACTCTTATTTAGTGCACTATTACAGAGCTGCCAGTAGCCATGTGAACCAAACTTGTTAGATGCTATACGTTGCCTCATTCTATCAGAACAGTTTTAGCCTTTTTGAGGACAGGTTTAGAATTATTATGAACAGATACAAAGAAGTATTCGTTGTGCTTGGAAATATCATGCTGGTACAGCTGGAAAAGTGATTCCTGTGGGCTATAGCAACTGAACAGGCTGGTGTAGATCAAAGAGAAGTTTGTGGTTTCACTTGTTATTTTTGAAAGCTACAAAGAAATTGGAGCAAGCATTAACCTAAGAGGAAGCTACATGGTGCAATTCTCAATAGGAAGAATATATAAACAATTAGTGTCTCGAAGAAAGTCACAAAATGAATTTCAATCAATATGTTGGTAACAGAAAGAAGTTGTGTGAATAGAAGGCTCTTTTATAATTATAATTATAATGACTCAAAACAAATATCAACAGATGTTAATGTGTTGTCTGAATTGTCAAGAGGACAGAGTTGGGATGCTGGAAAAGAGACAGGAGAGAAAAGAATGTTGATCAGATTTATTAGGGAAATGAGTAGGGAAACCCACTATTGAACTGAGAAATTGAGCAATGGAAAAATTGAAAGTCTGAATACTAACAACATCAGCAATATCAGAATGATTAAGCCACTTCATGTGATGAACATTAAAATCCCCAAGCACAAAAATGTTTGCAGATAAATGTAAAGAGAGAGCCATTTCTATATTGTCAGAAATTTTAAGATAAGAAGGAGAGTGATAAAGGAAAAAGAGATTGCTGAGAGAGTGCAATAGCAAAAGTCAAAAGTAACTGAAATAATCATGTGTGGACACAAGCAACAATTCTCTTGCAATTAGAAGATTTTCCTGGATGTTAACACCAAGGTTATGCATATATATCTTAGAATCTTTTTAGAGGAAAACAACCTAGGATCAATACATATATCAAGATTGAAGTGTGAATGACACCTTGGCATCTAACTAGAACAGGATAAATATTAGTTGTAAAACTAATATTATTTAAAAAAGTTTTGTTAAATTCAACTTACAATGTCGGTCTGTTTTATTTTTCCAGTTTTCAAATATGATTTTGTTCATCAGAATCAACCATTAAAAGTAAAGTGTTCAAAGTTTATATTCCATGATGCTTTTGTTCAGTTTATCTGCAATTTTGGTTTGATTATTTTTTGTTTGTGTTGCTTTTTTTGTAATCATTTTACCCCAAGCAAGGTGATTATGTTTATGCATTTAAATTAAAGTATATGTTGCTTAAAAAAACAAATAAAAAATTAACTAAAAATTAAGCTGACATCTTGTCAGATGAATCTAACAAACTTGTTTGGACAGACATGAAAAAATTGGTATTCAATTGCTCATCCATCCTGAAAAGTAAACCAAACAATTACTAAATAGGTTTGTCTTTAAAACTCTAGAAAATGACAAATTTAATATTTGTATATATATATATATATATATATATATATATATATATATATATATAAGGAAAAGTGTGAGAAGCTGTGAACGTTTTGTTTAAAGTGTAGATTTATTGTTGCTATTATTATTAATATTACTTGCTTTTTGTATGATATATTAAGTGTCCATAATGGTATTTGTGTTGCTACACGTGTTTTAAGTTTAAAGTTAACTCTCTTTAGGCAAATATACTTGTGACTTCCCATATCGAGATCCGTCTGTTTTTCTGATAGTCAAGGTATCGTGTATAAATATATAAGTCAAGTGGTTGGCAGGTCAAAGAGTTCATATGTATGCATGCTGTAGGGTTTTTTTTCACACTCGCACATTAATTTCTCCTGTCACCTTTTTGACTCTAAAAATTTTTTTCACTGACTTGTAAAATTTGATTTTGTCTTTATACTTCAAAATTGTTTTCAGCAGTTTTGATTTAATTCTATTCTATGGGTCATCTAGTTCATTTTGTTGTTTTTGGGATACTATTTGAATTTAGTGTGTGTATGTTTATGTATGTTTTTTTGTGTTTGAATTGTGTGTCTGTGTGTGTTTTAGAATTTTCATGTTGTTTTGTTGAGGGAAGGCTTGTATTTTTTTATTAATATTTTTTCCTGTATCATGAGTGTGTCATAATCTGCATTTTGGGCATTACTCTGAATTTATCTCCCCTGCATTCATGTAAACATTGGGAGATGTAAAATTTTTTGTTATTGGCTAGTTTATGTTACTTCTGTGCAGAGCTACTCTTTTATTCAGGCCTTGTGTCACCCCATGTATATTTTTGCACATTCATTGCATTTTAGAGCATAAATTACATTTTTAGAGTTGCAGCACAGATTTGTTTTTATTTCGAATGTAGATGTTTTTCCAAACTTGAAGTGGTTTCCTTCTATTATTATGTTGCATACCACACATCTTTTTCTGTTGCATTTTGTGACCCCACTGTGTTGTGTGTTGCTCGAATTTTGATGAGGTTAGGATGTTTTTTAAATTTTCGGGCTGGTATTTGCTTTTAAGATTTTAGTTGTCTTTAAAATTTCTTTATTTTATCATTTTTTGTTGAGTAATTCAATATATATAAATAATAAATAAACATTTTTTCCTCGGCAGTAGCATAACTCTGAGTTTAATGCACAATGCAACCATCAGGACCTGTCAAATGTGTTATCAATGAAGAAAAAAAGTGTATATTTATCATTAATATAAATTATAACTCTGTTATTATACATTGAACACTATTTTATTAGCACCAGCACTCAATGTGAGACATTTTATATTCATATAATCAAGAATTAACAACAACAGTATATGTCTAGTAAAACAGAAGTCAAGATGACTACAATTGAAAGAAAAGAAGAAAAAGAGAGAAAAAGCAAGAAAGGTTTAAGGAGTGAGTCTAAAGTAAAAAAAAAGGACAAAAAAGACAAATAACCACGGTATTCTACTTGTGCACATATACATGCAGTCATATGGGTACACACATATGAATGCACACAAACATACACTATGAAAAAACAAACTTGCACCAATGAAATGTGCATATAAAAAGAAAATTCAGAAGAGAGAGAGAGAGAGAGAGAGAGAGAGAGAGAGAGAGAGAGAGAGAGAGAGAGAGAGATATGCAAATATAAAAGCCGGGTTAATATACACAAGTAACTTTCTAATCATAAAGTTTGCATTTTCTTAAGAAAACTCTGGAAAGTATGTTATTTCCCTGCATTCATCTAAAATAGCAACTTACTCATTTTAAAAGCTTAAGCTTTATATAAATGTAACCCTTTCATGACTCTTATACAAATGCATATGTGTATATTTAAGTGTACATTTTCTTTACAGTTCATTCTGTACAAGACCCAGGGGAACTCAAGGTAGAGGATTATGTTAAGAGGTAGTTTATATAGATAAGAGGGGAAGATAACTGTTGACTCTAGACTTGAACAGGTCAAGATTGTAATGACTGGGGAAGCATCCTCTTAAGAGTCTGTTCCTTATGTCCATGGTTTGCAAGAAGAAACTGTTTGAGTGGAACTTACTTCTCCCCAATGGAATATAGATAAAGTGTGGGTGACTTGCTAATATGTAAGTATCATGGAGAGTCCTAGCCCTGAAGGTCAGATCTGATACAACCTGAAGATATAGTTTGTTTGAGTACTTTCCATTGTAGTAGCCATAGTGCGGTGAAAGACTTGCTACATCCCACCTGTGAGAGAGAGATTGGAAGGTGGAAAATAATTCTTCTCCAGCAAGGACTCAGAGATGCTTTTGAACTCTATCAAGACTGGTAAGTGAGATCTGGGCAGCTCCTGCCCAGATATAGCAACTATACTCCATTTTTGACCTGATCTTATAAAGGAAGAGGATAGTTTGAAGAGCCAGTATAGAGAGCTGATCATTTTAGCTGCATTTTAGGTTGGGTGTGATTCTGAGGCCCAATATCCTCTCACTGCATGGGGCCTCCTTGAAGGGGCATCTATCCATTGTGACTGGCAGGAGTTCAGAGTCTTATCGCTGGTGATGGAATGTAACCAGTTTGATTTTGGAGGCATTGAATATAATCAGTCAGTTTTTCCCCAACTGGGAAGTAAGTGTTAGATTAGAAGAGAGGTCAGCTGCCAATCTCTGATTGTCAAGACTTTTGGAGGTGTACTCATATATTGTTGTATCATTGGCATAGATGTTTAAAAATGATCAGAGCATATTCCTTCATATCTGCCTATTATAAATTATCTACCTCTATTCATAGGTAGATAATTTATGTAAGTCAGAAAGAGGCTTGGTCTGAGAAGTGACCCCTGGGGGATACTTGCATTGACCACCAGGGCTTCGGATGATTAATATCTAACTTCAGAAATTTACATGTTAAGAAGGATTTTAGAAAACTCTTCCAGTGATTCTATAGTCAGAGAGCTTATGTAGTAAATCATTGTGCCACACCTTGTCAAAGGCCTTTGAGATATCTAATGCTATGATTCTTGTGGTATGTCTATTGTCAAGGGCCTCACTAATTCTGTGTGTAATGGTAGTGTGTCAGCAGTAGATTGGGCTGATCAAAGCCTGTACATGTTTCCATATATTAACCTTTTCATTGTGCATGTATGGCTGTTAGGCTAAACTTGAAAGAATACATTTGTCCCAAACTGAAATTGGAAAAATGGAATGCATAGCAAAATGTTCTTTTTACAAACATTGAATAGTTCGAGTTTGTATTTAACTTTCTCAACTTTAACAAATAAATTGGGATCATGTTTGCTGTTTTTATTATGCTTTTACTACTAACAATACTACAACAACACATTGCAAAATGGGAGATGGGTGGACAAAGACCCCAACTTTTTTGTTCTCTATTGTTTTACTTCATAAAATTTAACTCTAAAAAGCAATTTTGCTTTCCATAACTGATCCTGCAATAATAGTCTTGAAAAACATGAACAAATATGCTTTTTGTTTTACTAGAAAAACTAAAAGTGCTTCAAATAAAGTCACAATAAAGTAAATAGATAAAAAAAATAAAAAAATAAAAACAAAGGTTCGATGAAAAATTTCAAAATGTACACTATAGGTGAAAAAAAACAATTAATTGAATATCAAACTCAGAATCATATATATCAGGCTTATTGCAATGTTGCCAAGCAAGACCACCCCTCTTTCTAGAAAGTCATAGCCCTCCCGCCTCCACTATGAAAAGCATGTGAACTAATTTTGATGCTTAAATTTTTACTGATGACCCCTGTGTTACTAAAAGACCATCTCTCCCACTCAAAACACCACTCTGGTGACAGACCTTATATATATATATATATATATATATATATATATATATATATATACACACACACACACACACACACACACACACACACACACACACACAACACACACACACACACACACACACACACACACACACACATATATATATATATAAATGATATAAAATAAAGAAAGACTGAAATAGATCTATTCTTGTCTAGATGGCACAATTTCCTGCTTGTTTTATGACATTGTTATCGTTACTATTATCTTCATCGTTATTATTGTTGTTGTTGTTTTTGCTTCAAAATAGAAAAGCAAGCCGTTATTCACATGCAATGTATTCAAAGGAAAATGGAAATAAAGGGAAAAAATAGAAAATGAGAGCAATAAATGTTTTTGGAACAAAGAACATCGATAGTCCAAATATGCAGTCTTGTCTTGTCTTTTAGATTTTTTTTCAGGTTGGGAAGAGGCTTGGAGATGGATAGGGAGAGAGAGGGAGGGAGGCATGTCATCTGCACACACACACACACACACACACACACACACATATTCAAAAAGGAACAAGACAGAAAGAGCAAACAAAAGCCATGAGCGTGTTAAGTGAGAAGGGGAATGATAAAAAAAATGGTTTTTCTTTCTTTTCTTTTTGTAGAAATTGAGATAAGACCGCATTCGATTGTGTCTATTGAATATTATGGAAGGGCATTTTTTTGGTGATAAGATGTGAAAGACAAAGATTATGTTTTTGAAAACATTTGCAATGCACAGAAATTTTTATTGTTTATAGGATTTAAAAAATAAAACCTAAACCTTTTATTTTATTTTTATATAAAAAGAAACAAGGATACTCGATTTATTGGAAAAAGATTTTAAAATGTTAAGAAAAATCATAAAAGAACAAAATTCATGTTTTTCTGTCTAAAAACTTTCAAAAACTGAAGAAGTTACAGAACATTTCTTTTATCGTTCACATAACATAAATTTAATAAACTTTATTGCAGAAATATTAAAGCCTTGAATTCATTTGTAAAATAAAAAAAAGAAACATAGCAAAAAGAGTTACTTGATGCTTCAGTTTTGTAATTTTCTAAGTAAAAAAAATTATCACAAAAAATCAAAATAATAACTTCAAGGCACAATGAACTTTATTTTATTTAATTTTTTTTTCAATAGAAAATAATTTTGACTATAATAAAAAAGTATTTCAAACAACATAATCACTAAAAGAAAATTAATAAAAATAATGTTGTTTAATTCGTTTAGAATAAAATAGATATTTTTTAATTCATTTTTATTTAATGAAAAGTATATCATGAAATTGATTAATTTTCTAAAGTTCTTAAAAACTGACAAAGAAACAAAGTTTCATTTTTAAGTTTGCAAATTTTACTTACTCTAAACTTTACTTGAAAAAAGTATATAAAGTTATTTTTGTCAGCCTTCAAATTCTCAGCAAAATATGAATCAATAATAATGATACACTCATGTTTGATTAAAAATCAAATATCCAGAAATAAAAATAAAAATGGAAAAAATATAAATATTTTTATTTTAAGAATTATTTTCTTTTTATTTTATCTTCTGTTTTCATCTACCAAAAATTCCAAAACTAAGATAGCAATTGTCTGATAACCATTTCTAGAGAAAAAGAATTTTATATATTATAATATTGCATATTATACCAATTTTCACTAAAATAGTTGACACCAAGAGAAAGTTGCACATGCAACTTCATACATCATTTTTATTTTTTGACACACCTATATTGTAATATATTATGAAGTGTTATATACAAATCCTTGGATCCACTAAAAAGAAAACTGATATTTGGTTCAAATTTGGAGATTAGATCAGATTGAAAACTTTTCAGAACTCACTTATATATGATGGATATATTTGGGCAGTAATTTTTAATTGATACAACTTTGGTTAAAGACCAATGAAAGTTCTTTGTCAATGGATTTTTAAAATTTATTTTTTTCTGTATTCTGAACCATTTTCCTAATTCCTGATACAGATTAAAATATTAACTGTCCAGTATCTGCTAAGTATATTCAACTTTTATATGCCTTTATCGAAGAGTTTTTGTTTCTTGTGCTGTGTTCATTTCATGACCCATGAACATGCGATATTTGAAAAACAATGAAACTGAGGATTAATAATAAAGAGATGATCTAGAATTTTTAAAATCTTACTGTTAATTCAGGAAACTTTATATGTAGATTTTGTTTTGACCCAAAATGACTTTTGACCTTTCAAAATAAATCATCTTAAATCCTATGTAAAAATTAAAATCAGTAAATATATAAATAAAAACATTCTCTTGCAAAATATAAATTGAATTTTATAGCACAAACCAAACTTTTTAAAATAATAATACCTAAAAAAACATAAATATTTGATTGTGTTGTATATCTGGTGTTTAATACAATATTTTTCTCATTACCAAAAAAAAAAATCTCCATTGTTTGTTGTGACTTCAGATCCATTTACAATTAGGGCCTGAAATGAAAGACCAGATAGATTAAAACCCACTGTTTATGCATTTACTTTTATAAAGAGTGCTGAGTAGAGTTTAATATTGTAATTTTGTTATATTACTGCACAAATAATATTTGTTTATATTTCTGAGATGAGGTAGTATTTACACTACTTACATTATTCGAACTATTGTCCTCGTCTTTGTTGGCATTTGTATGATGTTTCGGCCATTGTATGAACTGGCCTTCTCCAGGTACTAGGAATTTCAAACCGAATACTTTATTACGATCACTCTGATATATCATTCTCCTTCCTTGTGTGAAGCCTCTTTTAGTAGTCATGAGTTATGAGTTATCTCCCTCTAACCCACTACTGTAGCCTGGTATTGAATTCACACCCCAGTCACTGGAACCAACCAACACCTATATCCACTGTTGGGCAACAACAACTGAATTTCTGGGACTCATAAACCTAATGTTCAGTAACTATTTTTTACCAGAGTCCATATTGCAATTTTTTGATGTTAATGCTTTTCTTTTCTAATTTTTTGATGTTAATGGTGTTATCCACAACAGCTGAAATGTTGTACAAATGGCAACAATGATGAGAACAATAGTTCGAATATTGTAAGTAGTGCAAAAATTTTAATTTCAATGAGAATTTTCAATGCTACTTTGTACCCTTTTGCTACCCTAATTTTCAGCTCCATAATTCAACATAATTCTCACTTTTGACTGAACAATATTGACACACCTACAAGCATATTGTTTAACTTCTGCTAACTACTACTTCTTAATTTTCTAAATAGCCATGAATTCATTTTATATTTTCTAAATAAATCATTGTCACCATTTATTTTAAAATATAACCTGAAGAAGAACAGTATTGTTTTGAAACACGAACATTTTTGTGTATTGATATAATGCTTTTATAAACCACTGTAATAACAAAATTACAATATATATATATATATATATATATATATATATTTGAGTAGCTTAGCAGTTAGAGGCATGGAAAGTGGAAATTAGCAAGCCAAGCCCAAATTCTGGCTTAATCTGTTATAATCATGAAGATCAAATACCCCTGTCTCCATCTATGGGTTACATAAGTCTTTAATAAGATTTCTTGATTTAGGCTGGTTGGTATTAATTTCTTTGTTTAAGGAAATAAAAAACAAGAATAGCAATTCAAATATATGTACTCACTAATAATAACATTTATAATAATAGGAAATAATATCTATCTATCTATCTAGCCATCTGCAGACAGTCCTGTTTCGCTGTATCACAGCTCATCAGTACAGTTATATATATATGCACACACATTAATCTTGAGAGATCATGTATCTGCATCCAAAAAGTTATGCCTCAGCTGCTGATGGTGGTACAGCCTCTGTCATGTCTGTACAGGCCCACATGGGAGTGACAGTCTCGATTGTAAAGAATGCTTCTGATATCATTTTATTGTTTTCTTTCTGTCAATAACACTTCTCTCTATTGGCAAGCCATTGTTTCTCCTCTCCTCACTCCAGACCTTGATGCAAATGTATATGTATAAATTACACACACACACACACACACACACACACACACACACACACACACACACACACACACACACACACAGATGCCCCATCAGGCACATGCCATCAGTAATTACTTGGGGTAGGTAGTATGCTATCTTTATGTAGTAAATCTACAAAAAAGATATTTTGCATTCTACACACAATAATCAGAGTAACATTCCTAATTTTGTTATATTAGTTGCATATTAATTACCATAGAATGTTACAAGATGTAAAACAAAATAGCAACAACACAAGTTGTAAAAAAACATATCCTCCAATGTACATAACATTCATTTCTCGGATAAGGTGTTTTCATTATTTAATACTATTTATATTCAGACTATTGTCTTCAGTTTTTGCTGTCATTACATTTCAGCTGTTGTGTCCTCTGGCCTTTCTCAGATGTATATCAATCTGGGTAATCTACAGGGAATCTGGAACTGAACCATTTCTTTAATATATTTGTTTAGACTGTTTGCGTTTCACAAGGGATAAGTTTTTATTTTTGGTATAGCTCAGTTATTGCTTGCCTTATTTCCACTACCGATCCAGGGAGTGAACTCACAATTATTATGTCACCAAATTCACATACTAATACACTAGACTGAAAAGTACTGACAACAACAACAAATTTGAGGACAATAGTCAGAATATAAATTGTGCAAATAATAGATATTATTATAATTACATTATTTACACTGTTCAGATTTTTGTTCTCATTTTTATTACCATGTTTATGATGTTTCAGCCATTCTTTGCACTGGACTTCTTCATGTGCTAGGAATTTTGAACTGAACACTTTATTTTAATCATGGGGGTATATAATTCTCATTCCATGTACCATGCTACTTCTGGGCACCATGTAATTATCTCCCTTTAACTCAACTCACTAAGTTATTTTTTCATCACTGCTGCAGCCAGGTACTGAACTCACAACTCCTTGGGTCAAGTCACTGGAACTAACCAATGCCTATATCCACTGGTGCATGGGCCATTGAAAACATCAGTGTATCAATTTTTGGGACATATAAATCTAATGCCTCAATAACCATTTTTTGCCAAAGCTCATATTGCAATATTTAAAGCTAATGATTTTCTCTACCCCTCTGTATTACTGGTTTTCATATTGTATTCATTTCTATACTTGGCTGGCTTAGGTGATTTTTGTGGCCTCGCATATGCACTGATTTCTTAAGCTTACATAGTTTCCGATGGTGGTCTCTATCAATTATTTCAACTTCATCCCATAGGGGGTGGTGATCCCCTTTTTCCCTACATATATGATAAGCTACGCCTAATTTTTCTATCTCCCCTCGTGTTATAGCCTTGTAATGTTCTTGCAGCTTTGCCTTAAGGGGGTGGCCTGTTTCTTCTTTATATTTCTTTCCACAGTCATATGGAATGGTATACACATAGTCCTTCATTATGTTCTCCTCTATTAGAGGTTTTACTTGCAAGAGGTGTATCTTCAAAGTGTAGAACCATTTTTGAAGGTTGTCTTGATGTTATATGGACAACAAATCCTTTGTATTTTCTCCAGTAACCCCTTCACATAGGGTTGGCAGACTGAGGCTGTTTTCTGAGAGTTGTTATCCTCCCATCCACGTTTTTTGGAGATGTTGTTATGTACCCTGGGTAGTTGTTACATTGTAAGGTGCTGCTTATGCTGTTCATATGTCTCTGGGTTGTTGCTTATGACTTTTGCTGATGTTACAAGCAGCAGACAATCCCTTTCTTTATGTTATATAAGTGGTGGAAGTTGAAGTATTGTCCGGTGAATGTTGGCTTGCGATATATGGATGTCTCGAACCCATTCTCTGTTTGAAATATTAGTACATCCAGGAATGCTAGTTTGTTGTCATTCTCTTTGTTCAGTGTGAACTGTATCATTGATCTTATTGCATTCACATGGTCCATTCATGTCTAGACTTCTTCCTGGTGTGGTTAGTGTAGGAAGGCATTATCAATGTATCTCAGCCATCTGGAAGTGGCATCACATATGGAATGAGAATGATATATCCCAGTGATCAAAATAAAGTGTTTGGCTCAAATTTCCTAGCAATTGAAGAAGGCCAGAGTGTACAACAGCCGATACATCATAAACATGGCAATAAAGATGAAAATAACAGTTTGAACAGTGTAAATAATATAAATACTACCTCATCTCAGAAGTATAAACAAACAGATAACATCAAGTTTAAACATGTACGGTTAGGTTGATATTAGGTGTCTCATCATGATAGAATGTTCAGCAAGCTCAGCTTTTTTGTTAGGTGCTCAAAACTTGTGGCTTTGTCTCAAAACTAAACTACACTTAGTAAATAATGTCTTTTGCTTTTATCATTTCACTCCAAGCAAGGCAATAAAGTCACAAAGATGCAAGGGTTACTAAGTGGGAAGGTGCACGAGAAAAAGAAAACATTATTAAGGAGAGAAGACAATAATTTATGAAAAAAGAGAATAATTATTGACATTGCAATTAAATTTTTGAAGATCAAACTTGACTGGAAATCAAGAAACCGGAAGAGGATTCTACAAGTGAGAAGTGCGATAGAAGAAACTGTTAGCATAGAACTTACGATTACATGTACCCAGTGGCATAATAATGGTGGGATTGCAGTGGTAATTACCTCAGTTGCTAAATTTTTAAGATTGCAAAAAATCGTTGGATAAAAAATATTTTGATAATTTATAACAGCTGATAGCTAATGAGGGGTGGTGCAATAATTTAGATTGCCTAGGTGCTCAAAACCCATCCTACATCACTGTATTTAGCATTTTCTCTATAAAGTGATAAAACCTTACCTTAATCTAGTCAGTCAGTTAAGTGTTATATGTGATACACACTTAGATGATCTTGTCTCTTTTGAGTCATGACTGACTAGGCAGAAAAGTTTCATGCAGTAGATTACCATTTCTTTCTACAGTAGACTGGTTGCTAACCAAGGCTATAGAACAGTCTTGCTATTCAACCCATAGATCTAGTACTACAATTAAATTCATAAAGCCTAGGTAGCATAGAGGAAAGTTCATTCAAACAATTACCATGAAAATATCTATTGGAAAGGCAGAGGGAAGTTACATTACAGCGGTGGGAAAGTGACTGATGAAAGCGGTTTGTCTGATATTATTATTAGATCTCAGTGAAGGCTTAAAAGAATGAATTGAGAAATAAAAGACTAGTAGCATCTTGATAAAGAAATATGAGGATAAATTAAATAAAATTAACCAGAGAGAGAGAGAGAGAGAGAGAGAGAGAGGGAGAGAGAGAGAGAGAGAGAGGGAGAGAGAGAGAAAGAGGGAGAGAGAGAAATACATATACACAAGACAAGAACTTGAGACCTTGACAACTATCACAGATTTTACAAGTTCAAGGATATTCTAATCATTAGTGGATATGATGATGATAGTATTGTCTTGTGCAAGTGGAGAGGGGATGTGCTGAAAAGCAATAAATAAATAGCCTGAAATAGTCAGTTCAACCAAAAGAAAGCTGAAGACAGGCGAACAGAGAGTGAAATATTGTTTTTATCATTTCAAAAGCTTAGTTATAAATTCTAATCCTTAATCCTTTGAAGAAAATAAACAACAACAAAGGGCTGCTCTGAATTATCGCAGTTTCTTTATTCAATAAGCATCTGGAGGATGCAGAAAATGATCGGGAATAGAAACGGGTGATTGGTGGGTAAGTGGGGGGGAGTCTCGTTAAAAATCTGAATGAATGAACGTCGTGACAATATCATCCTAGGAAGAGAAAAAGAGAATGGTGACACTGAAGAAGACGATGACTAAGACGACGATAAACGGAAGGAGGAAGTGAAATAGGGACCCCACTACAAGCACAGGCAGCAGAACATGTCTTTCTTTCGAAAAAATGGGAGACACTAGCCTTCTCATTTTGTCATTTTGTTTTTTCCGTCTATCTCTGATTTGCTTTAGTTTGTTTTCCTACCTATCGATAACACGCACACACATATACACGAAAACGTCATGGGGAAACATTTTTATGGTTCGGGTTGCATTTCCGTCACAGAGTTTGTTGAAAACCATTTTCTCGTTTCTTCCTTAAAACAAACAAAAAACAAAAACGTAACCCTTGCTGAGACGGTGTGCCTGTGTAGTGCGCTTTTCTCTGTGCTGTGTAACTACATGACATTAAAAAAAAAAAAAAAAAAAAAGAACAATTTTTTTCCAAAATTCTTTCCTGATGGAAAATCAAGAGAAAAACATTAAAAAAAAATCCTTTTTTGTTAATAGATCTCGACTCTCGAGTTGACAATTCTTCCTAGATGAACGTAAAAATACTTGGGGCAAAAAAATATATATGTATATGGGGAGAGATGAAAAGTAGAACGGGGATAAATTTGATTTACAAAATGCCACGCTTTTTTAATGACTATCTTTGGTGTCGTATTGAAAACATTCGTTACTATGCGGAGAAGAATGAAAACTTGTTTTTCAAAAATAAACATAAAAAGCACCGAAAGAAACAAAGAAAAAGAAAATCGTAAACTTGTTAAAAGGTTACGATTATTAATGGAATTAAAAAAGAACGAAACAAATTATTTCCGCTTCAACTAAAAGACGTTCAACAAAAAAGCGGTACTATATTGCCCAGTGCTAGACTAAGATTCGAACCTAGAGAGAGAGTTGTACTTTTTCTCAAACAACCAGTGAAGCAGTTTCTAAAAAGAACGTAAGATATGCTGAGAATCTTCTTTTTGCTTGGACTTATTCCCTTTTTTACAAATATTAGAAAGAAGATGGTTACAAATCTGAAATAAAGAAATATCCAATATTATAGAGAAATCAAAGTTTGCAGTAGAAATCGATCAGCGATAGAAAAATATAAATTTCATTTTCCGTGAACGTTTATCAACATTTTTTCCTTCACAGCTTAACTCCACAAATACTAATGGTTATTTTCTATTTTAAAATTAGTTTACAAGAGAAATCTTGAAAATAGAATATTTCAAATTCATTTAATTTTTGGTCGGATAACTCACAAGTCTTTGGGTCAGGTCACTTTTTGAATTACAAATGGCCTAGTGGATAAAGGCGTTGGTTGAAGTTATAGGATACAAAATCCTATATTTTGTAGTGAATGGCTGAAGCCCGCCCAAAGTAGAAAACGCACACATAAAATCAGATCAGAATAACTAAAAAAACAAATTTCGGTACATAATACAAAATAAATAAATAAATAAATAAATAAATAAATAAATAAAAAAAGAACCCAAATAAACTGAGTGGTTCTGGTAGCCGATTAGACAAAAAAGCCAATTGAACTTTCAATGCCCCGTATTTGGAGCAAAAAAATAATTTTGTGTTTGAAGCTGATCACATGACTGAAATAGTTCTTTATTCCTGTTTTCGGTGGCAAGCCAACGTTCAGTCAGAAACCCCGCACTAAAGAGCCAACAACAACAACAACGACAACAACAAAACACTTCAGCTGACTCCTCAAAATTAACACATGATAATTTAACTTTTTTTCCTGATCATTCATTTTTACGGTTTTTTCTAAAACAATCACTTTTTACTTAAACAAACGAACTCTGAACTTTGAATGTATTTTACTATCATCACAAGTAAGAGACTTGGAAAATACCAATTGTTTATTTATTGTGCATATATGAAATATATGATTCTTTCTTTTATTTTTCTAAAAAAAACAAACATTTCTTTTGTGTTTTTCTGTAGACAAGATACACGTCATTAAGTTTTCCTTTAAATCCCGGTATTCTGCCCCAACAAAGTTGTGACCCGTCGACGAAGATTGAGTCTATGAAGATCTTTTCCGTGGATTTTCACACAAGCACAAGTGAAAAGTCCAATCCTAGGAGTAGATTTCTTGTCTCATTTCGACTCATCTCTCTGATCGACAGAAACACAAAGCTAAAGACAACGGGAAAACACCTCACTCTACACGTAAACAGGAATTAGTTCGGCAGTATCATTGATAGTTGATACTAATGGTCTACAGGAATTAATAAAAAAAATTCCTACACTTACCACTCCTTTAAAACATATAAATGAAATCGTCGCATTGTTAAACATATCACTACAACTGGACCAACTATATACGCATCACCGCGCAGATTATGTCCAGATAAATACAAAATAGCAAAAGACGAATTTCAATATATGTTTCAATTAGACATTATATGTCCTTCAAATAGACCATACTCTTCTCCGCTACACATGGTTCCGAAGCCAGATACAGGCGCATGGTAGCCTTGTGGGGATTTTAGGAATCTCAACACAAAAAAAAAAATTCTGATAATGACATAACACCATATACAACAAATTTTTGAGAGACTCGTGCATTTTGGATTTTGAAACTCGTGTTTTTGTTCCCATTTGGAACAAAAACACTGATCTGTGATGTTGGGATTGGTTATTCAAGACCATATATACCATCTTCATTGAGAAAAAAGATATTCGTATATTTTCACAACCTTTCACATCTTAGATGCCGAGCAACCATCAAGCTGATTAGCACTTGTTTTGTCTGGCTAAACATGCGTACTGACTATAAAACTGAACTCAAACTTGTTTAAATTGCCAATAAAAGCAAAGTAAACAGACATATAAAGTCCCCTTCTGGGTAGTTTATAAAACCAGACGGTAGATTTAAACCTACACATCGATATAGTAGGACACTTACCAGAAGTAAATGGAAATCATTATCTACTTACTATTATTGATTGGTTTACAAGATGGTCTGTCGTTGTTCCCTTGAGCGATATATCTGTAGAAACACTCTCTAAAAGTATATTATATGAGTGGATTGCCGTTTTACGTTATTCCTCGATAATAACTACAGATCGAGATTCTCAGTTTCAATCTACGCTCTTTCATGAGTTCATGAAGCTATTCGGAGTTAAGCACATAAAAACAACAGGTTATCACTCCTGTGACAATGGTTTATTGGAACATTTTTGTAGACAACTTAAGGCGGAATTAATAGCTAATAATGATTCCAGAACGTGGTTAGAAAATTTACCACTGATATTATCATCCATCTGACGACGACGACGACGACGACGACGACGATCTTTAAAATTTAACACGATAAGTTAACTTTTTTACACTGATCATTAATTTCTACGTTTTTTAAACAATCATGTTTCACTTGAACAGACGTACTCTTCGAACTTTGAATGCATTTTACTATAATCACAAATAAGAAACTTGAAAAATATCAATTGTTTATTTATTGTGTATATATGAAATATATGATTCTTCTTTTTATTTTTCTAAAAAACATCTCTTTTTGTGTTGTCTTTTCTTGAAATCTGTGTTGTATTTTATGGACAGCATACTCGGCATTACATTTTCCTTTTAATCCGGGTATTTTGCCCCTACAAAGTAATTCAAAATGTTACTTGAGCCGAACCGTTGTGAGTTCAATAACTGGCCACAAAAACTGGGAATGAAAACTTGGCAGTTGAGTTATTAAAAGGAATTAACTAAAACTGAGATATCCAAAAAGGTATGGTATGTTGGATTAGAACAATTGTAAATATGACCATAAAGATGAAGAGCCCGAACGATGTAAATAGGAGCAGTGCCTGTAACAGTTAGTGACTCCGACGTAATTTCAACATACAGTCTACCAAACAAAAGTTAGCTTCACTTGATGTCATAGAAAATATATTTGCTAATGTTCCTCTCAAAGCTCATATTGAAATTATTATACAAACAAATTTAAAATCATTTCTCTTTCTATGCTCTTACAAACAAACCCAATATCTCACAAAACTTCTCCAATCATGTATCTCACAAATAATAGAAACGGTCGGGTTAGCTATGAGATCTCCTCTAAGACCAACTTCAAAACAGATATTTTACGCAAAAGATCTTGATTAGATAAAGAAACTACATTTTAATGTAATTCCGCTTTTAGATTTAAATAGGAGCTTTGCGTCGATTAAAACAAATTTCTTTTTCTTGATGTCTGTACACATTTTAAGGAATTCTTCTACTCAGGTTTTTGTTAAACGTCAAAATACGGAGTGTCGGAATTCGATACAATAAGTTAAAATATCGTTGCGGGACTGATCGTAATCCCACAACTTTCTTTGAAAGAATAAAGTTCAGTAAGAAAAGACAATGTAATATTACCAAATAACATTAATTTTATATACAGCAAGAATATATGAAGTTGGTTAAATGTATTAAATGCTTCATGTTTTTTTTTTTTTTTTTTTGGTTGTTAGTAAAATTCTTGGGTAGAATATAAAATGTATTGCGTAAGTATGTGATAACAATGAAATGTAGCTACATCAGTTTGAGTTTTGTTTAACAGCATATCAACCTCTGTGGGTTATTTAATGCCAAAAATGTGGGGTTTTAAGGGAGTTTTTTAATGTTCGGTTATAGTGAGAAAGTTGATTTAGCCAGATTTTGAACAAAAATTTATTTTATTTTAAAAAACTGAAGATGTCTTCTAGTTTTGTATTGAAAAAGTATTGCTGGTAATAATTTTTTTATTTTTCAAAAATGTATTGTTGGTAATATTTTTATTTCAAAAATATATTTTTTTCTAGAAAATCTTTTTTTCTGTATATATTTCTATTAAAAGTCTATTAGTATACTTTCGTAGTATTTTGACTCCAGTTTGGGGGTTAACTATTTGCCCATAGCTGGGACCCTAACAGGTAGATCAAGGTGGACCTAGGAACAACAGCAATGAAGAGGTGGTTACATACTCCTCACAACCTCCTAATCAGAGGCCTTACTGCCGGATTCAGTTTACCGTCATACCCAGAACCGGCTATATTTGTGTTTGTATGAAAAAGTCAGTATGTGTATGTGTGCGTAATAGTAATGTGGATAAAGGAGATAGGTAGAATTTAGTTCTTACTGTGGACAGTGGTACCGTAGTCTCTTTGTAGTTTGGACAGTGTTGAGTTGAGCGTTTCTTCTATGTGAATGGGGTCTTGAACATCAGCAGCTAAAGTGACATGGACCTTCGTGGCATTTGTGAGACTCTTTCTTGAGACCGGACTTCGTGATATTTATACCATTTTTTCTCAGAAAACGATTACAGAGTAGTGTTATTTTGTTTATTACTAATTGGTCTTAAACTACTACGTGGTATGTCTACTACTACATCCGCGCGATATTTATCTATTTAAATTATGATGACTGATAAAACAACCTTTCTGATTTGTATTGTATGGTTTTAAAAGTTTAATTGGTGTGTTTTAGGATGTAAGCACTTTGTTGAGTGCTATTAGTTATACATATTTTGTAGGCGTGTTTTAATGTTTATGTAGCTCTTACTTTAGTTATTTTAGTAGACCCGACAGGTTCTTACTTATATAAGATGGCAATAATAATAATAATGAACGTTATCAACCGTGTTAAATTAATCTTCTCTTCAAAATCAATTTTCTATGAACAATTATTTAATATCAAACAATTAGTAATAATGATTTTTCTAATCACATCTTTGAAGAACAAAAAGAATCATTTTTACAATCACGGTGACATGCGTAAAAATTGTGATTTAAACAACAAAAATACTATTGACTTATTTCACATAAGCACCTTAATTACATAAAAGATAAAAAAGCAATATAAAGTATAATCCATAGAACTGCCTAGGATCCATCATATACAAAAAAAACTCATCTTTATCGTAATAATACTTCCGCACGCACGCACACACACACACACACACACACACACACACACACACACACACACACACACACACACACTTTGCAAAAGACAAATGCTCTGTATCAACTGTATCAATTTTTTTGTCCTTTAGGAGACAGTGCTCCTACTATGCAGCATAAAAATGTATATAAATTAATGTTTTTTTTTTTGTTATATAACAACATTTCTGTGCTGAATATGGACCTGTCGTCTTTGCAAGCATTAACACAAATCCATGGTATCACTGCTAATTTTCATCGACAATGCAATTTTCATCGACAATGCAGTTTAACTTAAAATGGCGAGGAAAAACAATTATTAATTTTGGAGCCGTTTGCATTAAAATAAACCAACCTATTATTAATACATTTTTTCCAATCTAGGTGCTAACAGGTTAAAATGACTTTGAATTGTAAATTCATATTTGTCAAATGATGATAAATTGTATTTCATATAGGGATAAAAATGATACTTCTATTGAGAATTAGAAAGAGACTGCTGAAGCACATAATGAGGAAAGAAGGCCTGGAGAATGTGACATATTGAAGGCAAATGGAACGGAGGGAAACAGCAAAGAATATACCTAACGAAATTGTGTAAATAGATGGTGTGACAGGGACTGGGAGAATTGTAAGGGGGAAACATTGCTAAGTGCTACAAAATATATGAAGTTATAGAGAGCTATAATCACCTACATCAAGAAAAGACACGACACATGAAAGAAGAAGCCATAACATTTGAACCCAGGTTAATTTCAAAATTTAAACTCACAGTTATACAAATAGCATAAAATATATTCAATTTTTCTTCCTTAAAAACAACCAATGATTTTTTAAAGTACTTGAACCTGAACTTTGGCAAGAGCTTAAGTTTCCACCGGTGATAAAACGTCTGATTCGACATCAAGAGAAACTCACCAAAAGTAACCTCAAACAAAAGTTATTTGAAATAGATTTTTTTTTAATCATTTCACCCCGAGCAAGGCAGAAATGTCACTGATGAGCGGGGGGGGGGGGGGCTACATAACTGTAAAAGATTAATTAGAAAAGAGTGAGGAGTACAAACTAGTTAGAAAGGAGCAATAGAAAGCTGAGAATGCAGGTGCGATAACAGATACATAGGTGGAGAGAAAGGGAAGGTTATACGGGGGTGAGGAGAGAGCTAGAGTCCAGTGGTTAGTAGCTGAGTATTGACTTTGCATTTAAATTTCTGGAGGTTGTAGCCGTCAGGAAAGCAAGAATATGGGAGTGAGTTCCACAGGCGGGAAGTGCGAGAGAAGAAACTGCAGGAGTAGAATTGTTGTCTGTATTTGGCTAACCTGACTGTGAATGGGTGGGACCCAGTTGCCAGTCTGGTTGCACGAGTAAACACCTGTTGAGGAAGCACCAGTGACTTAAGTTCGTCCGAGCAGAAGCCATGAAAGTATTTATAGAGCAGACAAAGGGAGGCCACATTTCGACGGTGGGGAAGTGGCTGCAGTCGAGCCGCCAGATCAGTACCTATCACATTACAGACTCTCCTTTGGAGCCTGTCAAGAACACTGAGGAGAACGGCAGGGGCGCCTGACCATAAATGGCAGCAGTACTCCATGCACGGACGGATGGTTGACTTGTATATATGCAGGATGGATTCAGGCGGAAAAAACATCCTGGATCGACTTAGTGACCCAACCTTCTTAGCAGTACATTTTGCTATGGATTTAATATAGTGGTTCCATTTGAGGTCTGAGGACAGGGTAAGGCCGAGGAGGCGTAATGTATTGCTCTCAGGGAGAATCGCTTGGTCCATGCTTATGGGAGGCAGGAGAGGTTGCCTGTAATGGTTGACAGACAACAGCTTGGTCTTAGACGAATTGAAGTTGACAAGCCACTTCTTGCCCCAGTTCACCACAGAGTGTAGATCCCGTTCAAGGTCAGCAGCGAGATTATGTCTGTCCGCCACGACAGGTTTCTTACTGGTGCGGGAGTATATTGTAGTGTCATCTGCATAGATGCCTACTTGGGACTTGATCTCATCTGGGAGGTCGTTGATGAAAATAAGGAAGAGCGTCGGGCCCAGGATAGAGCCCTGTGGGACAGCAGCATTCGTGCTGTAGGATGAAGAGGCACGCCCATTCAAAACGACCTACGTTTTGCGGTTATTTAAAAAAGATTGGATTAGGTCAAGCAGGCGACCGGTAATAATGTCTTCTTTTTATTTTTTAAAAGTTGTTCGTAACCAATTGGTAAAGCACACCGGATCTTGTAAAGAGAGGGCATGTTCGATCTCTGCCGGAGAGAACATTTTCTTTATTAAGATTTCTTGAATGTGTAGGCCAATAGTCGTAATACACACTGTCTGAAAAAATAAAAATGCGTTGTCTATTTCAGCTGTAGATCAAATATGGATCAGAATCCGACAGAATGATAAGATAAAGAAAAAGTAAAAAAGTGTATACAGCCTTTCTGGTATCCTTTTTTTTTTTTTTTTTTTTTTTTTTTTAGTGTAATGAGTGTCAATGTAATCTAGTTGAAAAAAAAGTGTCTGGAGTTCTTATACCTCGATTTTTGATGAGTGTTTAACTGTTAAATGTTACCGTTATGGCCTGAAAAGAAAAGGAACCGAAATTTTCATTGATGCATAGGTTGACTTGTTCGATAGTGATAATGTCACGTGTTTTTTGTGTGTGTAGAGAAAAGTGGAGTCGATTCTCATTGGTTTAAAATCAATGAATTAATGTTAATTATAATTATTTTCGAAACTATAATTAATTTTTTATTTATTCATTTTTATGGACACAACATCACTAACCATAACGTTTGAAGCAACACCCACACACCCATAAGTAGTGTGAACAATTTTAAGATTTGTTTAAGCATGAAACAGACTGTCACCATTCAGTGTTGATGCCTAAGTTCCCACTGCTTATACGCTCTCTTCCAGATACAGCTCTTCTTCCATGAGTATAGCATCACTTAAAAACAATATTTATCATGCGTCTATCTATTTATGCATATAATATCAACCAGTTTTTTTGTCTTATGACAACTCTGATAAAAGGAATAAAAAATCTAATTAAATTTTTAGAAAGCTAAATAGGGAATAAAAACTAAGTCTCTCTTTCTCTTTCTCTCTCTCTCACACACACACACACACACCAAAAATCGATGATAAACGAATGCATTTAATATCTTCTCGGCCCGTAGCCTTAAAAGCAATGTGATGAGGGTATGATTTTTTTAATTCATTTAATCCGTCATTTGTTCTTCATATAAAAATTGAGTGAAAAAAGTAAACGAATGAAAATACAATAAAGTAAAGTGAAATTTACCAATTAAACAAAACAAAAAGAAAGAAACCTGGATTTTTATTGAAAATAGTTTTTAGTTTTTCTTTAGGCTGGAACCTTGAACATTTGGTACCCTACTCTGTTTGTGGCACAAAAAAAGAGCAATATCGTTCGATATACATTTTCTTTTTTGAAAATGGGTTTTTAAAATTTTTTGTTTGGTTGTTGTCGCACAGTTGTGTTTAGCAAATCTTCAAGAAAAATGCTTTCACAAACCATAACTGTAGTAGTGAGTTCCATTCTTACTGAATTAAGGTTATACATTTATTTATTTGCTTTTTCTTGGGTACACTTAGAGTCATTCCCTACGCGTCTAATGACTCTGGATGAGTAGAATGCATTAAAGTTCTATCTAACAAACTTACTTGGAAAAAAAGTTACCCGATTTTAAATCTTGAGTATTCGTTTTATTTAAAATTTAGCAATATTCAACCAAATAATGTTTAGAGATTGTTGTGAAAACGAATCAGAAAAAAAAAGTTCAGCAGACGAAGAGAAGATAATAACTTGCACTTACATTGGTAAGAAAAAAAATAGTGGCAGCTTATTCTAAGAGGCTAATTAACCATAACTACATAATTAAACATGTAAATATTTCAAGAAAAACATTAAAACTCTCGTTCACTCATGTGGCAAACATAATTGGCTTTAAATTAACATGATTGAATTATTTACGTCACCTTCAAAAATATTTTCTAACACGTAATATTGAAACATAATCAGTCTGTGTCAATTGAAAAGATAAAAATAAATCTCGTTTTTTACGTGATTCTAAAACCCGCTACTTTTACAATGGACGCTAATGGTGGACGGAAGTCAGTGGTTGGTTGCAGTTTGGAGTTGCTTTAGGATTTTTGGAATTATTATGCGATGCAAAAATTTGAGCACATATTGAAATAGTGAAAGATACTTTAAAAATGTATTAAAAACAGGAAGATTTCTTTAGAAACAAAGAAAAGAGTATTTCATTTATGAATATTTAATTTAAATATTGGTTGATATGTAGATGTTAGACGCAGCGTTTCAAACAAGTACCCTTTGTTTATCATATATCTTGATTGTCTATAATAACATTTATATCAACTGAGATGAGAATAATAGATTGAGATAATTCAAGAATATTAACAATTACTAATCTCAGAAATGAAAGATTAAATTATGAAAGTGGTTAGAACCTGCTTTCATAAGCAAATGTCAAAACTGTCTGACAGTGAATATAAAAGACTCCAAAAACACACCATTAATGGAGTATAGTTGGTTATACATGTATTACTGTCATCTAGTGTTCATTAGTTCAATACTTCAATCTGGTAGTGACACACCAATTCAAAAGAATCGAATAATAACTAATGTCATAGAAATAAAATATCAGAAAAAATCAACAAATATACCAATGGATACTTGATGATGACCAGTGGGTATTTGGTCAAAGCATTGTGTCTATTTTAACATTAACCAAGATGAGAACAATAATTAAACAAATAAATAAATAAAAAGAAGAATAAAGAAAGGATTTCTGATTTCTATGTAATATCAATTCTCTTATATGGCAGTGTATGCTGGACAATTTTCTCACAGATCAAAAGAAAATTTGAGGCAATGGAGATAGAATTCTACAGCAAAATGCCAAGGATACCATGGACAGAATATGCAAATGACAAGGAACTTTCAAGGAAAATGGAACCAAAAAAAAACAAAAAAACACTTAGAATGGGAGAGGCAGCTGAAACATATGGAACACATAACGAGGAAAGAGGGCCTGGAGAATTCGACACTTGCAAGACATACTGAAGACAAGAAGGAAACAACAAATAATTTACCTTATGAGCCTGTGTGAAAAGATGGCAGAACAGGTAGTGAGAGAGATGATAAGGTTTAAAGCTACAAAGGACAGGAAATTGTTGAGAGCCAGGATTACCCACATCCTGAAGGAACACAGCATATAAAATATTTTTTTTATTGATCTGTTTTTTACGGCTTATCAACCCATTGCAGGTTATTTAAAGCCAGAAAATATTTTTAGATTGAATATTTTGGGTGATGATAAGGATTTAGTGATACAAATTTTATTAATTAACCCATAGCTGGAGGGAGAAGATATGGATTCATACCTTTCTTAAGGGGATTTGTGCAGAAGTGAACATAACAAACACTACTCTGATTAACAATTTCGAGCAATTATCCATTACACCACACACATATCTCAGCTTGCAGCACTTGATATTCTCTAGGGTCACCCAGCTTAACAAGATTGGAAAACTTTTGCAATGGACACCAGTTGTGAATGTGAGTAATGCAATTTGAGGTGACTTTAATTTTTAATTACTAATTTAAAAACAGAACGACAAATTTGTTAATTATACATCTTCTTATGTGCTGTGTCCACTCAGGATGCAGGTGATTACAGCTCTCCCCAATTTCTTTTTTTTTGTAGCTCTTAATAAATTTTGTTTTTCTGTTATTTATCCTAAACCTTGTTCTGCCATTCATTTACTCAGGCTCACTATGTATGATATGCACTGTTTTTCTCCGTCCCAATTTCCTTCATTCTGCCCTGTGGGTATCAAATTTTCCAATCCCTCTTTCCTTCTTAATGTGTCCTAGAAATGTCAACTGTCTCTTTCTGATGTTAAATATAAATTTCTTTTTTGTTTCCATTTTTTCTAAAACTTTGCTGTTGCTAACATATTCGATCCATGGTACCCTAAACATCCTTCTGTAGAAATTATATTTATTACTTGAGTAATTAAGAATTTTCATTAAAAATGATATTTCATCAAAAAAAAAAGTGAATTAAACAAATAAATATTTTTCAATTAAGTTTTAACACCCAGCATAATCAAAGACAAGCAAAAATAAAAAAAACTAAAACCCAGTGTGTATTTTAAACTTTAAAACAGTTGTTTTGATTAGGGTCTGTTTTTTTTTTGTTCTAATTATCGTTATGAGTATTTGTATCTGTCACTTTGAGACAGAGGTAAAAACCCACAATTAGTAAAAAGTCCACTTGTTTCCTCAAATAAAACAAATTTTCCTCAAATTTGGTAGTCGTAGTTAGAAAAGAATTGTGTGTTTCCAAAATGAGCAATATTTGAGACCAAATTTAATACAGAATGACTATCTAGTGTGGAGCTGCAATTTTCTCACATGATAACCAAAATCTAAACCAAGCGACCAAACACCAATGTTTTCAGGGAATGTCTTCTTGTTTGGGCAAAGAATTTTTCATATACAATTTTTTTACAATATTTAATTGTGTAATATGTGGTATTATTTTAAAAAATTAATAATTAATGTAGCTAGCATGTAAAGATTTTCAAGTAATGTCAAAAAGCCCCACAAAAAGAGAAACAACACAAATAAACAAATGAATAACAAACTCCATGAAAATTTTTTTACACTTTTGTTGAGTGTAATTGAAGACATGTAATGTGATATTTAAAAAAAAATTAATTATTTTGCCCCAAGCAAAATAGTGGGACCTAGATGTCAATCTAGTAGCAGGCATAAATTTATGTGGTCGGGGCACCAGAAGAAAAAGCTTGTCAGAGTAATTGCCATGAAAATATTTGTAGAAAAGACAGTAAAACACTACATCATGTCAGTGAGAAAGTTGGGTCATTAAATGTGCAAGAAAATTTTTCTTGTCTGAGTCCATATTGCACATTTAATGATCTACTATTCGACTGTGCATTGAATGCTGCTGCCATATCTGGTTGGGTGCTCCTGCTATTCATCTTGAGGTTCTTGACAAAATCCAAAGAAGAATCTCTAATGTAATGGATCCTGACTTGGCATCGCAACTTCAGTCACTTTCTCACTGATGCAGCGTCATGGCTTCCCTGTCATGTATTTAAGTGTCCCACTAGTTTGGCATCTCTGTTCCACTCGTTTACTGTTGAAATAGTTAAAAACAACCGCTACTTCTACCCCAAATTTCTTTTCTTGCACTTCTCGCCTGTGTAACACCCTCCTGTTTACATTGCTTTCTTAATAACTACAATCTTCAAATAATTAAATATAATGTCAATCTGACATCTTCTATCTTTATGAATCCAGTTCATCTAATGTCCTTTCCTTAATCCTCCCTATATTCAGTCTTTTCTCACTTTCACTCCCTGTACCCCACTGCCTACAAGTGACATTCCTGCCTTTTTATCCCCATTGCTACTAGTAGAGGCATCTACAAGGATTTTTTTTTTTTTACAGGGAGGGGTGTTGACCCTGGTCAGGTAGACTGGTTGCCAACTAAGGATATAGAACCCAATCTATTCCTGCTACTTAACACATGGTGGATTAATTCAGAAATTAATTAATAACTTTCCCAAGGGTATTTGCATGTAAGTGAATGCAATGAATTCAGTTGGAATTTGAACTTGTTCCACTGCACCACAACAACTTGCTTGGAGTGAAATTATTATTAAAGAAGTTACTTGTTTAGTTTTCGCTGAATCATAACTGCATTAGTATAGAGAGCTGTTGATTTTTCTTTCGCTAAATTTCTTTATAGTTATTTAAAGGAGGTGGATAAATAATCTATATTAATACTTGAGTGTGGCAGAGAGAGTGGAAGAGAGAGAGAGAGAGAGAGAGAGAGAGAGAGATTTTCTATATTTGAGGCATAATTTCATTTGAGATTTATTGTCACTTCTCTAACAAAAATTTCCTCTGTTATTGCAATCTTACCTACTGAAGTTGTTACAAAAGTTCCTTATTCAATGATAGTATAGGGGGTTATGGGAAATGCTTAATTTCCCCAACACTATATTTTTTAGGCACACAAATGAATGACGAAACTTGCTTTTAGAATAACAACAAAGAATGGTTTATTATATAGTAAACGTACAAGATTGGTAGTATGTAAGTGTCCATGGTGAAGCTAGCAGCAGATAGTATGTAAGTGTCCATGGTGAAGCTAGCAGCAGCGTCTTCCGCGAAAGCATTCCATAGGGAATCAGTGGCAGCGGTGCGTTGGGATAGACGTCAGTTACTGCCGCGGGCTAATGGCTCTCTGCTCTCCTCCGTTCTACAAACAGGACTAGGAAAAAATAGTTCTAGAGAGGAATCAATGCACTCCGCCCGTTGATTGGTCAGTGAGTGACCGAATCTCCCGTCAGGGGCATTGATTTGCTAAAAGAAATAGATCTGTGGCTGCTACAATAGATTGAAAAATATGATGAATTAAAACAAACTATTTTTTGTCAGTTCACGAAAAGACAAGATGTGAAATACTGGAAAATCTTATGGAGACAATCACAGAATGCCCATCAGTTTATTTACAAGAAATTTTAACGATAATAGAGACATTATCAGCAAAGAAATGGTATGACAAATTTCTGTAAGCATTAACTTTATCCTGTCATTGCTTCATAAAAAAGCCGTAACCCCTACTCAATTTGAGAAAGAAGCAGACAGCTTTACTGAATGGAAATTCCACAAAACAGGAATAAAAAAACAGAAATACTATCAAACTTATAAAAATATAGTAAAAATCCGTAGCATCTGCAATAAAAAAAATAATAAGATCCTATTGTAAAAAACAAAGGTCTAAAAATTGTAGAGTCTACATATTTTTGCCATCAAAATAAGATATGTATAAAAACTTGACGCAGATGGCTCAAGAAGCAAAGTTATCTTTAAATGTTTACCACTTCCTGAACACCAACCTTCAGTGATGCAGAAAACTTCATTCAATTCGTTCCGACAGAATTGCCACGTCTGGAAGATGTGGCATGACTAGATGTGGCAAGACTAGGAACTACCAAAATAAATTAAAATCTGTTATTGACACTTGTTAATATTTATATATTACTAATTCTCTAGCGATCGAAATTGTGTTGGATTCAATTTCTAAAGTAAACTCATTTGTCTATGATGATAAAATAAAATACATTGTTTGGGTTTATTGAAAAGTTTTGCCTTAACCATAGACTTGAAAAATAATATTATACAAGAAACTATTAAGGTTCAATTAAACGTAACTACAACTACATGGATAAATTTAAATGATGTTAGTCTTCCTCCATATGTGAGTGAATTAATAAAAAAGTACCCAAGTGTTTTATGCCCCCTCATAGAAACATGTTTTAAGTTAACACTTTGGAAAATACTGTGGAGTTTAACAAAGCCGGTGCAAGGATCTCGTGCATTCCTACCTGAATGTATGATACAGCTCCTACTTTATTAGATCTAAATTTTTCCAAGGTAGTATTCATATAGAATACAAATTTTATTGTAACCTAATTATGTTCAATAATGGATCTTATGAAATATACATGAACAATTCAAGTAGAAAAATTGAAAATAAATATATCTAAATACAAATTAGCGATGTTATAATAAATCATACCACCTGTTATTTCGAGATTAGTAGGAACAAAACAAATTCACGAATTTGGACGAAAAAAATCCCAGAATTACGTCAAAATCCGCAAAAGTTTTTTATCCTTTAATAATCAGTTGTGCCTAGTTTAATTTGTAAGATATCATTCAACCACCGCAGTGGTTGCATATATTCTTAAGTCCAACATTGAGTGAATCTAGGCAGCTTTCAAGCTTCACCACTAATTCAGCTTTCAACCAAATTTCAAACAATTTATAGATTTAGACATAAAAATTCACTAAGGGACATTAGTAAAAGAAGATAAAAAAATTACCAAAAAATATAAAGCATTTTTTTGCTACAAGGATTTTCAAGGATTACATGATATCAACCAGTTGTGCAAAAAAAAAAGAAAAACACGATATCATTCTAAAATGTAACAAAAAGGTACGTGGAATTGAAAATTCAATTTGTAAAAAGAAACCAGGTAACATCAAGTGGATTTCTTGGGATAAAAGTGTTACGTGGAAATAATTTGCAGGAAATTAAAAGTGTTTTTTATTGACAGTTGCGAAATATATATATATATATATATATATATATATAAACAAATGCATACAAGATTTTCTTTATTCTTCAGGTGACGTGGTGTAGAGTAGGAGGTGGGTTCAGAGGAGTCAGCACACACAGGCAGCCAGAGGCCTCGGGCTTGTCCATGACTTTCCCTGTGTCTTTATCGGTCTGGGTTTCCATTTCAAATGCTCACAAACTGAATGACTACTTTTTGTATATTATCTGAACTGGTGCATAATTTCTCAAAGAAGTGTATGTCGTTTAGGTTGCAGTTTAATTTTTGTCATCTTGGTATGGAGTATACAACACTATTGGTCGTTTTAACAAAATAATAATCATCTTCGATTAATACAACACATGTTGGTTGATTTGGTACCATGACCAGGATGTCAATTTTTGTTGAGAAAAAAGAATGTAGATGGAAAACAAATCTGGTGCACTCTGCAAGAACACTAGACAGTCACAAAAGATATCAAGACAAGGTAGGTGACAATTTTCATTTACTTATGTGTGCTCTGCTCATGTTTTTGTTACAAGAAAAGTGTTAGTTCATCCAAAAACTACTATGAAACAGCATACTTTATGCAGTTGTGTGCAGAGTCTGGCTGTAGGGATAGGAGGTATGGGTTTTTCAGGTACGTGAAGGAGGGTGCTATGCTCATACAAAAAAATTAGGATTGAAAAAAGGAGTAATTTTCAGAGGAAGTGGTGTTGAAGGAAGAGATAAGTTGTAAAATGTGAAAACATTTTTCAAACTCTTCCATTGGTTAGGTTCAGTTTCGACCCCATCCAATTGGAGGCAGGTGAAAGCCATCATTGGAATTACCTCCTATCATCGCTTTGTTAGAAAGAACTTAAGAAAAGCTGAGATAGGTAGTTTTCTTTGTTTTTTTTCTCTCATTTGGTTGTTGTTATTTTTTCAGGCAGACTTAATATGGTATCCACTGCAATTAATGGCAGATTTCTGTGCCCAGTCATCATATTTTGAGGATTTAGGAATTCCGTGTGTAATGGTAACTTGAGTATGAGTTCACATGAGTATACAAGATCATTTACCCATTGTCAATTTGAAAGTGAAGATGCGGTTAATGTTTACAATGTATGATCATGCATTGGGTGTCTGGGTGTAGTACAATTCAAAGGAAGAAGGAAGAGACAGAAAAACAAACTTTTTGAACATTGTGGAATGTTATGATGTATGTATCTTTGACAAGATAAGAATAAAAGAGAGAAAACAGAAAAAATGAACTTTTGAACATTGTAGAAACTTTCTAGTTGTCTGTGTTCTTCAAAAAGAAAAGAAAAGAAAAAAGTGAACTTTTCATACATTACAGAACTCTCTGACATTGTGTTAAAAAAGGAAAGAAGGAAAGAACAAAAAAAAATAATAACAGAAGAAAATTAGGTGTTCTTTTACTTTTCTCTTTCAGTGCATTGTGAGTTATTTATTTATTTATTTTTTTAAAGGTTTTTCTTCAGGTTATCACAGAGAAGGGTCTATGCCACAAAGTTGACAACAAGCTTACTAAGAAAAAAAAAAAGATAAATAAATAAAATAAAATAGAAGAAAAAGATAACTGTAGAAAATCAGTCCTTGGTTGGCCAGTGTAAGGGTTGTGATTAGCGTTAGAATGAATGAATAAATAGGTGAAAAAAATGAGTAAGGGAACAAAAGGGAACAATAAAAAAAGAAAGAGTTAATGTTTAATTGAAAAGATGAAGAATATCAATCTAGCAGACAGATGCCATTAGTCAGTTATGATACGGTTATAAGTTATCTAATCATGCATCAGAAAATAGAGATTTTTTTAAAAGTGCGGCTTACATGTAGTGTAAGGTCAAAGTTATATAGGATGTATGAGATTTGGTCACTCCTTGGCTGTAATTGTTCTGGCACTAACCATTACTCCACATGGGGGTGCCAACTTGTCTCAGTCGGTGTAGATGGGTGACCTACTCTGTGGAAGTTAAAGAAAAAAGAAGAATAAGAAAACATTTTTTGTGCAAATTGCATTGTGGCTTGATTCATTGTTATGCCTAAGTTAGGAGACTAACTTGGAGTTTACATCAAAAGAACATCCACCCAGTATGAAGAGAAAAGGATGTCATCTTTGATATTGATATTTATCTATTTATTAATTACCTTTGTATGTATTTTTCTGCATCCATTCTGAATTTTTTTCTTTATGCTATATAAATGCATTGTCCAATTGATGTGATTGTATGGTGGAAGGTGATAGTCAACAGAGGAATGCTTTTACAATGTTCATAGATGAATATTTGAAAAATGGTATTGAAGAAATGTATATTATCTGAGCTGGTGCAAAATTTTGCAAAGAGGTATTTTTATAAAACAGCAAAAATATGCAAACTGGCTAGTAATAGAAAAATAGACATTATTCTGATAAATATTTGATTGTTGTCTATGTTAAGAATGCGGACAAAATTCCCTGTGTCAAGAAAATATTTGATTGTTTTAAAACCAGCATAGCAAGGGACAGATAATGTGGGTCTTGAAATGGGGTAAACAATGTGCTAAAAATGACATAGCCACTTATATGCTCATGGACTGAACAACTACTACTAGTAATCTGCCTCTTATATAAGTGACTACGTCATCTTTTAACACATTGGGGTATACAGCATATATGTCGTTTTGGTTGCAGTTTAATTTTTATCATCTTGGCATAAAGTATTTAACACTATAGGCTGTTTTAAAAAAATAATAATAATCTTTGACTATTTGATATATAACAAATGGTTTAAAAAACACGTAGCTCATTCTGTCACGGGTGAGAAAATTCATAAGTGAATTTATTGAAAATGTAACATTAAATAAAAATGTTAAAATTAAAAGTATTCATAATGAAAAACATAAATATTCTTCTTGGTACAGATTGGATACAAAAATTTAAACTATGGGACTGCCTAATCAGTTCATTTTGCCAAAAAGTGAGTTCTACTAATGAAACAGAAGCTCTAAAAAAAGAATTAAAAAATAAATTCCCAGAGGTATTTTCTGGTGGGCTTGGCAGGTTTAATTTTTTCTTCTTTTTTTAATCATCTCACCCCAAGCAAGGCATTCTACTGTCACTGTTGCACAGGGAGTTGCATAGGGGAAAGTGATGAGAAAGAGGGGTTAGTTATGGGAAATGTCAGGAGGAGGGTAATAGATGAATGAGTATACCAAGGATGTGGGTGAAGTAGATGGAAAAAGAGCTTGTGAGAATGTATGCAAGTTAGTGTGATAGGAGATGTCTATTGACCTTACATTTAAATTCCTGGAGATTGTAGCTGTCGGGAAAGCAAGTATATGGAAGGGAATTCCACAGGTGGAAAGTGCGTGAAAAGAAGCTGTTAGAGTAGAAATTGTGGTTACACTTTATCAGTTTGACTGTAAAAGGGTGGGACCTAGTTGCTAATCTAGTAGCTCGTGTAAATTCATACCTAGGGGGCACCAGTGATCTAAGTTCATCGGAGCAGAAGCCATAAAAGTATTTATAGAAGAGGTACAGGAAAACCATGTCACGCCAGTCAGAGAGCAACTGTAGCCAGGCTGCTAAGTCAGTATCGATCACATTGCAGATTCTTCGTTGGATATTGTCAAGAACCCTGAGGTGAATAGGAGGGGCATCCGACCAGATGTGGCAGCAGTATTCAATACACGGGCAGATGGTAGATTTATATATGTGCAGGATAGATTCAAACGGGAAAAAATTCCTGGCCCTGAACAGTGAACCGAACTTCTTGGCAGCAGATTTAGCAATGGACTCGATATAGTCATTCCACTTGAGGTCTGCTGAGAGTGTGAGGCCAAGGAGGTGTAGTGTTTTACTCTCAGGGAGGCTAGCCTGTTCCATGCTAATGGGGGATAGGAGCAATTGTCTATGATGGTTAATAGATAGCAACTTTGTTTTGGAAGAATTAAAATTTACGAGCCATTTCTTTCCCCAATCCACCACAGATTGGAGATCCTTCTCAAGCTTGGCAGTGAGGTCCAGTTGGTCAACCTCAGCAGCTTTTTGATCGAGGTGAGAATAAATGGTGGTGTCATTGGCGTACATGCCTACTTGGGATCTTATAACATCGGAGAGATTATTAATGTAGATCAGAAAAGGCGTAGAGCCTAGGATAGAGCATTGAGGGACACTCGCATTCATATGGTAGTTTTAGGAGGCATGTCCATTTAATACTACCTTCATTGTGCGATTAGAGAGGAATGATTGGATTAGGTCAAACAATTGTCCAGTCATACCATAGCTCTGCAGCTTGTGTAGAAGGTTAGCATGCCAGACCCTGTCAAATGCTTTGGAAATATCCAGGGCAACGGTTCGAGCTTCACCATTCTTGTCGAGAGCCTGGGATATATACTCAGCGATGGTTGTTAGCATATTAGCAGTAGACCTGGTGAAGCAGAAACTATACTGTTTGTCTGAGAAGAGTCTGTGGGCTGTGAGATGCTGAACCACCTTGGCATTGATAATAGCTTCGAACACTTTGCCAAAGGTCGGTAGGAGGCTGATATGGTGGTAATTAGTGGTTCTCCAGTATTCTTAAATGTAGGAACTACAGAGGAAGACTTCCAACAGGCAGGAAAGCAGGAAGCAGATAGGCAGTAGTTGTAGAGCCTAGAGAGGACAGAGGAGAGTTCAGGGGCACATTTCTTCAAGACTATGATTGGGATTCCATCCCCTCTGTTCGCTTTATGAGGGTCAAGCTTAGAGATTATGCAAGGGGGTAATGTGGACATCATTCAGTTGGGCCTCAGTTCTAGGTGGGAAGTCAGGTGTGAAATTTGAGCTAAAGGAAAGTAACATCCAGTTTTCAAAGAGAAATGTGCCCTTTGTGTTTATCAAACAAATAAATGACAAACTTGAAAAAAAATCAGTGTGTTCTCCAAAGTCAAGCATAATTACTGGGCTATATATATATGTTAAAAAAGTTGAAGAAGACATGTGTCTACCCGGATTTTTTCATGGGCTTAAATGATTATCACTACCTACTTCCAGAGCCAGAAGAGGTTTTTTTGTGCAGTTTAGCAGAGATAAGATTTTTTTTCAAAATAGAACTTAGTGATGCATATTTTAAAATTCAAGTCAATGACGAATGTGCAAAATTTGTTACCATAAATACAAATAGCAGATTATATAAATTTAATCGTTTGCTGTTTTGCATTAAGGTCACCCCAGCTATCTTCCAGTAAGTCATAGATATGATGCTAAGTGGTCTTGACTTTGCAGTCACATATCTTGACATTTTGCTGCAAAGTGATAACACAGAAGAACATAAGAAAAATGTTTTTGAAGTGTTTAAGATAATTCAGGACTATTGATTCAAGCTGAAGGATGAAAACTAAACATTCTTTATGGACAAGATTAAGTACTTTGGATATATTAGTGACAAGAATGGCAGGAGGCCAGATCCAGCATGAGCTAGTGCTATTAAGGACAAGTTTGCTCCTGAAAATGTCAGCTCCCTACAAAAGTTTCCTGGAATTAGTAAGCTATTACAACAATGTTTTTATGAAAAACATGCATTATTTGAGAGTGCTGCTAAATAAACTTTTGAAGAAAGAGTCAAAATGGATCTGGACATTGGATTGCCAGGAAGCATTTCAAAAAATAAAAAGTGTTCTAACTTCAGATTTATTTTTGGCACACTATGATTCAAATAAAGAATTCATTGTGGCAAGTGACATGAGTGCTTGTATTTTACATAAATTCAAAGATGGCTCTATTGAATCAATTGCACATGCATCCAGGATGCTGCTTCCAGCAAAACAAAAAAAAAATACTCAGTGATTGCAAAGAAAAGTCTAGGGATTATTTTTTGCCCTTAAAAATTCTATAGATTTATTCACGGGAGAACATTTACATTGCAGACAGATCATAAACTGTTGTTAGCGATTTATGGGTCAAAAAAGGAATACCAACTCATACAGCTAACAGATTGCAACAATAGAGAACGATTCTTCTAAATTATGATTTTGAATAGAGTTTTTGCCATCGAGTAAGCTAAGTCATAAAAACAGATTGTCCAGACTGATTCTAAGGAATAATGAACCCTTTGAAGATACAGTCATTTGCTGCTCTACAATCAGAAGTAGAGATTAAAAATATTTTGTGCAATCCTGTGTGAGAACTACTGGTAATGTTAGAAGATATAAAAAAGGAAGCACTGAATGACAAATTCATTTTTGAAATGAAAAATAAATTAAAAGACAAGAATAAAAAGTGTTTATTCAATATGTGATGATGTTCCCATGTACTACAAAAAAGATCCTGAAGGAATTCCATGCAGGAGATCTTGGTATATCCAGCATAAAGAGTGTAATGAGAAGCTATGTTTACTGGTGTAGCATTGATAGAGACATTGAAACTCATACAAAAGCTGTACTTTGGCGCTAAGGCACCACCAACTAAGTTTAATCCATGGCCAGAAACTGACTGTCTGTGATCACATCTTCATTACTGGTTCAGTGAATGGATCATACTATCTTATTGTCATGGACAGCTTTTCAAAATGGCCAGAGGTTTTCAGATGTAATAGTACAATCATGCAAGTAGTAATACAGTTTTTACACAAACTGTTTGCAAGGTTTGGCATTCCAGATTTGATTGTTTCTGATAATGCTACACAATTCACATCAAGATAGTTCAAGGAATTTTGCAAGATGTTTGTGTTAAATCACATTACAATTGCCTCTTACCATCCTAAAAGCAACAGCCTGGCAGAGTGTTTTGTGGATACGTTCAAAAGAGCTTTAAAATAAGCTAATGGTGGATCCACAGATGCAGCAATATAACAATTTCTGCAGGTTTCTGACACTGAATAAAAATGTACCTTCAGCCATGTCTCTGGCAGAGATTATGTTTTTGTGTAAGATATGATCAGTGTTTGCTGAACTGATTCCCAATAGAATAAATATATACAAACAAAAAAAAAAACTGGGAAGGACTTTTACAATATTTGTCAGAAGGTTTTTACCGTATGTATTAGATGAATTAGATGTATTGTGAAGTTGGTACTATTGTCAGAAAAATTGGAAAAAAGGTATATCTGGTTCAAGGACCAGAATTAGTGCATAAAAGGCACTACAACCAAATAAAAAAGAGGCAGTTCAAGAGAACAATTCTTCAGATGAGGTGGAATCTATGGAGGTTCTCTTTCATATATTTGACAAGATGATTCCACAAAAGGTTCCTGAAACAGAGGTCAAGAAAAGGTGTAGTAAGAGGAAAAGAAAACATATGGAAAGGATCAACTTTGACCCTAAATAGAAGAAATATTGACTCTGGAAAGAGATAATCTAAAAAGTTGGGTCTTGTATACCTACCTATACATAGCAATGGGATGCTCCTGGCCTCTTAAATACGTGGATACTATTGTAGTAGAGGAGAGTGATTATACTGACTAGCTGTGTATCTATGTTGCACAGTATGTGAGTCTTATATATGTTGATATACTATTATTCTCAACCTCCATTTTGGTGATTACTCATGCAATAACCTGTTACAACAGAGTAGAAATTAGGCGTGAAGATTATAAGGATAGACAATAATTGATTGTTGACTTGAAGAGGTTAAGATTGTAGTATTTCGGAGTCTGTTCCACAAAATAGTATTTTTTTGGAAAAAAAAAGCTGTTTGAGTTTAACTTTCTCCTTGCAGCCATAGGAATGAAGTTGGTTAAACTCTGTGGACGTAGTATGGTGGGTCGAACCTGTAAAGGTAGAAAACTTTTTGTGTTGTAACTTGTTCCTTGGTATTAGTTCCTTAACTGTTGATCACTTCATCCTATATAATGAAACCAGGTTCATCAAATAGTAAGTTAACCAATAATTTATGTAAAACCATGAAACAATTTGATCTCAATGATTCTCAAGATTCTTATACTTTAAATAAATCTGATGATCCAAATGAATTTCTGTCTTATGATGAAGTAAAGGTGAAGGTGGATTGTATGAGGAAAACTTTGGAATTCAACATATACAAAGTTCTACAGCATTAACAAAAAGATTTTCAAGATGGATAATAATAATTGACTATCTATGGACGAATTTAACAATTGTGCTGAAACATTCATGAATAAAAGACTTTTTAAGGATAAATATAAATATTTCTTTGCTAATATTGCAAGCAATGAGAATTTCAGTACAGATAAGTGTGATACTAGTTTTTTCTTTGGAACAATATAATGTTTTTTCTATTTTTTTTACTATTAGAAATGATAAGAAATTGAGTTGTAAATAACATAGTAATATTCAACATTTAATAATTAGAATATCTAGTACGTAAAGTTTTCAGGGACATGTAGAAAACAGCATATAAAGTATAAAAAGAGAATTTTCAGACAAATGCTGTTGATTTGATTGAATTAAGAAAATGCAAATTTGTATCTTGTAAAATAAGATAAGAGACTTTTCAACAGAATATAGTCAGTCAATTCAGAAATTTCACAAATCTCCATCAACCAATACCCTTTACTTGCAGAGATAAGTGAAGCAACTAGAGATCTAAAGACACACTAAACATTGAAACTACATGGTAGCTTCTTCAATATCAACAAATTTATACTTTTTTCTTCTGTAAACTATGAATAATGATGTTTACTAAACTGTATGAACTTCCATTTCTCATTTCACATGTGAAGAACTGTTTATTATGAAAAGATGTATTATCAAAAATTCAACATACACCTTTACATAAAAAAACTTGTAAAATTTATTAACATTTATCACAATTATTGGAAGTTAAAGTACTTACTATATTAATTTTTGACTGTAATTGGTTAATAATATCACTAAGAATTGTCACCATAGGTTTGACAATGCTGTCAGTTGTATATTGTATAATATGTGTCTGGGTTTACTGAATTTCAACCTGCCTGAATAAATACAATTTTGTAAAATAAATAAATAAATTTTTTTTAACAAGAAATATGTATAATAACTTATTCAATGTTGAATTTTATTACATAACTCAAGGATTGTTTATCATATTGTAAATAAAGATATGTTATGTCTTTTTTATTAATTGTTATTTTTTTTATTTCAGTTATATAAAGATGACTATGGTATAACCACAAAAGAGAAACAAGACATTGGAAAGTTATTGAATTATGGCAGCACAGCCTTGGAAATTGAGCAAAGAGAACAGTGAACAATTAAAAAAGAAATTGAAGACTGACAAGAAAAAAAAAGCTGTTTTATGGATGTCATGAAAAGAGATATGAAAAAGAAAATAGACTAACTTTAAGAATGTCACAAAAATTGATTTGAGAAAAATAAAGAAATAAGATTTTTTTTTTGCAATGTTTAATTGTCATGCCTGCAAAAAATGGTCTATCAAAAGGATGATTATTCTCTTATCATGGCGATTAATGCATACACGTTTGACTCCTTTGCTAATGTTTATTGTTTTAAAAAGTGATGAGTAAAATTCTAATAAAACCCAAGCATATGAAAATGGATTTATACATTTTCTTTATTCTTGATAATTGACAACAAAGTTATTAAACACTATTTATTTATTAGATTATTTTGATATTTTGAAAATGGTAAATAATGAATATTGTATTGTAGTTGGTTTATAATTTTGTAAATTTTTGAATAAAAAGATTTCTTTTCAAATTTTTTCTTTCTAAAAATGTTAAATAAATCTTTATAAAAATTAAATAATAAATATTACATTGCACTTGGTTCACATATTTTTATAATCTTGTAAATAAAGGGAGTCAATACTGAGGGAGTCAAAAGTGTATACAGTAATAACAATGTCAAGGGAATAATTGTTATTTTGACACATTGTTTTTTTACAGCAACAAAGATATTTTTTTACTGTTTTTTTTTTAATGAGAAATATATGCAATAACTTAAATGTTATTATGCAACTCAAAGATTGTCTATCATATTTTAAATAAAGATGTCATTGATTGTTTCAACAGCATAAACATGCGGATGAGTGTCACATCACCAAGAACCGATTATTATTTTTAATGAGTTTTATTCTCACTAAATGCCTGTATACTGTGACCTTAATCCTAACTTTGGCAAGGTTAGGGAATAATCATAAAAATTCATATTTCAGTTGTTTTTTTCCATTTAATCTTGATCACCAAAATATCATTTTGAATCATGTCTTTGTCCATAAATTTGTACATAAATTTCAGTTAATCAGTCAGGTTATTTTCTAGCTCCTTTTTCAAGATATTATTCATTCTAAGAAGCCCAAAATATAAGCCTGATGTAATGTAATGCATTCTTTATGCCTAATGCATCTTATTCAAGTTGTTTTATTTTTCAATGTGTTCATTTTGGCTTTTCATCTCTTCAATTAATTTCAACTGACCTGCATTTTATTTTTCCATCATTAAAACAAAAATTATATATTGTCAAGTATGTGTTGATATTGTTGTCATTGATGATAATGGTGATGATGCTTTATTATTATTTGATATTTATATTTTATTATTAAAATGTGTGTTGAATTAAAAACTAAAGCATTTTTCATAATTGACTTAAGATACTGAGATATTTGTGTTCACTCTGTTACTTATTTGCCTCTGTGTGTGTGTGTGTGTGTGTGCGTGTGTGTGTGTGTGTGTGTTTGTGTGTGTGTTTGTACCTGTTATTATTATTAGTAGTAGTTGTATTATTCACAAAATTTTATGCTTGTTATGATTTCATAAATTTTCATAAGTTTTTGTCATAACTTTTTAAAATCTTATTATACATAATAAATCTTTATTTTTAACTGACACCACTTTTATTCTTGTTCTAATAAACTTAGTTTTATTATTAGTTCATCATCATCATCATCCTTTCCCTCTTTTTTTTTTGCCTTTCTATCCTTGTAATCTTTTTCACCACTTTTTCTACTTCTCTCTCCTTATCATCATCATCATCATCATCATCTTTTCTAAGAGTTTTTTCTACCTTTCTATCACCACCACCACCACCACCACCACCACCACCACCACCACCACCACCATCATCATTTTTACTATTTTTTGTATCTGTATCATCATCATCATTATTATTATTTAAGCCATTTTTTTCTACCTCTTTCTCTCATCATCATCATCATCATCTTTTAACTACTTTTCTGCTTTTCTATCATCATCATCATTATCAGCATCATCAGCAACAGCAGCAGCATCTTTTTCACCACTTTTTTATGTCTTTCTCATCATTATAATTGTCACCAACTTTTCCATACATTTTCTACCCATCTCCTTCCCTTCCTCCTCCTCCACCTCCTCATCTTTTCCACCACTTTTCTCTCTTTATCATCATCATCGTCATCTTTTCTACCATATTTATCTGCTTCTTTCTCCTCTTTATCATCATCATCATCACCATCATCATCATCATGTGCCATCCTTCTCTCAATAATAATTTCATATTTAGTCTTTTATATCAAACTTGTTTTTTCTTTTTTTAATGCCTTAATTACACTTAATTAATTTCAATTAATCTTATTAACATTTTCTCTTTTACTGTTACTCTTAAGACATACAGTTTTTTCTCCTTCTACTTTCTCCTACTAATATTAATGATAATACCACATCACCACTACAGTTATTTATCCCTTGACAATGATTTCTGAAGTAGCAATAGTAAATTTAATTTTTTTTCTCTCTCTTCTTCCTCCTTATCACAATAGTCACCTGTGTTATTACTATCTGTTTATTTTTAGTTTTGGCTATAATTTGTCTTTATTACTATCAGCTTTGCCAAGCATGTGATACAGTATTCTATAAGGGTGAGCTGAAAAGTTCATTGGCTGACTATGAAGGAGTGATGCTAGAGCTCTGAAATCTTGTATGCACTAAGCTCTAAGCCAAGAGTCTTCTCAGATGGTAGTCAAATCAGGAGAATAGGGAAGATAATGAGTTTGTTCAAAGCCACAGCCACACACAGCAGCTATTGAAATCAAAGAATTGTGTGCTGGAACATTGTCCTGATGAAACAAGACCCCTTTCTTCAGTTTTCTTAGGAATTCATCATGATAACTTTTCATAATTGCCTCAAATATTTGCCATAGTACCTTCTATTGATGATGTAGCCCTTTTGAAGATAGTAAACAAAACACAATGCTATCAACTTCCCTGCAGACTTTGGCCTTCTTTGGAGCAGGGGAAGATGAGTGTTTCCACTGCTTGGATTGTCTCTTTGTCTCTGGCTCTAAGTAAAGAACCCAACACTCATCCTGAGTAGGAAACATTCAAGGAAACCATCTGGATCTGCTTCAGACGATGTCAGATTTTCCTATGATGTGATCAGTTTGGTGCCCTTTTAGTCAGGTGTCAGAAGATGGGGCACCCACAGAAACCTTCATCATTTCATTGTACAGAATATTCTCAACACTTTTACAGAATATACTAATAGTCTTGGCTATTTGATTTATAGTCAATCACCTGTCATACACCACTTATGTGGTGAACATGATCAATGTTTTCCTTGGTGATGTTAGTTGCAGGACATCCAGACCTTGGGTCATCTTCAAGGCTCTTTCTTCTTCTCCTAAATTCAGATGCCCACATTTGCACTGTTGATAAAGCTGGAACATCATCCATTAATGTAGAAACCATGTCAGAATAAGTGTCCTTGGGAGCTAAACACTTCTTCTGCAGGTGCTTGATCACACCACAAAGCCAAATTTTGTCCATTTTCAAGAGAAGTCATTACTAATTACTTTTGAAGTCTTCTTTTACAGAATCAGTTTACCTGAAAAGAAACAACTCCATTATTAATAATAAATGAATGCATGCAAGATTTCATTGCTCTCGCATTACTCCTTCCTAGTCAGCCTATGAACTTTTCTGCCCACCTGCATATGTGTGTTAATAATATTATGTAAGTAAAAACATAGATAAGAAAGAAATATAATGCACTCTCTTTCACACACAGATACATGCAAAAAAGAAATGGCAAATAAAAATGATAAAATAAAAAAGGTATTAAAGAGGACAACTGTCATTCCTCAGGACACAATGGATATACATTAAATATTTGTGGGATAAGATTAATGTGAATGAGAAAAAAGGTTTGTAATTGTTGTTAATTTGGCAAAAAATGATCTTGGCCTTTTTGATGGCTTTCTCAACAGAAAAAATAATTAAAATATCAGAAAACATTCTTCATTTCTACACCCTCATCCTATTTGTCACTAAAATAAATTGGTATACAGACAGAGAAAAAGGATTACACACACATGCATGCACATATATACAAAGTATGACTTGAATAATCTTGGAAGAGTTGTGTTTATAACTAATTAAATGATGCTAAATGTTTTTGTTTAATTTTTCTCTTTACAGATTACCTTGTAGTCTGTTACTAAATATGATTATACCAAGCTAATTAAAATTAGCATTTGGTTAAGTTGAAGGAATTTTAAAGTAATGCAAATGGATGTTTCAGTAACCTGTTATAACTCACTACTAACTGTTATAATATTGTCTTGACTAACTTTAACAGTACTCTAATGAACACTCTATAAAAACTCTCTCAGAACTCTGAGGCTGAAATATCTTTTAGTCCTTTATTTAAAGAGTTTTGTATAGTTTATTTGTGTTACTTGAGGTGTCAGTTACTCAATAACATCATCCCTTTTGAGATGTTTTTATTTATTTTCTTTAATAATTTATTTTATTTCTTAGTATTCATCCCCTCCTCTTTTTGGCAAGTTCACCATGTACTGAACTTTGTATTTCTTATGTTTTGGGTTAAGCATGAGATTTTCCATACATTTACTTTTTCTGATACTCATACATTCAACAAATTCTTGGGGCATTGGCATATCAAAGATATCATACAGAACTTGCATAGGTTCTTTCTTTCTTGTAGGCCTTTCTTAAGTAAACCTTTCTTTAATTCTAATGCCTTCTGTGTCCTAATTTTTTCCCTTCACCCTATTTTTTCCTTTTTTTTTCTTTCTTCAACCTGTATTTGTAAATATGCTTCAGAAAGATCCAGCTTCCAAAAAAAAAAAAAAAAGAAATATATTTTCACCATTTAATTTTACAAAAACTTTTTCTGGAAATGGATAGTTAGGTGATTCTAAATATTTCTTTAACCCAGTTAAAAAATCAATACAAACATGAATTTTAACATTTGTTTTCTTTACTTGGACTGCTGGCCAATTTTGAATGACTAATTTTTTTCAATTATATCCATTTTTTCAATTCTATTTAATTTTTTGTTGACTTGATCCAAAGCTGTGAACATTACACTATGTTTCAATTTAAATACTGGTGTCTATCCTTTTTTCACTTTAAATTTTGCTTTGACTTTGGAACATCAATCCAACTCATCCAACAAATCATCCAGAAAACATTTTTCCAATTTTTCCTTTAAATTTTCACATTGTTTTTTTTTAAACTGGTAACTTGTCCACATATTTTTGTAATAAATATTTGTAGGTAAATCCCATAACTTGAATAATTCTATCCAGTCGTTACTGAAAAAGTTTGTTGTGTTTAACACATAAGCCATAGATTTTACACACTTGTTACAAAATGTAATGTTGCAAGTCATTTCATCAATAATAAATAATTTCTCAGCCATTATGCTACATGCAATTTTCAAAGTTTTTTTTAATATAAATTTTTTGTTTGCTTTCCATGTGGCTTCATTAATTATTGGGATATTACTGCCAGTATCTAGTTGCATTTTTACATACTTATTATTAATTTTCACATACACAAAATTTCTTTGGGTTCTGTGATTAACTGTTCTGTCTCAATGCTGTGCACAAAATATTTTCTCACTTTATTTTTACAGTGTGACTTTTTATGTCCTACTTTTCCATACTTATAGCACTTTAAATTCTTAAAAGAACTGTCATATCTGAGATGTAACCTTCTACATCTGAAACATGGATTAATTTTTTATTTTCTCCATTTTTCTTTGTGCATTCTTTTTCTTCAATTTTCTCTATATCATGTCTCAGATTTAGGATTCTCTGACATTAGCCTGATATTTCTTGTAGTGTTAGTTCTTGATTCTGTTTCAATTTTGTTAGGATTCTAGTGTGTGTTTCTACAACTTTTTTTCAACATTAACCCTTGAATAAAATTAATCCTTTAAACATATCCAGAATCAGTTTGTTGAATTTGTATCATTCACAATACTTGACAAAATCTTCATTTTCTTTCTTCATCAGTGTCATACACTTCTAATGAGTATTGAATAATAAACTTTCCTTACTGAAAATTTTAGTTTGAATATTTACCATTTCTTCAAAGCAAATTTGTTGTTGCTCTTGGTGTTGCTGTTGTGGTAGTTTTAGCACCTGGGCTAATAATTCTTCCATATTTAGGGATATCTGAATTGTTTTCTTCATGCACAGCAAAGGAAAAAAATTACACCAACATGGTCCTAATTTCTTGTCATCACTGTTATTAAGGTTAAAAAGGTAATTTTTCCTACTCTGTACAATATTCGATTCCTTGTCACTCCTTTTAAAACTCTTTAATAAGGTTCATAATATGTCTCGACTGACTCCTACAGTATTCTAGCAAACACTCTTTCAGAACTCTCTCAGAACTCTGATCCTGATCTCAGTTTTCAACTGGCAGAAATAAGTTTTAACCCAAAAATATAATCTGGGGAGAATACAGCTGCTAAAAATTTTTGCCAGAAATGTAAGCTTTTGTATAATGCTAATGGAATATTATGTGTTTCATATCATTTAAATTTAGTCACTTTCTCCTGATTGCTGCCTTCAGTTAGGAACAAAACCCCATTTGTTTTTTAAATGTGGCTAATAGTAGAGAGTCTTCTCTTTTAATCTTGCCATATACACATTATCATCTTCTTGGCACTGTTAGTGATTGTTCACTATCCTTATCTCATGATTTCTAGTATTTTATGTCTTTATAATAAAGTTTTCATTTTTATTCATCTGTAACAAATTATTAATAAAAAAAACAGAATATTTAAATATGTTCCAGTATTTTTTCACTTATGTGGAATTCCCACATCAAAAAGACTAACATACACAGTTAATTGACTATTAGAAGCAATTACTTTTTCTACACCTAACTTGAATATTTGGACTACACTGGTTGTTGCTTGTGTAGAATTGAGTATTATTAAGCAATAGTTTAATTTAAAAACCTTAACTGAACAATCCGACCATGGAAAAACCTTAGTAACAAATTCCTAGCATGAAACTGCAAGCCATTTTTGATATGTTAAATCATTTACATTACCTTCATAAGTTTCACAAATCTTTCTTTGCTTTTGGGTATTTTTTTTTTTGTTAAAATAAAAAAGTAAAATACGTTGCAAATTTTGCTCATTCTTCAATCTACAATATTAAAATTATCTCAAGCAAAAAAACAAAAAAACAAAAAAACCTGCAAATATTTGTAATGTGTTTTTTTTACTATATTTATAAGTTAAGTGATGATAATAAATGAACTAATATCTGTGATCATTAACAACCCTGTTAGTGGTTCCAATGTTTCCTGACAATAGAAATGTTGAAATAAAAATAGTGGGAGTTATCCAGGTTTAAGTTTGTCGAAAGATTACAGTAAGGACACATTTAACTCCTGTTTTATTTAAAAGGATGAAGACAAAGCAAAGAATGAATATTAGATACAATGTTTTAATGAATAAAGATTATTGAAAAACACTAGATGTTGTGTTTAAAATCAAATGGCAAAATATAAGATAACTGATCACAAACCCTACCTAAAAGAAACATCAATAATGATTTTTGTTATTTGATTTTGTTTAATGACATATCAATCTCTATGGATTATTTGATATTTATTTGATGTTGAAATCTAAATATTCTGAATGCAGTTGTATTTCTTCAACCGCAGATAAAATGTATTGTTGGTAATTTTATGTAAAATGTATTATTGGTATTTTTACTATAAAAAGGTATTCTTATATTTTCATATATTTTTTTTTTTTTAAGGGGTTCACTATTTGCACATAGCTGGGACCCTAACAGGTGCTCCCACGCTGAGTCAGGATGGAAATGGGAACAAAAGCAATTGAGAAGTGGTAATATCCTGATCAGAGGCCTTAATGTTTATCATTATACTCAGGACTATTAATAAGGAAGAGAAAATGAAATATGCCATAAAATACATGAAGACCAATTATTCAACCATTTTTTTTACTTATAAATAGCATTCTATCCTCAATGTGTCAGTCTGATGAATTGAAAACCATTAACAAGGTGGAGTTATTGTAATGTTTTAGGGTAAATATATTGGAGGTGAAAGTGTAGGACCCATGGGGAATTTCAGGATTACATTTAGGGTTATGATGACAACACAAATTATATACTGAGTTTTTTGACTGTACAAGTAAAGCCACGGCTAAGAAAGAATCCAAATGCTTTTAGAAAGAAGATTTTTTTTTAATGAAAATACTCCATCACATTATGCAAGGAATTTTAAAGAATAGCTGAATAAAATTGTTTTCAAAGACAATTTCAGTAACCTTAAGGCTGTACGGGCACCACATCTACTGAAGGTGCTTCATGGGCAAGATAGCCTACCACAGCCCAACCCTCTCCAGGCTGGTTTGAATTCAGAGATTTCCTTCTTTTAAACTGGTTGCCAACTAGAGTTATAGAGCTGTTTTGCTATTTACCCATAGTTGGGATGAAAATGGAATCATACCTTCTTTGGGTGTATTAGCATGTAAGTGAATGCAATGAAACTGACTGGAATTTGAACTTAGCTCTCCAATTCCTCAATATGAGTCACTCTCCATTACTCCACTGTGCCTCCATAAAGACACTTGGTTGATAAAGTGAGTGACTTGCTTGGTTAACCTTAATGTGATTGAAAACTTGTGGAACACTCTAAAGAGAAATATTAACATTAGCAGACAGCAATTTACAAGCAAAGATGAACTTTGGAAATGCCATTCTGAATGCTATGCACTCATTTTCATAATAAGGTGAAACTTGGAAAATCTGGTAAAATTTAAAAAATTGTCTCCACATCATAAAACTGACAGGTAGTCTACTATTATTTATAGATATTATTTGAAGTATATTGCACATTAACAATGCAAATATTTCCATGAATCTCTTCATCGGTTTTCTAAAGATCAGGAAGAATTAAAAGTGGCTAATCATGTGAGATTCAGTGTATAAGTGACCTTAGGGAATAGTTTGTCAATGATCAATGATTCAAAATAACATTAAGATTTATATTGACTGTTGGCAATTTATGAGTAAATATGAACTTTGGAATGCTACTCTGGATGTTGTACACTCTGTTTTCAGATGAAGAAATATAACTGCCCACAAAATCAATGGATGAATGATGAATGAACTGGTTCCCAAACACAGAGCATGTATTCATAATAATGATGTCTTTATAATTTTCTTATCATTATGATGACACAGTTTTCAAATTTTGTTGAAAGTATTTATCCTTGTAAACTTTGCACATGTTCTCTAATTAGAAATTTTAATTACAACATAATGTTTCTTGGAGTTTTAGTTACTTGCCTAATGAGATGACATTTGAAAGATCTGATAAAATTTAAAAAATTGCTTCCGCATCCTAAAAGTGACATGTCTATTATTATTATTATTATTATTATTATTATTATTTATAAATAGTATTTGAAGTATCTTGCACATTATCATTGCAAATATTTCCATGAATCTCTTCATCAGTTTTTTAAAGATTAGGACAAATTAAATCTGGCTACTCATGTGGATATAGCTTTGGCATATAAGCACTTTTGTGTGAAAATCAAGGAAGATTGAACTTTTAGCATTAACAAGTTATCTGAGATATATCATAAGAGTGATGATAATAATACTAACAATAAGTTGACATAGATAGTATGGGTATAGGTATTAACACTGCATGATGACATTGTAACAGTCTATTTCCAATATTAAGCACTCTTTACCTATATGTATAGCAAATTTCAAACTATATATTTATAATAATAATAATACATATGAAGAAATTGTGGTTGGATAAGTTGAAACAGTATAAAATACACCATGCCTGGGATCTGTGAGGATACATAGAAAGATGTGGGATATTTCAGAGAACTTGCTATCACTCAGTCCTCGGCAATGACTGGTAGGATAGTATAACTACAACTACTCCCCTACCATTAACATTACTGCTACTAACAATAATAATGACCAAAAGTTAAAATAGAAGAAAAGTCAATAAATTTTCACATTTTAATATTGATAAAAATGTGCCTTTTTAATATAGCAACAAGTAGAAGGTTATGAAGCTTTATTTGATTAATTCAGCTTTAGCGCTAAAAATGTTTATTTTATTATAGTGGATGGTTACACATGAGAGGGGAGATAAGATATACTTAACAAACAAAATAAAAAGAAAAAACAAAGAAATAGAAAGGAGCAAAACTGACAAGAAACTCAAGTTTCATGTAATTTAAATTAAAGTCTAAATTGTTCCCAGTGAAATATATCAGCCGATATCAGCCTGTAGAATATGCATAATGATAGAACCATTCTAACAGCGACATTGCAGAAACAAGACTGAAAGTTGAGATTAAAGCAGATATTTATGTTCTTCCCTTGCAATAACAAAAGGTTACCAATCGGTCACTATTGTTCTCAATCTTTTACTGTCCTGTAAATAAGGGCTGCTGCCAGAAAGATGCTGACTGAATAATAAGATGATGATAAGATGAAGAGGATAAAGAAAGAAAGAAAAAAAAAAGAATGGCGTTGACTGTCTGACCCAGTCATCCAAGAAAAGCTGAAGGAAAGACTTATGGGCTGCCAAAATTCTGGCAATTTTGATACTGATCATTGTTGCTTTCTTTTACAATCTATTCACACACACACACATGCACACCTACACCCACAACATGATGCAGGAGAGGAACTAAGCCTCCCCATCAGCCCTGTAGAACAAAGAAGTCAGGACAAAGGAGGAGAAAGATGTTTTTTCCCTGTCAGACATGCACGCCTTTCCGTCAGTCAAAGGTGGAAGTGACATTTTTACTTCACACACACACACACACACACACACACACACACACACACACACACACACAGACACAGAGTAGAACAATAGGCATAGGGATATTCTATACTCAACATTGCTGACTAACATGCTTTATTTAAAACTTTTGACAGCATTAATCATTTTCTTGAAAACCTATAGGTCATATAATTGAAAAAACAAAAATGCTACGTTTTATAAGAGTCAGTCACACTACAGATGACATATTTGAAATATTTATGCTGTTATTTTTGTTTTCAAAATCACGAGAAACAACTGTCTTTGATTAATTGTAAATGTGGGTTTTTCAATATTTGTTCTCATAATCTTGTAAAGTGTGCAACTGATCCAAGTATATCTCAAATATCAAGCGAAGAGAAAAAGTATCCGTCTCCCATATGTTTCTCCATACTTGTTTTTCTATGCAAAAAATATTTTCCCATATTTAATTAAATTCGCATGAGGGAATATGTATGAGGCAATATGTGTGACGGAATATGTATGAGTGTACCTCAGTAAACCCGATAGTTATGATTAGTGAAGAAAAATTGGTTCAGATGAATTAATAAGGGAAGAGATTATATTGAAAAATAAATATTTGTTGTGTAAAATAAATGTTTTATCATCATGAGGCTATAGACTTATTGATATATATATACGGCTGCAGTAGATGTGATACCCCTATGACCCTAATGGGTTACAAGAATTGTGATCATGTCTTTTATTCAGCTATTCATTAAAATTTCTTGCTTAATGTGATGAAGCATTTTTATACTTGCAAATCATTTTTCTAAAAACACTTAGTTTATTTTTTAGAATTTCTCATTTGTATGTTGAAACGTTTATATATATATATATATATATATATATATATATATATATATATATGCACTTTAAAGTTTTTTCATTGCTGGTTTCTAGAGTGGCAGAATTCATCAAAGACATAATTCAAGGTAAAATCACTTTAAAGCCAAGCATATTTTAACATTAAGCTTTTTAAGAAATGCACATCGCTCCTTGGGGCATTTCTAAATCTATATCTTTTCACTTTATTTCATACTCAAAGCATTAAAATGTTATCAAATCTGTATTTACTTTTTACTTAAGAAAATCACTTTCAAGACAAGCATGTTTTACCATAAAGCTTTTTTTTCTTCTTCCCTTGCAATAACAAAAGGTTACCAATCGGTCACTATTGTTCTCAATCTTTTTACTGTTCTGTAAATAAGGGCTGCTGCCAGGAAGCTATTACAGTAAAGCAAGGTCCAATGCCCAATTTAGAAAATGTACATCTCTTAGTGAAATATTTTGAAATCATTAGCTTCTACATTTCTTCTTCTTTTATGAGCCATATACCTCCAAGAAGTGGGCTATTATGACTCTCTACAACTTCCTATTCAATGCAGCTGTTAACAATGTTTGTCTTAATGCTATTCCTCTCACACCACATTCTGAAATCCATTCAGACAAGCTGATCTGTGAGGTGACATGTTGTGTTCCTCTGTCTTTTTTTACTTCAGAATGTTTTGTGAGTATCAAGCACTCCAATCCCTCCTTCCTCCAGGAAATTTTTCAGATTATAAAAGGAGATTTTTGAAAGTTCAGTAATTATATTTTTTATCAATTGTTTGAAAGGATTTCATGCTTCCATTAATTCATGGGAATTTAATTCTTAACGACCATTCAAAGTTAGCATTAAAATATCACAATTCTAATACTGATAAAGATTTTTAAACAGAACTTAAAAACCTCTTTATTTTAATGTCTATTGGTTTTTGTGATTGATTGATTTGTTTTCCATGACTTATCAACTCTTTGCAGCCAGAAAATATTTTTAGATTGTAAAAGTTTTTGTTGAGATAATAATAGTTTAGTGATATAAATCTTACTAATTAGCCCATAGCCGAGGGGAGAAGATTCATACCTTTTGAGTGGTATTTTCAAATAAGTGAATATAATAAAACTAATGGAAATTGGAACTTGGCTTTCTGATTAACAATTCTGAGTCATCTATTACACCACCTGGTATTCCCAAGTGGTCATTCATAGAGGTATTTAGTAGGTTTAATGTTACTTAACTTTATTGATTATATAGAAACCGATATTTCAACATGATGTGGACATAAGTCATATCCATTGGTCTTTTACTGTAAACATCTTTTAATGTATTTCCAAGGAAAATCACTTGTTAAGCATTTCATTTTTATCTGTGAAGCATTGTAATAGAAAATAAGGTCCTTTCATGAATGAATCAATTTATGTTCTACTCTGATTCAATACCAACATAATTCTGCAGCAAGCAAAAATCCATTGAATATTATCTTTTTCTATTAATTCTCTTCTACAACATGATTGACCATGAAAGAGAGAGAGAAAGAGAGATAGATAAAGAGAGAGAGAGAGAGAGAAATAGAGAGAGAGAGAGAGAGAGATGAGGGAAACAAACACTATGTTATTTTGATGGAGCTGTTTACCAACCTCCACCTCCTTCTCAATGGTAGGTTTGACAAAAAGTCATCAGGTTGAGCCCCACATGCATGCAGGCAGGCAGTGCCAGAAATCATTCAATTCTCTCAACATTTACCTTTTGGGGATGCCTCAGGCATCAGGTATTAACCCTGGCTCTCCTCCTTTAAGGTCATTGAAGAAGGTGCAGTTTTGGGAAAGGCCTCTTGGAACTGGACATTGGTTAATCTTCACCTTGGGGTTAAAAGGCCAAGGAACCATTGCTATTTACTAAGTGTAGCTTAGTTTGGCACAAGGCCACAATTATAGGGTAGCATGAAAGGATCAATAGTTAACCAGATGAGCGTGCAAATCATTACCACAATTTGAGGTGGAAATTTCACTTTGTTGTTTATTTTCTTCTAACTGTTCTGTTTTTTACTTTTTTATCAATGAACCTGGAAAATTTATATAAGGGTATAAGGTACTGATTACATTTTGTACACACCTCCCTCCACTAATCAATAAGAAGCCATGCCCCAACAGTAACTGATATAAAAAGTATATAGTATTTTATCATTTTACTGAATGCGGTTCATTAAGTCAAATGTGTTACATGATTTGTTACAATTGATTCACCATTGAAACTTCTGTATTGAACAAAATTTCAGTCTCAAGTGTAGCTTTTGTAGAAAAAGCAATTATATGTATCCAGGAACTTGTAGATGGGAGAACTTGACTAGGTATGTAGATAAGGTTAATTATGTATTTTTTTTAGTATTATCTTCTTTACGAGGTAGTGATCTTTTTCTTTATCTGTGAATTGTCATGATTTATTGTAAAAAAATACAAAAAACAAAAACATCAATTTCCTGTTATTTTCTTCACAGTGTTGAATTTAAAGTTATTCTCTTAGACTGGCAGTCACCCAAGGCTGCTTTAATTTACTATTTAATCTATAACTTAGGATGAAGAAATGGAATCATGCCCTTCCTGAGGGTATTAGTACAAAGTAAATGCAACAGACTAGGTTGGAATTTGACCTTGGTTCCTTGCTTCCACTTTCCATGCTAATCAGTGAGGTAATGATATTTGATGATGCTAAGACTCAAGTAGGAGGGGGGTCTATAGTGAGGTAATGATATTTGATGATGCTAAGACTCAAGTAGGAGGGGGTCTATAGTGAGGTAATGATATTTGATGATGCTAAGACTCAAGTAGGAGGGGGGTCTATAGTGAGGTAATGATATTTGATGATGCTAAGACTCAAGTAGGAGGGGGTCTATAGTGAGGTAATGATATTTGATGATGCTAAGACTCAAGTGGGAGGGGGTCTATAGTGAGGTAATGATATTTGATGATGCTAAGACTCAAGTGGGAGGGGGTCTATAGTGAGGTAATGATATTTGATGATGCTAAGACTCAAGTGGGAGGGGGTCTATAGTGAGGTAATGATATTTGATGATGCTAAGACTCAAGTAGGAGGGGGGTCTATAGTGAGGTAATGATATTTGATGATGCTAAGACTCAAGTAGGAGGGGGTCTATAGTGAGGTAATGATATTTGATGATGCTAAGACTCAAGTAGGAGGGGGTCTATAGTGAGATAATGATATTTGATGATGCTAAGACTCAAGTAGGAGGGGGTCTATAGTGAGGTAATGATATTTGATGATGCTAAGACTCAAGTAGGAGGGGGTCTATAGTGAGGTAATGATATTTGATGATGCTAAGACTCAAGTGGGAGGGGGTCTATAGTGAGGTAATGATATTTGATGATGCTAAGACTCAAGTGGGAGGGGGTCTATAGTGAGGTAATGATATTTGATGATGCTAAGACTCAAGTGGGAGGGGGTCTATAGTGAGGTAATGATATTTGATGATGCTAAGACTCAAGTGGGAGGGGGTCTATAGTGAGGTAATGATATTTGATGATGCTAAGACTCAAGTAGGAGGGGGTCTATAGTGAGGTAATGATATTTGATGATGCTAAGACTCAAGTAGGAGGGGGTCTATAGTGAGGTAATGATATTTGATGATGCTAAGACTCAAGTAGGAGGGGGTCTATAGTGAGGTAATGATATTTGATGATGCTAAGACTCAAGAATAGGAGGTGGTCTATAGTGAGGTAATGATATTTGATGATGCTAAGACTCATGTAGGAGGGGGTCTATAGTGAGGTAATGATATTTGATAATGCTAAGACTCAAGTAGGAGGGGGTCTATAGGGGCCTCGTACTGAGAAATGTGAGAAAGAAAGACATTTTAAATATGTAAAAACAGATGAATCATGAATAAACACTTTATTAAAACTAAATCTAAACTAAAATTTTTATTTTACTCTTTGATTGGATGTCACCCCCCATATGGATGCCTAGGGCCATTGCAATCACTGCCCCTCTTCTATATGCTACTGGTGCTAATGTATTATTTATTAGCATTCAATAATTGAAATGTAAACTTGTATGATATGCATATATTCAGTTGCTTGGACAATCATGTCTCTCTTGATTTCTGACTGACTAGTCAGAAGAGTTTCTCAATTATCATTTTTTCTGCAGTATACTGGTTGATAACCAAGGCTATAGAAACCAATCTGTCATGTTGTTCAATCCATAGATGGTGGGAGAAGAGATGGATTCATATCATTCCCAAGTGTATTTGCCCGCAAGTTAATGCAGCACATTCAACTGGAAATCAAACTTGGCAAAACTTTTGGCAAATTTTCACCTTCTTACCTGCAAAAAAATGGACACTACTATTATTTTAACTACCTTCACTCCTCAGAAATGTTTATTAATTTACAAAGCATTGATTAGAATTGTAATAAAACCTAAACATACGATGAAAGTGAATTTATACTTTTTTTTCTTGAAAATTTACGCTAAAAATATTCAAAGCTATTTATTTATTCAGTTGTTTACAAGAATAATCTTATAACTTTTCTTCTTTTTCTATGTTCCCTGTCCTTTCAGGGTGTAGATGATCATGGCTTTCCATGTCTTTCTATCCTTGGTGGCTCTTAGCACACTTTCTCTTTACACCACACAACCCTCATTCTATCATTCACCTGATCAGGCCCTTCAAATATGTTATCCGCTGCTTTCCTCTGTCTCTTTTTTCCTCTATCTGGCCTGTTAGTGTCAGGTTCTTCAAGCCCTCCTTCCTCATTGCATGTCCCAGGAACTTTAGCTGTCTCTTCCTGATGCTCAGTATTAATTTTCTTTTTGTTTCCATCCTTTCCAAAACCTCATCATTGCTCACATGCTTAATCCATGATACCTGCAGCATCCTTCTGTAGAACCACATTTCAGTTGCCTCAAGTTTTTCCTTTATCTTTGATGATATTGTCCAGTATTCAATGCCATATTAAAGAACTGACATCACATAGCAATCCAGTACTCTTTTCTTTGTTTCTAGTGAAACTTTTCTGTCTCTTAATACTTTATTCAACTTTTGGAACACATCCTTTGCCATGCCAATTCGCCTTCAGATATCTGTGTCACACTTTCTTCCATTAGAACCCTTCCCAACTATATAAATTTTTGTACCTGCTTGATTTTAGTATCCCCCACCTGTATTTGGCATTTTGGGCTCCTCTTTTTGCTGATAACCATGCATTCAGTTTTCTTGCAGTTTATTTGTAGTTCTTTCTTGTCAACACTAAAAACTAATATAATTAAAACTAATGCAATGTAATATTTATTATTTACCAATTTATAAAAAATAAAATTCTTATTATATAGCATTTTATAATGTTCAAATTGTTTAGCAATTAACTGATGTTTTGACAAACATTGCAATGAACAATCAAATAAGTAAACAATGTTTATTATTTATGTTGTCAGTTCTCAAGAACAAAGAAAATGTATAAATTATCTTTCCTATATTTAGGCTTTATTAAAATTCTAATCATTGCTTTGTAAGACAATAAACATTGCTGATGGGGTAAAGGTAATTAAAATAGTAACTGTAACGAGGGAAAAATTTATTGTTTTGACACTCTTTTCCAAAATTTTTATATGTATTTGTAACCATGTAGAAAATTTTGATATATATTAGTAACCAAATAAAAATGTTTTACATGTTCTGTAACCATCTAAAAATTATATATATCTATAACCATATATATATCTATAACCATATAAAAATGATTTATATCTAAGTAATCATATAAAATGAGCTATACGTTTTTGTAACCATATAAAATCACTTCATATTAACCATATAATTATACAAGAGATTTCTTAACTGAACTCTAATGGAATGACTACGTCGGATCTATAGCTGCATCTAGGTTAGGTTACTGTGTCAAGCCAGAAAGTTTTTCTTGTCAGAATCGATTTTGCACATTTATAATTCTACCATTTGTCTGTGCATTGAGTACTGCTGCCATATCTGGTTGGGTGCTCCTGCTATTCATCTTGCGGTTCTTGACAAAATTCAAAGAATCTGTAATGTAATTGATCCTGACTTGGCAGCTTGCTTTCAGTTGCTTTCTCATTAACGTGATGTGGCTTCCCTCTGTCTTTTCTACACATATTTTCATGGCTACTGCTCTGATGAACTTCTTTCCCTGGTGATCTGACAACATGAATTTACTCATGCTACCAAATTGGCATCAAGATTATACTCTGTTACTGTCAAAATGGTTAAATGTATCTGTCTCTTCTACTCTAAAAGTTTTTTTCTCATGCATCCCGTCTGGGGAACTCCCTACTGTATCACTTGCTTGCCTGATAGCTACAATCTCTAGAAGTTTAAATGCAATGTCAATTGCCATCTTCTATCTTCTTGATTCTCATCCTTCTCTTATCCTTTCTTCAACATCCTCTGTACCTTTTTTTTTCTCTCACTGTAATCCCCTGTGCACCAGTGGTAGTCCTGCCTTGCTTGGGGTGAAATGATTATAAAAAAATAAGAAAGTATATTTCAATTAAAAATATTGTTGGTTTTGTAATAATTGAATTTAGTTTGTAGCTATTTCCTCTGTTATCCTGTGCTTCCTCAAATTTCAAACTCATTTGCAGTTTGTATTTTTACTTGATGAATATCCTTATAGAAGTTTGCTGTCAGTATTTCCTGTTCTTCTTAAATGTTTCATGTTTTATTTATCACTTTGTATAAATCTTTTAACATCTGCCTTGGCCACAATTTCTATAATTTCCTGACCTCTCTAGATCCGGCTACTGCTGCTGCTGCTGCTGTGTGTGTGTGTGTGTGTGTGTGTGTGTGTGTGTGTGTGTGTGTGTGTGTGTGTGTGCAGAGATGTAAAATCATGACTGTAATCATAGTCACTTTGATATGCAGTTAAAAAATTTATTCTCTGTGTTGTTTTATTGATTTTTCTTTTTTTTGTCAGCAGTTGTCGTGTTGTAGGAATCTGGTCCACTTGTATTTCATGTCTAATCAAAACAGATTAGGTTTAAATGAATATAGAGTGAAGGAGATTTCTCTCCCAACTCTTTTAGGCTTGACATTAAATGAGGAAAAAGGTAAAAAAAAAAACAAAAGAAAAAGTAAAAATGAAGAAGAAAAGAATAACAGAATTAGAGTTGAGAAAAAGTGACTTTAAACTACAAAGCAGAACAGAAATTAAATTCTTTCTTTAAGTGCTGTATATTCAAGTAAAACAAAAAACAAAAAAAATGAAATCATCAGTATTCTATAATCACAAACAAAATGCTTGTAAAATATTTCCAAACAGTTGAGTGAACCAATTTGACAAAGTTTCCAAAGTTTGTGCTGTGGCACCTTTAGATTTGTACTCTTGTAGTCACTTTTCTAATTTGCATTCTTGTTGTGATTACCTTTTTATTTTTGAACCTTTATTGTACACCCCTTTCTAGTTTTGCACCCTTGTTGTGCTCCCTTTTCTTTTTTTGCATACTTGTTGTACTTCCATTTATATTTTTTCACTCTTGTTGTTCTTCCAGTTATATTTTTGCACCCTTGTTGTACTCTCCTTTCTAGTTTTTGTACCCTTGCGGTACTTTCTTTTATATTTTTGCACATTTACCAAATTTGTTCTCTACCCAAAGCTGTTCATTCCCAGGAAATTGTACAGAATACTTGAATATTTTTCTGTGTAAACAAAACTTTTGTAACATTTGAAGGAGATCTTTGTTTTTATGATATATGCCTTGGTTCAAACTATAAAATTATAGATATAGATCTTTCTGCATTTGTAAGGCTTTCTTTGATTATAGAAATTGCATTTCTTGTTCTAAGATCTTGAACAAAAGTGCATTTTTCTTACTCTGTTCTGAACTAATTCTGCAGCAAGCTCTAATCACTGGCATCCTAATGATTATTTGAATTATATTAAGCTGACTGGTGGGGTTTACACTTATTTACACTTGGTTTCTTTATCAACATTAGGAAGACAGATATAGTTAAGTCTTCCAGTGTATATTTAAGTGAGACATTACAATGATTCAGTTTTTCAATCATGATTTTTAGGAAGTTTGTCAATTCTTTATTTTGATGTTTAACAAATCAGATTTAATTTTATACATCTTCTACTTTTGTGTGCTGTGACCCTTTAAGATGTGGTTGATGATGACTCTCCACAATTTCTTATCTATTGTTGCTTTTAGTAATGATTGTTCCCTTACTATCCCACCCAGCACCTGCCATCTACTTATACAAGCTCATTAAATAGCTTACTCATTATTTCTTTTTTTTTATTTTAGCATATCTTGTGAGTTTTAGATTTTTCAAGCCTTCTTTTCTGATTATGTGGCCTAGAAATTTCAATTCTCTGATTCTATATATAAGTTTCTATTTTTTTAAATTTGTCCATTGTTTACATGTCCTGTCCAAGATATTCTCAGTATTCTCCTTTAGTCTTTGCTCCCTCAAGATTCCTCTTCATCTGTGAGAGAATTGTCCAACATTATCTGGCGTATAGGAAGATTTTTTATATTATTATATAATATTTCAACATTCTTTTCTTTGGGATAACTGAAATTTAATTTTCTTGTTTCTTAATGTATTGTATAGCTTTTGGAAGAGATCTTTCACTATTCCAATAAGTCTTTGTACTTTTGTCACATATTCTATCATCTATTTAAAGATTTTCCGGATATTTAAACTTCTGTACTTACTTTGATTTTGGCATCTATAATTCAGAGATCACATCTTGCAGACAACAAACATCTTACAATTGATGGTTAGATTTTGCTTCTTGCTTTCTTTTACAATTTTGTCTTGAAGACCCTATATTTTCTTTCTGTGTCTGTCATCAATACAGTGTCATCTACCTGACAGGCACCTGATGAAACCTATGAAATCTTTTTTGTTTCTAAAAAAAATTTCTTGTTTCTTAATATTTTGTTTAGTCTCAGATTTAAGTGTCACATTTTCCTTCCTTTATAAAAACATTCTCCAGATATACCACACGTTGGTGTGATCGGACGCGTGTCGAAGGGGGAAAACACACACACTCAAAGAGAGAGAAGAGAGAAAAGCAAAGGTTGTTACATGAAATAGAGTGATTGACACCTGTGTGCGGTGAGGGCCGTAGAACCCACAGCACAGGCGTGTGTTGGACAGCAGGCTGGTGGCAAGCGAGTGCATGGCAACGGCATCTGTTACTCGCAGGCAGGCAGCAGAACCGGTACACCGTGGTCAGACGTTCAACAGCCAGGCTACGTGAAAGTATTGTTGGTTGTGGGCTTAGTGCTGCCAAAGACGATGAGATATCTCGCTCCCTGTCTGGCTACCATTCGTTGGCGTGATCGGATGCGAGTCAGACGCCAACCACACACATGAACATTTGATTTGTTTGAGCAGGCAGACAGAGAGAAGAGAAAAAAGCAAAGGTTGTTACACGAAATAGAGCAATTGACATCTGTGTGCGGGGATGGCCGTAGTACCCGCAGCGCAGCGCAGGCCTGTGTCAGATGGCAGGCAGGCAGGTGAGCGCGTGGCGACGGCTTCCGGTACTGGCAGGCAGGAGGACCGGTACGCCATGGTCAGACGTTCAACAGCCGGGCTACATGAAAGTATTGTTGGTTGTGGGCTTAGTGCTGCCAACGACGACGAGATATCTCGCTCTCTGTCTGGCTACCACTCGTTGGCATGATCAGACGCGAGTCAGACGCCAACCACACACACGAACATTTGATTTGTTTGAGCAGGCAGACAGAGAGAAGAGAAAAAAGCAAAGGTTGTTACACGAAATAGAGCGATTGACATCTGTGTGCGGGGATGGCCGTAGTACCCGCAGCGCAGCGCAGGCGTGTGTCAAACGGCAGGCAGGCAGGCAGGCGAGCGTGTGGCGATGGCTTCCGGTACTGGCAGGCAGGAGGACCGGTACGCTGTGGTCGGACGTTCAACAGCTGGGCTACGTGAAAGTATTATTGGTTGTGGGCTTAGTGCTGCCAACGACACCGAGATATCTCGCGACGTGTCTCACTCTCTGTCTCGCTACCACTCGTTGGCGTGATCGGACGCGAGTCTGACGCCAACCACACACACATTTGGTTTTGTGTGAGCAGACAGAAGAGAAAAATGCAAAGGTTGTTACACGAAATAGAGCGATTGACATCTGTGTGCGGGGATGGTAGTACTACCCGCAGCGCAGAGCAGAGCAGGCGTGTGTCGGACGGCAGGCAGGCAGGCAAGCATGTGGTGACGGCGTTCGGTACTGGCAGGCAGGCAGGAGAACCGGTACGCCGTGGTCGGACGTTCAACAGCCGGGCTACGTGAAAGTATTGTTGGTTGTGGGCTTAGTGCTGACAACGACGATGAGATATCTCGCTCTCTGTCTGGCTACCACTTGTTGGCGTGAGCAGGCAGACAGAGAGAAGAGAAAAAATAAAATAAAATAAAAGAAAATAAAAAGAAATCGAGTCACCAAACACCCCCTTAACTCCTATACTTAGTATATTTTGATATCTTGAATTTGAAGTTTGCATCTTGTGCTGTTTCTATTGCTGACAACTATAGATTCTGCCATCTTATAGTTGATGGTTTGCATCACCAACCTTGAAATATGACCAGCATTGAATCAAAGTTGAGTTCGAATTCCAGTTGGGTTCATTATATTCACTTACATGCAAATACTCTTAGGAAAGATATGAACCCACCTTTTCTCCTTCAGCTATGGGTTCATTAGTAAAACTTATATCCCTGAATCATTATTATCTCCCACAAAACTCTTACAATCTAAAATATTTTATGGCTTTAAATAACTTGCAAAGCTGACCATATAAAACCAATCAATCAATAAAAACAATTTTCTGTCCTTTGTTGCTCTTTGTAACATTTGCTACTTTTACCATTCCTCTTTGTTCTTGGTCTGTCATCGATTCACATATACCAGTTAAATAAGTTATACCATCTTTTATGTTTTTCTTGAACTTAATATGTTTTGTGAAGGTCTATTTCTCCAAACCCTCTTTCCTCTTTATCTGCCCCAGAAATTGCATCTGTTTCTTTCTAATTGTAAGTATCACTTTGTTTCTGTTCTCCTTAAAACTTTCTCATTTCACATAAGCACTGCCTATAATATTCTTAGCATTCATCAATAGAACCCCTTCTCTGTTACTTGACATCTTTTTTTTCATCTGTGAAATGATTGTCATGCATTTATTATTATATACATTAGATATTACATTAGATAGATATTACATTAGATAGATATTACATTAGATAGATATTACATAGCAGTTCAGCACTCTTTCTTTTCTTACTCTCTTTGCTTAATTTTTTAAAAAGCAGCATTAACCATTCTTATGCACTATCATATTTTCTATAATCTATTATTATGCTATTCAGATAGATTAAATTTTATCACCTGCTTGACATCCCCAGTATGTTTTCATTTACTACCTTGTCTAAGAACTATTAGGTTCCTTAAATTCATCAATATTGAAATTTTCAAGAATAATGTATGATAAATAATAAAATTTTTATAACTTTTACAAACTGCCTTGCCTTTATTTGGGAAAATTAAAACTTTGTCTTTTTGATTGTTTCAAAATATTCTTATTCTAAATAGGTACAAACGTTTTACCTGACTTAATATTATAGTTTTATTTTACAACTTTGGATTGTTGCTGTTAAGTACTTGAAAGAATATGACAAACACATATTTAAGAAGAAATAAAACATGTCTGTGACTGGTTTTGTTCATGTTCAGGAGAAAAGGGAGGAGTGTTAGGATACATTAGGGGACAAGAATCATGTTTTTAAGCGCTGTGTAGGGACCATGTATTAAATGATAATGCAAGGGATCATTTATAAAATGACAATGCAAGGGAGCATGTATTAAATGATAATGCAAGGGAGCATGTATTAAATTTTGATGTAAGGGATCATGTATTAAATATAATGCATATATTAAATGCTAATGTAACAGTTGTAACAACATTTGTATAAATATATTAAGATATCAAAATTTGTTTTACTGATAAAAATATTTGACAAGCATTCGCAACAAACATTATAGAAATGGTAATGTTATTTAAAAAGAAATGAATATGTTTCCCTTAGTAAGCTGTCCTATTGTCAAATATCTTGGAAAAATGGCTTATCAACATTATATCATGAGCTAAGTCCATCTTTTCATCTAGCTTAAAAGAAAATAAATTGTTTTTAAACAAACAAATGGGGAAAAACATCACCTTATCCAGAAGCTTTGGAATTAAGAAATACTTAGGAAAGTAATTATAGAAATAGGCAAACCTTTCTATCTGATATAAAATTGGATCTGAAGTTATCATATAATGTGGACGCACACACACACACACACACACACACACACACACACACACACACACACACACACACACACACACACACATTTAATCAGTAAATACAAAGATTATCAGATTTTTGATAATATTCAATCCTCTTTTTACTAATTTTTGGCTGTTACAATATTTTTTAAAACCAGAATGAAAGTATGAAGTAAATAAACTAAGAAAAATAAATCTTGCTATGAGATTCTGTTTTGAAATTGCAGAATGCGTATTGCAATAGGTATCATTTCATAACTATATGACCTTATTTCTGAAAAAGAAAAATATAATTTGTAAAGGTATTCCTACACTTGTGAGCCTTTATTTAGCTTTAAAGAAAATTGCATTCTGGATGTTGGAAGATCTGCAGAAAATAGCATAGAATTGTAAGCTTAATAGGATTAGTATAGGAAACTTTAACTATTAATTCCTCTATAGATTTGTGACATGAAAGAATATTGTGCACTTTATTTAGCTTTAAAGAAAAGCTGCATTTTAGGTGTTGGGAGACCTGTAGAAAATAGTATTGAGTTGTAAGCTCAACAGGATTAGTATAGGAACATGTAACTATCATTTCTTCTATAGATTCGTGACATTAAAGAATATTGCATACATTATTTAGCTTTAAAGACAATTGCATTCTGAATGTTGGGAGACCTGTAGAAAATATCATAGATTTGTATGCTTAATAGGATTAGCATAAGAAACTGTTACTATAATTTCTTCTATATATTTGTGACATGAAAGAATATTTATCTTGATTTAACGTTTGTAAACAGGTATTGGGGGGCGTTGAGTGTGTGTAACAAAGAGGAAGAAGAATGAAAAAAAAATTGAATAATTCAATTATTAAAAAAAAATACTAAGAAGTGAGTGAATGAATGAAGTCGAAGAATGAATGAAAAAAATATTTCCTTTAATTCAATTCTGAATATAAGGAAAATCCACAGGTTCCCAATTAAAGGAAGCATTTCATCATTCCTCTCTTTTGTGGAACAAAAAAAAGAAGCAGTGAAAAGACTTCAAGAAGCTTGCAGTGTTGAGTAATGAAGAATTCTACGTTGTCTTTAGAATATGGAACCAATCAGAGGAAAGGTTAAAGCTTTATCAGTTTGAAGAGAAGAATGTAAAGAATTAACCTAAAATTTTGGAGGAGCCATTTTTGTATCCTGTAAAGGAATGTTTTACCATTGTACTTTTCTGATACCACAATTTATCTGCTCTTTTTAAAGGATTTCTGTGAACTGGAATTTAAAGTATTTCTATTTATAGAAATGCCTAATGTTTTAGTGTACTAACATTTTTTAGCACTTTCAACCCAAACAAGACAACAAAGCCACTATCATGCAGGGGGTTACCGAGTGTGAAAGAATATCAGAAAAAAAACATTATTAAGAAGTGAGAACAATAAAAACAGTGTTTAAGAAATCAAAAGATAACAATTGACATTGTATCTAAATTTTTCAAAATCAAACTTGATTGAAAAGCAAGAAGCAAGCAGAAGTAAATAAATTGTTAGCATTGAACTTATGGCAACATCTAGTCATTTTCAATTGTAAAATGATGGGATCTTGCTGCCAATCAAGTTAATATACCATTAATACATTTTTTTACATTTAGTTGTGCTTTTTGCTCACACACACACACACACACACACACACACACACACACACACACACACACACACACACACTGTTTGAAATATGTGGAAGATTGCTTCTGTATCAAGGGAATAGAGTGTTTATAATTATAAACAGTTTATATCTACACTTATTTAAATTTGTTTACTTTTTTAATTAATTATATTAAAGTGATAAGATAAAGAAACAAATAGATAACATTTATCAATATAAAATGTTTCACTTTTATTAAAACTTCATCCATGAATATGATATAGAGAAAAAAAAGAAAGAAATTTTGCTACTTTTATTTTAGTGTTGCTTGATTTTCATTGGCTAACCTAATTTCACATGCATTTGACACAATCATTTAAAGTTCCAAGAAATTAAAGAATTCAAAGCCTAATTAAGAATCTGTAAATATTGCTTTATGTATGTAAGTGTGTAATAATTCTAGTTTGTCTATGTGGGATTCAGATGAATAATGTATATTTGTAAGTTTGTGTGTATCCAGTAGACATTATGTTTGGTGTTTTTTGCATGTTGATTTGAGAATGTTTTACATACATATTGTTTGTTTTTGATAGACATACATTTGATTGTTTTTGATAGAAATACATTTGATTGTTTAAGAATGGATTCAATAAAGGTTTGTTGATGTAACATAATATTTTTGGCATGTGTTTATGGTTAGTAATATCGTTATTTGTAATCCCTTAAAATACTTTTGATGTAAAGAATTATGTTTTTTGTTAATTAGGTGGCATTTGTAAAATCAGTCTTATGGCCAGTTTTGCTCCTGTGTATAATGAGTGGGTTTAAATAGTTATCTAAACGTAAATCTATTTTATGTTCATAGATACAGGCTTTGAAATTTTAATGTGTGTCCCCGACATAAATGTTTTCCTTTTGTAAGTAATTTACTTGATAAGTGACATTGGTGTTGGATTTATTTTTCTTCCTAATTATATTTCAAATTGTCTCGTGTTAAAGATCTTAGTATTAGGGATAACTAATGGCAACCTACTGTGGGGTAATCTTCTGTCCAGTCAGTCAGGTCTCTTTCAAGACATAATTGCCTAAGCATGGCATGGCATTTAACTGACTGACTGGATTGATTTACAAATTTTCTAGATAGAGTATTAAAGGTTAGTATTATGAATTTTGTGTTTTTGTTGAAAGTATTATTGTTAGTGTCTAGTTTTTTTTTATTTGTGGATTCTGTAATCTCAATTTCTAGTGTTAAGAATGAAATCATGTGGGTAGTGTATTTCTTTTTGTCCCCTTAAGAATGAAATCATGTGGGTAGTGTATTTCTTTTTGTCCCCTTAAGAATGGAATCATGTGGGTAGTGTATTTCTTTTTGTCCCCTTAAGAATGAAATCATGTGGGTAGTGTATTTCTTTTTGTCCCCTTAAGAATGAAATCATGTGGGTAGTGTATTTCTTTTTGTCCCCTTAAGAATGAAATCATGTAGGTAGTGTATTTCTTTTTGTCCCCTTAAGAATGAAATCATGTGGGTAGTGTATTTCTTTTTGTCCCCTAGGTCTTCTAGGCTACATAACCTAAGGACTCTGAGGTAGATTCCAATGACTAATACTGATTTTATTTTTTGATTATGGTAGAAATAGAAATAGAAATTAATTAGATAGTTTTTGTTAGTGGGATTATGATAAACTCTAAAATTCAAAAATCTAAAATTATATTTAAGTATCTTTTTCCTAGTTTTCTGCATTTTAAATTTCCTAAAGTTGCAATGAACCATGAATGTTTTTTGGGAATTAGTAGTGGAGTGATTTCCCATTGAACTTCTCTACTGATTTTAACTCAACACTAGGTAGCTGGCCACTGACTCATCAAGACCTTTGAGAGGTCTTATCTTTCAAAAACAGAAGACAGATTGTATGGTTGTCAGCAAAAGGAACAGACCAAGATGTAAACTATGAATTAAAGACACAAAAAAAAATCAAGCAAGTGCAAAAATTTAAATATCTTGTAAGTGTAACACCAAAATTCAAAGGCACATTGAAATAGTGAATGATACCTTCCAAAAGCTTAGTAAAGTATTAAGAAACTGGAAAATTTCATTAGAAAAAAAAAAAATTAAAAACTATTATGTAATATTGGCTCTCCTATATGGCAGTGGATGCTGGAAAATATCATCACAGATGAAAAAGAAATTTGAGGTAACAGAAATGTCATTCTCCACTGAGAATACTATGGAGTGAATATGTGTTCAATGACTAAGTTTTAGAAAAAGGGGAAACAAAAATGACACTTACGCATCAAATCAGAGAGTTGGAATTTCTTGGGCACATTATGAGGAAAGAAGCTTGGAAAATTTAATACTCATAGAACATATGAAAGGCAAGAGTAATAAAGGAATGCAACTAGTAACCAACCTAACAAACTTGAATAAATGGATGGCAGAACAATGGTTAGGAGAGATAGAAAAAAAAATTACTCAGAGCTACAAAGGATGTTGTGGAGAGCCATGATCATCTGCATTTTGAAGAGATATGGCACATAGGAGAATAAAATTTGAATGTCTAAAAAATTCCATTTGATTAAATTATAAATAACTGAATTGCACTGTATTGTATAGAAAACAATGCTTATGGTGCTACTTTCTTGCGTAGGACTATTTTTGGAACATTGAATTATCTAATAGAATTCTAGTAATGCTGAGTATTGAATTATCTAATAACATTCTTGAGTCTTAGAATATTGGATTTTCTAATGGTATTCTAGTGTCTTGAAGTACCTTTTATTGTATTGAAATATACTGAATAAATTCTTTTGTTCTTGTGACTTGCAGTAATGTATAAGTATTTAATCATCATGCACTTGGTGAGTATAGAAATGGGTCTCAACCTTGCAAACTTTTGTATGTGTGAAAACAGCAAAGACAGACGTGAAAATTGAGTTTCAAACAGTAGGAAATCGGAAAAGGCTGGAATGTTGGCAACAGTTGGCAGGATCAGATCAGGCTGGAATGTTGTCGTTGGTCAGTGGGAATGTCATCAGCATCTGATATGAAAGGCACAGGCTGGGAAATCATCAGCATCTGGCAGGATCGATACAGGCTGAAACATTGTTGTCAGTTGGTGGGAACGTTGTCAGCATCTGGTATGAATGACACAGGCTGGAACATTGTCAGTAATGTCATGTGGCATGTGGCATGAACAGCACAGGCGGGAATGTTGTCAGCATCTGGCAGGAATGACACAGGTTGGAACAGTGTCGGACAGCAGAAATGTCACATGCATGGCTCAGGCCGGAAAGTTGTCATTAGAAGGCTGGAACAGCGCAGATGGGAAAGTCATCAGCATCTCCCAGGAATGGCATGGGCTGGAACATTGAAGTCATTGTCAGCTGCAATTATCAGGCAAGTGGATGAGCTACCATGTGTGTGCTGTGGCCATGGGCTGGCTCATGTTTTGCTTCTTTTGCAGGATTCAATAATGGGATCACTGTGAGCTACCATGTTTGAAAGCTATGCAACTGAACTTGAACAGTCGTTGTCTGCTTAGCTGAATCAACCATGGGTAATGGGATCTCAACTGGACTAGACCATTCCATCTTTGAAGCAGAGTCAAAGCTAAACCAGGACAGCTGCTAACTAAAAAGTAATGGGCTCCGAATATCAACCTAATTGCAAATGAAGTATATGTCTAGCTGGAGGTGGCCGAAGCCTACTCCCCAAGCCATGGAGGGCAATTTCAGCAAAAGTGACACTGATAATAATGCTTCACTAGTCAGCAACATCTCCTGGCTGCTGATTTTTGCATGTGAGGTCAAGGTCGTCCTTTTGTTAAAAGTCATAACAAGTAGAAACAGTAGGTTGTGACACAATCATTTTACATTTCTGCTTATTCTCTTTCTTACAGATAATATTAAATTATTATCTATTATTGATTTTTACAACATATTTTTATAATGTACTAAATATTACTGTAGTATACTAACATTATTTACTTTATAATTGGATGTATAGAATTCTATTTCATAGATTCTTGATGAATGTTCTTCTTTTTCCTCTTCTCATATTTTTATTACTAGTAAATCAGCACGAAATTGATTTGCATCCTTACAATTTTATCTATTTACTCAATAGCCATATGATTGTTTTTTATTACTAATGGAACAATGAAAATTTAAGTGGTCCAATTTTGTTCACCCCATTGGAATAGTTATTTGTAAAGCAGCTCTGTCTTTTATTTCATTTTAATATTGTGTCCTTTATAATAATAATAATAATAATAATAATAATAATAACTGGTATATATGATGATAATCTATTTACCCTGACTTCCAGTATAATAATGAAAGAAAAATGCTCATATATATATATATATATATATATATATATATAGTTACAAAGAGTTTATCTCTTTAATAGAGCAGATTAATGCCAATTTTGAAGTTTTGTGAGAACACTGTTATGATGCTCTCACTTGTCAGGGCTGTTTCTTAATAAGTAATGGCTTTTGCTTGTTTATATAGAGTATGGTGTGATATTGTGGGAGTAGTCTTTTGATTGGATAGTTATTCTTTTTCTTCTTATTTTTAATTGGTTGATTTTCTTTATTTTTATTTTTATTGTGTAGTTGTTTGATATATATATTTTTTTAAAGAACGCTGAATGGGTGTTTGTTTAGTTGGGAGAGGCCCTTTTGTTTTGTTGATCTTGGTTTTAATTTTTTATAGTCTGTTAGTATGTTTTGCTGCATAATTTATTTTTGTTTATGGCTGTGTTTATTGCATTTGTGTTTGTAAGCTTTATGTGTGTTTGTTATTTTATTTTATTTTTATTTTTTATTTAGTGGTTGTTGTATTATATTTTTGTCATGACTGGATGTTTGTATGTACTTTATTTCTTGTATTTATATTATTTGTATGTTTTATTTATAATTATATCTTTTGATTTTTTAATTTTTAATTTTTATTCTTTTTACTATTTTATTCATATTGTTTATATGTTATTATTTATTGTTGTTTGTGTACCAAAGTAGGTATTTATTCACTTATCTGCATTTTCTAATTATCTTGTTTTTTGTTTTTATTATTTTTTGGGTGTAACTACCAATGCTCTATTTACACCATGATATTGAGCACTTTACGATAAAAAACCTGCTTGCCAAAATACATTTCAGTAATAACCAATGAAAAATAACAACCTTGGCACTAAATACTATCATAAGTAAATATTTTATATATATATATATATATATATATATATATATATATATATATATATATACATATATATATATATATATATATATTCTGCGTATTTATGTAGCAAATGTACTTTGAGGTAAATATTTTTAAACCCAACAGACATTTTGTTAGATTAATTTTGCTGATCAACATTTCCAAATACAAATTAAAAATGATCATTCTCACAAAACTTAGCATTTGTCTCTAACTACCCTGATGATGACTTAAAAAAGTTGAAAGCTTTGGATAATTTCTGATGGAATTTCCTTCATGTCTGAAAATGGTGGTTCATTATTTGCAAAAGATAACAAACTTTGCATTAGTTTTACTTATTCAGTGCAATTAAGCATCTTTTTAGTTGCTAAGAATTGTTTATCTGTGAAGCTCATGTAACAAAAATTACATTCATTTACACTTATTTTTTCATTGCTAAAGAAAGTTGTTTGAGAATTAAATATTGATACGTTCAAATGTCACAGGGTTACATTTTAAATCCCCTGTAAAATCAACTCTGCTTTAAAGAAGGGCAAAAAAGTCATTGAAGAAAATTTCAGTTCATTTCTGGTGAAACTTTCATTAAAAATTGAGTTGTAGGATTTTTTAAAAATATAACTTTACCACAAATGTGGTATAAATAACCTCAAATAATCAATTTTCAAGGTGCCAATAGCTTTACATGTTTTTAAATGATTACGATAACAAAGCTCAAAATGGTGTTCAGAACAACATGATTTCTTTAACCGCAAGTGAACAACATTTTGACACTGTGAACTAAGTTCAGAAACTAAGGCATGTGAATAGTTTGGATTTTGAAATATCAGTTCAGAAATTCAAAGAGCATTTTGGGTACCATGAATTCAATTCACTCTTACACTGAGAAAAGAAATTATTTTCCATAGAATTCTATATAGCAGTGAATGAAGTGAAATCCTCATCTATGAAAATAAGACTGGAAGCAACAGAAATGTGTATCTTCAAAAGGGATGCTGAGGACACCATGAACAGAAGATGTGAGCAATGAGAAAACGTTTGGGAAAATGAGGATGAAAAAGACACGCATACCTAGAATCAGGAAAACACTGTTTAAATTTATGAGACCTAATGAAGAAAGAGTGCTTAGAGAATTTGACATTCACAAGGTGTACTGAAAGTAGAGGGTTGTGGGGAAACAGTCAGTAACCTATTCAATGAGGTTTTCTGGGACAGGAATAAAGAGGGATGGTAAAAAGAAATAAAAATCAAGAAGATGAAGAGATCCATGATCATCCACATTATAAAAGGCAATTGGTTCATACTAACCTACCTATTGAAATTGTGTAAATATATGGCAGAACATGGACTAGGAGCAGGGCCATCTCAAGGTACTGTCAACTTGGGCAGTCACCCGGGGTGCCATCAAAGCCAAAGGTGCTATCATGTCAGCATTTCATGTGTTTAGGATTTTCCAGAAATAAAGCTTATAAAACATACTCAAGACAGATAAAATTCTTTGGCTATTTTGTCAATAGAAAATGATTTTGTAAAGAAGATACGTGTAGAAAGTACGATGAAAAGATTTACAGATCTAAAAGCTAGTAAAAATATTTTAGGTAGGATAAAGAATGTCTTTTTTAGGTTGTATTAAGTTGTAATAAACTCGTTATTCTACAGTTTTAGTTTTTCTCCTTGTGAAAAAAAAACAAACAATTATACTTGTAAGGGCATGTTGTTCAACTTTTCCAGGTTGGTAGTAACATTAAAGCTATCACTGACTAGGAGGAATATTTAGGAAAAACATTGCTTACAAGGATATAATGTTGTGGAGACTCATAATTGCCTCTCTCCTTAAGAGACATAGTGCATAAAAGAAAAAGATGAATCTATCATACCTCCAATTTAATCACTTCTAAAAACAGAGTTAAGAAAACATGTGAGCATTCATATTTATCATCCAAACTTCTAACAAATTCGAATCTAGCCCATATCTAATGTTTTTTGGAGCCTTCACTAAAACTCATTGAAATGACTTGATATATTGAAGACATAGGTGTGAACATATTACATGACAAAAGCACAGAGAGATTTTTGTTACCAATGACAAAACACCTAACTTCCTAATTTTTTGGAAATGATCACATAAAAACAAAATGAGTCAAACAAGTCAAACAAGAAAGGGTTTCTCCAAGTGGATACATCACAAATCAGTGTTATAACATGTTTCTTTTTACTGTTCAGCCAGCACATTTCTTTTGAGTTTAGTGACTATCAGTCAGTCATTTAAGGGCTATACCTGATACAGGCTCGGGCAATCATGTATCAAAGAGACATGACAGACTGGGCAGAAGATTTTCCTGCAGTAGGTTGCCATTACTTTCTGCGGTAGATTGGTTGCAAACCAAGGTTACAGAATACAATCTGTCCTGCCATATAACCCATAGCTCAAGGGAGGAGTGTCAAATTAATATCTTTTCTAAGAATATTTGTGCATAAGTGAATACAAGGAATTCAATTGGAATTCGAACTCGGCTCACTGATTTCTCATTCTGAGCAGATATCCACTGCACCACAATGCACATTCCAGAATTTGACAACTTACAGTTATAGTTATATATGTAGGTATATATGTAGGTATATATCTAGATATAAGCCTCTCAGCAGAAATGAATGTAATATTCTAAGTAGAGCACAGAAAAAGAGAGCTGCAAAGAAGAAGGAGAAAACTTCCAAAATTAACATTGCGGCTCAACACAGGTGCAACAACAACTACTTAATGCCATTCCTTCAGATATAGCATCAATATCAGCATCTACTCTTGCAATTTCTGCCACTAGTATTGTTCCTTCAGATATAGCATGAAGAGCTATGTCGATTCCTGCTACCAATCATCCAGTTTAAGCAGACATACCAACATTGTCTGTTACTGCCGCTGGTAACATTTTACAAAGGGAAGTACCCAAATCTGTAACAGTAAAGGAGTTTTCAATCCAAGAGACAGGTCTAGGGTTATGGAACATTAATGATATTAACACAATAGATTACCTGATTTGTAGTGGGACCTTATCATATCAGAATTATGATAGCACCCTTTCAAACTTATGCAGAGTTTATAAAACATTTGGAGTAGAGAATACGAAGGCAAGTTATTTATCAAACAATGTGTTCAAGCGTGAACTGCAGTATGGTGAGTGTGTAAAACATGCATAAATTCTGTTCACCATCTCAAGGTCATTTGTGCTGCTTTATATGCTGTCAACTTTCCAAGAAAGAATCTCACTTTGCTACATTGGGTTCAATGACTGGAAGCATAGAAATGTTTTTGTAGAACATGAAAATGGAGAAGAACATTGACAGAGTATAACAGCATAGATTCCTTATAACTTATGCAATATTGTTCAGAGCAGGAATATTGGCAGAAAGTGTTGATACATCTGGTTTTTGTAATTCAGAGGTTTGCCATTTTGTAGAGGAAATCAGATTATTGGGCGAGTAAAAAATGGCAACTATTTAGGTATACTAGAACTGCTGAGTGAATTTGATCCTTTCTTGGAAGAACATATCAAAATCTATGGAAATCATGTAAAAAGAAATCTGTCATTTTCATCTGCAAAAATTTATGAAGAATTTATTGAATTAATGGAACAACAGGTTCTTTTACTATTCTTGAAGAGGGAAAAGAGTTGAAGCGTTATTCAATAAGTATAGATTTCACTCCGGACATCTCACACTCAACTGACATTTATTGTCTGATATATTAAAGGCTGTGAACCTGTGGAACGTTCCTTGATGTCTATCCCAATCTTTTCTCATGAAGCAATGGATCTAACAGATACTGCTGTGGATATTCTTAATGAGAAGAAAATTCCACTGTCAAACTGCCATGGTCAGTCAGTGATAATGGTTAGTGATAATGCCTCAAATATGTCTGGACGTTATACTAGATTGCATGCATAGATTCATCAACTCAATGAATTTGTCATTTGTGATGGTCACAGCCTGCACTTGGTGGGAATAAAAGCAGCAGAATGTTGTCTACAGACTGTTCTTTGATTCTGTTCAGCATGAGTTCATTTTTTGATGGTTCCACTCATCATTGGAATGTGTTGACATCATTTTTAGGAGAAGATTTTGTGGTCAAGCCTCTGTTTGACACATGATAGCACGTTCTGATGCTTCAGTATTTCTCTATATTTCTGAGATGAGGTAGGATTTACACTATTTACATTATTTGGACTATTGTCCTCATCTTGGTTCCCATTGTATGACATTTTGGTCGTTGTACACTGTGGCCTTTTTCAGGTGCTAGGAATTTGGAATTGAACCCTTTATTGCAATCACTGGGGTTTATCATTTTCATTTCTTGTGTGAAACCTTTTGGTAGTCATGAGTTATCTCCCTCTAACCTGACTCTCTAAGTTACTTGTTCATTACTGCTGTAGCCTGGTATTGAACTCAACACTCTTTGGGTCCAGTCACTGGAAATAACCATCATCTTTATCCACTAGGCCATGTGTCCTTATAAACCTAATGTTCAATAACAATTTTTATTAGAGTTCATATTGCAATTTTTGATGTTAATGGTTTCCTCTAGTATTTTTAGATGTTCATGGTTTCCTCTAGTATTTTTTACCAGTGTTTAGTATTTATTATTTCATATTGTAATTTTTGATGTTAATGGTTTTCTCTGGCACTCCATATTACAAGTGCTGATTCCTTAAGTTTATGTAGTTTCCAGTGGTGTTCTCTATCTATTATTTCAACTTCATCCCATAGACAGCAATGATCCCCTTTCTCTTTCCATTAGTGGTCAGCTACACCTGATTTTTCTATCTTGTGTTATCGCCTTGCTTTTTGTAGCCTTACTTTACGTTCTGATGCTGTTCATGTTCTGTATGGGGGTCTTGAGAAAATAAAACATGCACTGAATTCTTTATCAGCTGACAAATGAATACAAGGTGATAGTCAGAAGGATTTAAACAAAAACATGGAAACAATGTTTCTCACAATTCTTTGGAATGACATGCTATAAAGAATAAACAAAACAAACAAGGTCCTTCAATTAAAGGATGTGAACATCTTTGTTGTCATGAATATTTTTGTGTCTATGAAAACCTATCTTCCCTCTCTATGAATACAAGAAAGTTCGATAACAGGATAGTTGACTTGAGAAGTCTATTTTTCTGAAAAACTATTTTAGGAGAGAGATTTTAGCTGGCAATAACTCTAAGTATTCAATCAGTCAATGATAAATAATCCCGCATAGAAAGATTTCTGTGTAACACTTTTTGTTGTCTATTACTGCCCTACCCAGAGAGTAAAAAAAAAAACAAAAAAAATGTTTTTAACATCCCCAATATGTTACTTGTAATGTTGAGGGATTTCTTTTGCCTGACAGCCATGCATTTTAAGTTTTTTACAATTAATAGTTAGTTCTTTATTCTTGCTTTCCTTCACTTCCTTGTCATATGTGAACCTTATGAGAGGAATGCATTAGTGAAAAGATAATACATTTCAATGGTAACATATTCTATTTTTACCCATTAATGATAATTTATAAAAATATTAATTTTTGCAGAAAATAAAACTTTTATGACGATATGGTTTTAAAAATCAGTCTGTCTCAAATATTATGGAAAAAAAAGAACATAATGAAGATGTAGCTGTTAGGCTAAAATGGGTACCATGGACAAAAAGATGCAACAGCTTATTACCACTCTGTTTTAGCATAGTCAAGCATGTAAGCTTTAAAGTAAGCTTTTGGTACATTACAAAATCATTTTAGTTATGGCAGAAAATGTTACTGCATATAAAAACTAAGTTATCAGTAAAGATGAACACAAAGCAAGAAATCACAAAAAAAACACACCTCTTCACCAGCCATTCTTCTTTGACTTCTTCATATGACTGACATATTTCTCTGTAGCCTTAATTTTATGTTTCCTGGGGTAGTGTTTTGCCATTATCAGTATGTCCTTTGAAATTGGTCCTTTTCTTATTTCTAGCTGGTTAATCATAGACATGTGTTGGAGCATATTTAGATAATGTGGATCAGCTGTTAGCAATGAAGAAAGCCATTAGTCTGTTACAATTGTTCCTTTTACAGTATCATTGTCAACAATAATTGATAATATTAATAAAAATAATAATTTTTTTGAGTAAATAATATCATTATAGAGTCAGGCTAACCTATGATAGTGATGATGGGAATAAAATTAGCCTATTAGAGGTCTCAGATTTCCATATAAGATGGTTTTTTGAGCCATTGTTTTGGAAGAAAAATAAACATATATGTTGTATACCTACCTGTATACAGGAATGGAATGTTCCTATCCTCTTAAATATGTGAACACTATTAGAGAGAGGTAATAGAGAAGAGTGTGATTATACTGACTAGCAGTTCATTAGCAGTGTATCTACTTCACACAGTGTGTGAATCTTGTACTTGTTGATATACTATTATTCCCAACCTCCGTTTTGGTGATTACTCATTTTAGGGTTACAACAGTATATCATGCTATCAAATAGGGTAACTGATGATACTTCCATTTAAAAAAATCTTCAGAATTAAGGCTGCAGAAATTTAATGGCTTTTATGGTTTAAGATGAAAAAAAAATAGATGATGTAATTTAAGCAAAATAAATTATCTGCAAATGGAAACAAAATTCTAAATTTATTTATCATTTTTTATTCATTTTTCTTTCTTCTGTGAAAAAGAAAAGCAGATAAAGTTTAACTGATGAGCTGATATTTGAAGAATAAAAGAAAAAAAACTTTTTGAGTTCAACAGAATCACTCTTTGCTAAAAGAGATAAAGAAATGATTTATAAAGAAATGTTGAAGTTCAGTAAGTTAATATTTTTAAGTGACTGCCAAAAATGTATAAGAATAAATTTTCTTGATGAAAAAGCAAAATATAGTTTTGAATTCATAACAGCCTTTCTGATAGACTGGCTATTAACTAAGACCATCCTACTTTTTAACCTCTAGCTATTTTTTGTTTTTTAATCATTTCAAGGTGATGATCCACTTAGGATGTAAGGAGTTACTGGGAGGGATAGAGAATGTGAAGAATTTAGTGATGAGAAAGGAAAAAAAAAATAGTTTTAAGGAATCCAGAATATGAAGACTGGCATTGCAGTTAGATTTTTGAATATTGTAGATGGCAGGAAAGCAAGAAATCAGAATGGAATTTTACAGTCAAGAAGTGTAAAAAGAAACTATTAGAATAGAACATCTTGGTAGTTCAACAGTGAAACCTAATTACCAATCTAGTAGCATGGCATAAATTCATGCAGTTGAGGCACTAAGGAGGAAAGCTCATCAGGACCATTTTAGGAGAAGGGATAACTTTCCATCTTTCCAAAGGGCATTAATGTAACAATAGATTTAGTTCATGGACTACACTTTCCACTTTTATGTTGTTTACACATCTCCCATTTATAAGTTGTATCTTGGCAAATAAAAGAACATAGAATTTATCACACAAATCACAGTAAAAGTTAGAAAAGATACACCTTATATTAAGTATAGAATTGTTTTGTGAAGCAGTGTAAGAAAATTGGCTAAAAAAGATCATGTTTTATCTACAGTGTGATCTATTAATTAAGGATGTATATGATCATGGCTCTCCACAAATTCTTATTCTTTGTAGTTCTTATTTTGTCTTCTCTGTTATTTCTCCTAAACCCTGTCCTGCCATCCATTTATTCAAGCTCACTAAGTATGTTTTGCATTGTTTTCCTCTGTCTCTCTTGTTTTCAGTCTGTCCTGTGGATATCAGATTTTCCAAACCCTCTTTCCTCATTTTCTGCACCAGAAATTTCAACTGTTTCTTCTTGATGTTAGCATTCTGTTTCCATTTTTTCTAAAACTTTGTCTACAATGCAAAAGTTTCAGGAAGCAAAGAAATCAAGTCAGGAGGAGTATATGAAAAACATGTTTTTTAACTCTCGATATGCAGGGTAACTAAAGCTCAGGATATCAGAGTGAGTGAAGATAACTGCATAAAAATTTTGGTCCCCTTGATATTTAGAGGAGCTGTAATTTGGCTGCAAGCCAAAAAAGTAAGTGAAATGATCACTATGAGATTTTTGAAACTCCTTCTAAACAGTAGGACTGTATTTGGCCATAAGCCAAAAAAAAAAAAAAAAATGAATAAGGATGACATCTGTCTGTGGGATTTGATGCAGAACATGTTGACATAGCAGGAGACATTTCTATGTCAATAGATCTTTGCTAAGAAAGTTCTAAATTTTCATTCAACTAATATTAGTTATTTTAGAGTTTATCTTATAAACTGCTGGGAAAATATTTCAGTATGAAATCTATTAACTATGTATATATTTTATTACTTGATATGCAATAAATTCATTTATGCATAACTGCACTCAAATTTAACTAAATTTTAATTGACGCCACAATGGACATTAGGGTGGCTGAGCAATATACAAAAAAAAAAACAACCATAAAATTATTAAATTTTTTAACTGATCCAATCTTTCCTATTCAATTGTGAAATGAAAGTAATTTTGAAAAGTCACTGTTCTAGTTCCTTTCATCTTTGGCCCTACTTTATTTTTGATTTTCATTAATGACTTTCCCGATGGTCATAAGTTCTCATCTTGGTATCTTATCTGATGATGCAACCATTTACTCCTGTCTGAAAAATAAGTCTGATAAATTTGATAAAGTCCAAAAGCTGATATCCAAAATGACCGTCAGTCTTTTGTTAACTGGGCCAAAAGATGGCTTGTTAATTTTAATGCCGCAAAATAAACAGTTCTCTGTTAATCCTCTGAGAGACCCCTATCTATCTTCTGTCAGCATGACTGATGCTGACCTTCAGGAGAATAAGTTGCTGTGCCTACTTGGCTGACATGACAGAAAAATTATATTGAGTCTATTGCTAGGTCAGCTGCCAGGAAAGTTGGTTTATTGTGTTGTGCTAGATAAACATATAAGTAATGACAAACTTCTTGAAACAATAGCAACAAAATGGAGACTTATACTTAACATCAGAAAGAGAAAATTGAAATTTCCAAGGCACATAATAAGGAAAGAGGACTTAAAAAATTTTATGCTTACTTGACACACTGAAGGCAAGTGAGCCAGAAGAAAGCAATGCAGAGTAGGGTTTGGGAGAGAAAGCAAAGAACTAAAGTTGTTAAGAGCTACAAAGGATAGGAAATTGTGGAGAGCCATGATTGCCATTGTTCTGAAGGGAAACAGCATTTAGAAGAAAGAAGAATTGCTCAAAGTCAACATCTTGATTATATCATTGTTTTCCTTGAGAGTTGTATGTGCCACTCATTTTTGTTGTTGCTGCTGCTGTTGGAAGTCTTCAAGTAATATGGTTTATATTATTTGAAGTAGTATGGAAAGTCAGCATTTTGGTTGTATCATTATTTTCCCTTGCAGTTACATGTGCTACTTGTATTTGTTGTTGATGTTGTTAGAAGTCTTCAAGTGATATGTTTTGTTTTGTCTTATTTGGTAAAGTTCTTTGTGATTTTATAGTGCTAGTCTTTAAGGTCTGATGAAGGACTGTTTTTTTTTTAAGATTGAAGTTGTTCATTTGATCGAAGCCATTTTCAACCATTTCTTGGGAGGGGGACATGGGTGTATATGACTCTATAATTTCTTGTCTTTTCTTACCGGTTGACTATCTTTGCTTTGCTTTTATTTGGCATGCATTCAATTTAATATCTACATTTGCCTAAAATAGTTTTTGATTGAAAGTTTGAATTAAAAATTCAACATCAAATTATTGGCTAAGAACACTGTCCTCCTTTTAGTTGATTTCATCAAAATGTTTTAGTCAGTGTGCTCTTCAGCTTTCAGCAAGTGTGAGACATCTGGCAAACTTTAAAAAAAATCTTCAATAGGGTTCTTTATTCTCTTCAGTAAGATGCATTAGAACAGGAAAAGATGCCTTCCAAAAGCTAAGCAAAGTATTAAGAAAATTTCATTAGAAACAAAGAAATGATTACTGAACTGGTACATCCTATATGGCAGTGAATGTTGGTTAATCTTCTCACAGATAAAGAAGAGACTTGAAGCAACAGAAATGTGGTTCTAAAGAAGGATACTGAGGATACCATGGACTGAACATATGAGCAATGAGGAAGTCAACACAGATGAAGAAGAGACTTGAAGCAATAGAAATGTGGTTCTAAAGAAGGATACTGAGGATACCATGGACTGAACATATGAGCAATGAGGAAGTCAACACAGATGAAGAAGAAACTTGAAGCAACAGAAATGTACTTCTACAGAATGATGCTGAGAATGCCATGAATCAAACATGTGAGCAAATGTTTTAGAGAAAATGAAAACAAAAAAGATACTTATGCTTAACATCAAGTTGAAATTTCTAGGGCATGTAATAAGGAAAGAGGGCATGGAAAATTTGACACTCACAGGATATGAAGGCACAAGAGATAGAGGAAAGTAGTGGATAACCTGCCTAACAAGCTTGGGTAAATGGAACACAGGACAGCATTTAGTAGAGATAACAAAAGATAAAATTTACTTAGAGCTACAAAGGAAAGGAAATTGTGGAGTGCTATGATTATCCATATCTGGAAGGGACACAGCACATAGAAGCAGAAGAAGAATGTTCACAGTTCTTCTCTGTGATTATGTTACATCCTGAATTCTGACCTGTCCTGAGTCACATATTTCAGATATCCTGAAGAACACAGTTGTATCTGGCATTATTTTTTATTTATTCATTTAGCTATTGAGTCCCACCAAGTAGCAAAGAACTTTTGGTTACTTGAGTTGTAGATCTGAGTTTTAATTCTAGTTAAATGTGTTGTATTCACTTACATGCAAATGCTCTTGGCAAAGGTATTAATCCATATCTTCTCTCTCCAGCTATGAGTTAAATAGCAGGACAGATTGGTTAATAACCAGTCTATTGCAGAAAGTAATGGCAACCTACTGTGGGAAAATATTGTCCAGTAAGTCATGCCTCTTTCGAGACATGATTGCCTAAGTGTATATCATGTGTGGCACTTAACTGACTGACTGAATGACTGATCTCTGCAAATGACTTCTGTGCCATTCTCTCCTGTTTACAATAACTGCTACATCTGCGTCCAGAATGAGGTTCTCCTACGAATCGTTAACATTTGTCTTCTTTCATTTTTCTTAACTGCCTTCTTCACTTCTGAATAGATCCTTTCAGGCATAGATAGTTTTATGCCACAGAAAAAATGTCAATGGAAACCAAATAACCAGCTTTGCTTCATGTGCTGCAGTCATAGCCCACTGTAACTACTACTGCTGTCTCTACAATAGTAGAACTTATGTTGTATTCAAAACTAACTGTAATCATTGCAAGAGAATTCTAGAACTGTGCACAGTCAGTCCAAGTCAATACTGTAAACAAAAACTTGGTATTTTGGAGTTCTGGAAAATCTCAAATAGAATTCTCAATGGAGGCAAAATCTCAGTGCTATCATAAATGGCCCTGAAGCTGTGTTGTCTTTTTCAGACAAGGCAAAATCTTTCAATGAACTTTGTCTTTAAATTCTATGTTGGATGATACAGACCACCTGAATTCATACCTGAATGTCTACTTCTTACAGGGTGTAACCTTTGTAATATCATTATCACCCCATTGGAAGTTCCCAAACTTATCAAAAGCTTTGACTCTGGAAAGTCTATCATTCTGGATAAAATCTCAGTGGTTGATCTTAAGAACATCAGCCTAGTGTTATCGCCAATCTAGACAAAACTGTTTAACTTTTGCCTGAAGGAGAGATACTTCCGAAGTAGATGGAAGGAGTCAGCTGCATGCCCATATTTTAAATATGCAGGTGAGCACTCGTTCTTACCACAATATCAACCCATTATCCCCTTTAGTGTCATCTCAGCAAACTAATCAAAAAGGATGTTTTTAAATACCTCAACAGAAACAACCTTCTGAGTAATAATGAGTATCCAAGACCAAACTAATAATGTTCCACCATCACTGGGCAGACCCTGAGCTTACACCTCTCATAGGATGGGTGTTTTGTCAAGGTGGCTCCTTATCTTGAATAATTATTGAGATTCAAGCTCACTCCAGACCTCATGTAGAACTCATATGTATGATCCATCATTCAAGACACTGGAAAAATGGTTGGTTCCTTGTATCACTCCAGTCAGTATCTGACTCCTTCTGCTATACTTTATTTTCACAAGAACCAGATCAGCCCAGAAATGAAGTATTACTCCAATATCTGGGCTAGAATTGCCCAATACTCATTTGCCAGTTTTGATAGAGTTAAAAAATATCTATACTACTTTGTGGGTGATGAATTATTTCCTTTGTCACAGATTACAATCATAATCCTTATAATAGTCTATGCTATTTCCATGGAAAATGTTTGGATGAACTACATTTCTTAGTTCCACTATTTCAGACCTTTGCAGTTAAGGTCTACCATGCCACATAGATAGGGATAAATCATTTTTATTCCCTTCATATTTCATTAGAAAGAAAGAATTTCAATCAGATATCTTTTTTTTAGAACTGTTACTTTGTGGAAAATCTCCCATGAAGATGCTTTCCTGATCACTTCAAATTTAGAGTTAACTGTTATTGCTCTTACATAACCTCTTCCTCTTATGCTCATACAACATCCTTCACCAATCCTCTATCTTAAGTGGCTCATGGGCCTTGTATTGGAAGACAAAAAATAAAGGTGATGTCACAGTTTTAGTGAGTGTATTCAAAAGCCCACAAATTAAAGCATTTTTTATATGAAAACCAAAGATAAAGATATGAGTAAATAGTTTATTGCTCACTCTGTTAACTCAACTTTGAGTAATCAGCTTGACGTTTAATATTTCTGATTTCCATCAGCATGGCTGATGCTAGCCCCCAGAAGAGTGACTCATTGTGTTATCTCATGCTAACATTTTCCACTGAGATGAAGTATAAAGAATATATTGAATTAGTTGATAGATCTGTTGTTAAGAAGATTGTCTCACTGTGTTGTGTTAAATAATTTTTCTTGTCAGAATCTATCTTACATATTTACAAATCTATATAGTCTGGTGCTCTTGCTATATATTTAGAGATCTTGATAAAATACAAAGAAAAATCTGCTATATTATTGGTGTTAGCCTGGCATCTCAGTATCAGTCACTTTTCCACTACCATAATGTAGCTTCCCTGTGCCTTTTCTATAAATACTTTCAAGGTAAAAGTTCTGATGAACTTTACACTTTGTTGCCTAGACTCCATGAATTTAAGTTCATTACTAGATTGATGGCAAGATCTCATTTTTCACAGTTGAAATTGATAGATGTAAACATAAGTTTTATGCTAACAGTTTCTTTTCTCACACTTCTCATTTGTTGAACTCCCTTCCTGCTTCCTAGTCACTTTGATCTTAGAAAATGTAAATGATATTGCAATCATTATTTTCTGCTTCTTTTATTGTTCTTGCTCATTAATAACTTTTTTCAGATTCTTTCACACTCAATACCCCCTTGCATCTTAATGAGTTTATACTCTTGCTTGTTAAAAAAAATAATTAAAAAAATCTATTTGTGTAATACTTAATTCTCCTTTCAGCATATATTTCTAATTAAAACAGTGACAAACTAACATTGGAACAATCAAAATAAGGAACTACTATATTTGCCAGCCTATACGACACAGATTAAAAAAAATACAACAAAATTTACCCTGCATTCAATACAGCTGTATTCAGTATGAGAGGTACTATGAAAGCAGTGGGGGTCACCAGGAATCAGTACATGCATAGAAATTAGCTCCGAAACTAGGACTCATGGAAGTGAACAAACATGATATCAATAAAAATATCTCTGAAAAATTCACCCAGGCAAAAGAAATTTATGGAATTGCATAATATTTTGCTGCTGGTTTTGTAGAAATACCAGACATTACCGAAATATTTGCTTTGACTGATATATTGCTGCTGGCTTTGTGTGTGCTTTTGTTGATATACAGGTATTGGAATTTGCTTTTCTGCATGTTTTGTATGGAACTTCATTTACCAATAAGGACCATATTTCTATTTTTTGCCTATTGCCATATATGCCAGTGTTCATTGATACCACTAGATTTCTTTGTAGCTATTATGAATTTACTGCATGTGTAGATATTGTTTCCTAAAAAACAACTAAAACAATTTTCAAAAAATGCTTAATAAAATGTACTAAAATTCTTCTTTTTCGAAAAATGTCCTGTTAATTAAACCTTACCTCACTTCTATTTTAAAAAAAAGTATCAGTAGTATAATTGGTGCTAAAACTATAAGTATTTTATCATAGTCAGAATGTCATTTAAAGGTAAGGTTATAATTTTTATTTTTTTGCTTGTGATATGTGCATTTTTTGGCCTAAATATTTTATACTAAAATCTGGGTGTGTCCAATGCATGTCCAGTAGGTCGGCAAATATGGTAATTAAATATCTTTATAATAAATAATTTTTTTGGTGTAAAACACAATTTTTTCAAATAAACTATTTTATTTCAATATTAAAATGTGTTTGTTTTTGACCATTGCAAGTTGTGGTAATAAAATAAGAACATTTCATCCCAACTCTTGTTTGTAGCATCGACTATAATAAAATAAATGTTTTCATCGCTGAAGCTGAATTAGTCAAAGCTTCATAAGCTTCTACTTCAAGTTGTTGTTATATTACATAAGTTTTACAAATATTTAAAGATGAATATATTATCTTATTAAAAGCATTTTTATTCTTTAACTGTTTTTCTTAAAAACTAAAACTGAAATGTTTTTCTATAGACAATTGACTCATACTCATCTCACAAATTGTTAATAAAGAGTTTGACATTAAAAGATCTTTTTAGAACATGACCTTGTACCAGACTTTATTAGAATAAATATTTAATTTTTGCTAATTTATTTTTACTTTTTATTTTACTTGCTATTAAAATTCTTTTATTTTCTGTGGCTGTGACGTAAGCAATATTGACTGGGAAGAAATAAATCAATTTTTTATTTATTTTTATTGTTTGTTTAGTGAGAATAGAAAGTTTACACATCAACAATTTTAAAAAATGTTGAGAATTTCCAATCAAACTGGTTTCATTCTTAGCATTCATTAGTAAATATTCATGGTTCTTTAACTATTTCAGCACTTCTCAATAGACAAACATTGATACACAGACAAAACAATGCATTCGCTTTGCTACTTAGTTTGCAAGGTGATTCAACCTGAAATTTATCTCTCAATGAATTTTTATGTCTTGAAAGCAAACTTTGGAAATATTGATAGACAATCTAGAAATGACACTTGATGATTAACTCTTGCTTGTACCTCAAATTAGTGTTTGACTGCTTTTGCTAATAGAAAAATAATTAATTAAATACAAATGAGAAAACTTCTCATTATTTTGACTCTAATTATCTGTGACCCTGAAATTTGTTCATTCTCCTGATGCATTAATGAAGCCCTGTAGCTTCAATCTTTATGCAGTTTCAACTTCTCACTCCTCAAGTTTTTTATTCTTTTTTTACTATTGTGGCCGTTATCAAGAAAATATCTTTGCTAGCCATGGTTACAAATCAAATTAGCAACAAATATAATTTTGTTAGGCAAAAATATAATTATCTTTTTTTTTATTAATTATTTTACCAGCATTTTTGTTTTAAGTTTTTTATTTTCACTGCTGATGTTATCCTATCCGTTAGTAATGAATGAATAATGAACATAACATTATTAAGAGTAAAAAAAATAAAAATTTAAAAACAACAAAGAGAGAAACTTTTTTTTGTAAGGAGAAAAAACTGGAACAAAACAAGATATATTTTTGTAAAGAAAACATAGCTTCCTTTGCTTATATGAGATATTATCATTTTCATTTAAATCTATGGAAAAATGTGTTTCTCAAAATAATTTAAATTTCTCTGTTCCCTAACTGATTTTTTTTTATAATTTTGGCATTTTTTAATTGATTATTTACTCTAAACAGGTGATGAATAAATTTCTTATGCAAATATATAAAAAAGTAAATGAAAAAAATGATGAAGTTTAAGGCTCTAAATTCTACACTCAGGATGGTCAACTATTTTTATAGTTAATACTATTTACTATACTATATTGGGATAAAAAAAACTAGTAGATAAAAGAATTGTTTCAGGAATTTGGTGGCAGGCATAGTAATTGTAAGTTCACTCACTGTATTGGTCAGTGTAGATTTAAACACATTGGAAAAGAGGCAAGTATTATCTGATCAGTATTAAATAAGAACAGAATGAGATACCCTTAGACATGGTAAGCAGAATAAGAGTTCAGTTTGAAATTCCATGAATGCTAGCTTCCTTCTTCTTGGTTCAATGGTTAATTTCTGTGAAAGCAAGGTTTTCATTGGTCTAAAATAATTTCACATAGGCTCACAAGTTTCTTTCCTTTTTCTTCTTGGCTCATCGGTTAATTTTTGTGAAGGCAAAAACCTTACATAGTCTCACAAATTTCTTTTCTCCATCCTCCAGATTTGAAGGAAGTGAGTGAAGGGAGTTATTATTTCACACTACAGGAGCAAGTATTAACTGAGCAGTGCTAAATAAGAGCAGGTTGAGATATCCCTAGACATGCTAAGTGGAATAAAAATAAGCTATTGCAATAGCGTTCAGTTCCAAATTCCCTTAAGTTTACACAGATTGACAAGTATCTGATGAAGGCTGGTGCATAACAGCTGAAATGTTGTGAAAATAGCAACAAAGATGAGGACAACAGTGTAAATAATAACTTCTTTTCTCAGAAATTCACATTTAAATTAAATGTAAAAAAGTTCTAAATTAAAAAAAATCTAGTCAGTTTTTTTGAAATTTTTGTTTGATAAATCTGATGAAAGTTGAAATTATTGATGAAAAAAGATCAGATATTTGCAATGAAGCACATTCATTCTTGCTACATAGATAACAGAATCAAAGGTGCTTTTTTATTTATTAAAATTTGAATTAATTCTAGCATTTTAAACAATTCATCTCATACTATATTCTCTACCATTTTATTTGTCTTTCTGACAGTCTTTTCAGACTGTCAGAAAAGACTGTCAGAAATGACTGTCTTGGTGGCTTTCTCATCTTTAACTTCTATTGAATCTTCCCTTATGTGCCATGTACTTTCAGTATGTGGATGATCATGGCTCTCTGCACTTTCTTTCTTTTGATAGAGATGCTTGGTAGCCTTGACATATTTGGGAAAGACATAAGAGTAATCAGGAATCTTTACTGGCAGCAAACTGCTTGTATACAAACAGGCAATGAATTCAGCAGATATACAAAGATAGAAATGAGCATAAGACAAGGATGTGTCTTTTCACCGGATCAGTTCAACTTGTACAGCTAGACTATTTTGAGGACTCTAGAAATTATGACTGGATTTGTCATAAAGTATGCAGATGATACAGTGCTGATAGCAGACACAGAAAGGAAACTACAAGACCTCCTACAGAAGGTAGCTGAAGAGAGTGATAAAAAAGGACTACAAATAAACTGCAAGAAAACCGAATACATGGTCATCAGCAAAAAGGGCAGCCCAATATGCCAATTACAGGTCAGGGGTACTAGAATCAAGCAGGTACAAAATTTTAAATACCTGGGAAGTGTTCTAACAGAAGACGGAAAGTATGACACAGAGATCCGAAGGCAAATTGGCATGGTGAAGGAAGCATTCCAGAAGTCGTGTAAAGTATTAAGAAACAGCACAATTTTGCTCAAAACAAGGAAGAGAGTACAGGATTGCTATGTGTTGTCAGTTCTTTAATATGGCAGTGAATGCTGGACAATATCATCAAAGATGAAGGAAAAACTGGAAGCAACTGAAATGTGGTTTTACAGAAGGATGCTGCGAATATCATGGATCGAGCATGTGAGCAATGATGAGGTCCTAGAAATGATGGAAACGAAAAGGGAGCTAATACTGAGCATCAGGAAGAGACAGCTGAAGTTTCTGGAACATGCAATGAAGAAGGAGGGCTTGGAGAACCTGATACTAACAGGCCAGATACAGGGAAAGAGAGACAGGAAAGGCAACGGATAACATATTTGCAGGACCTAATCAGGTGGATGATAGAAAGAGGGTTGCATGGTGTAACAGGAGAAGGTGTGCTAAGAGCCACCGGGGATAGGGAAACATGGAAAGCCATGATCACCTACGTCCTGAAGGGACAGGGATCATAGAAGAAGAAGTATAGATATAAAATACAAATTTTATTGTAACCTAATTATGTACAGAAATGGATCTAATGCAATATAGGTGAACAATTCAAATAGAAAAATTGAAAATAAATACAATGCATCTAAATAAAAATTAGAGACATGTCATAATAGATAATTCTATCTTAAGTAAATTAACAATGTTTTGTGGCATTTATAACATCAACTTGATATTTTTTGTTAAAAAGTTCTATAATATTAACACATTTAGTATTATGAATAAAAAGTAGTGAATTTTATAGAGTGATTTTTTGTGAAAATTAACTGAATAACATGTTTTGTTTTTTGTGACTAAGTATGAGCTAAACAAATTCACAAATTTAAATGAAAAAAAGAAAAACAGAATAACATCAAAATCTGTGGAAAGTTTTCATCCTTTAATAATTAGCTATGCTTAATGTAATTTGTGGTGTATATAAATATAGGTAGAAAAAAGCAAATGTTGATAAGATAGCAACAGTTACAAAGCACTGCTTGGGTCCCCAATCAGGCTTGGGCTACACCTGTCAGGAGTTTTGGTATAGTATGTGCTGACCTTGTGAGTATATGTTACAAAAGATTTTATCTTTAAAAAGAGTGTTGTCAATATAAAGCATCTGGAAAGACTTGAAATAAATTTACCTCTTTATTTTATTTTTATTTTATTTCAAAAATCATAATTGTATTTTATTTTGTCAGTTTTGTCCAATTTTGCAGTCAATTAGAAAAAAAGATTTGTTTATTGATGAAAAGATCTTCTCAGTTAAATGAAAATTCCTAGTTTAAAAGAGATGGAATGTTCAACCAGAAAAGCAATATTAAATAAAAAAACATTTAGGCTTAACTGCAACTATCTTTGAAGTACATTTGAGTAATGGATAGTTGTTCAGATTGAGGAATTGAAGAGTCATGTTCAAATTCCAGTCAAGTTCATTACATTCACTTATGTGCTTATACCTTTGGGAAAGGTATGAATCCATCACGTCTTCCCTAGGTATGGGTAACTAGCAGAACAGACTATTGTGGAAACCAGTCTAGGAGAAGGACAACTCTGACTTAAAAACCTGAGGGCCTAGTGTATGTACAAAGAGCAAGCCACACCATATTTCATGTTCTTTGGCTATCAGTCAAAAGCCTGGAGAGAAGATGAATGCTGCCAAGCTATCTGAAAGCCCACTGAAAGTATCACAAGGAAGAAAAATTAAAGTCTGTTTCTTCTTCCATCAGGCCCCCAAGCAATCGAGGGCCTGATGATGATGATCTCAGATGATGATGAAAATTTCTTACATTTAATGAATGAAATGTATATACAATGGTAACTACTATTATGGGACAGAAGTAACGATATTTATTTCATTTCAGCCAGTGTTTATGTTTCTTGTCTGTCTGATGCTGAATAAATGTCATATTTTATCTTATGAAACATTAAATAAATATCTCATACCTTTTTGTAAGAAATTAAAATGTAAAAAGATCATTAATAATGGAAAAAATTTAGATGCCTAAAAATGTACATTATTAATTGATTAGTGATAAAGCCATATAATATAAATAAGATGTTTGTTCTGTTTATTAAGTAAAAGAAAAAAAAAGATCTTTCAGCATTAACTGAATAACATATTGTTTGGTTTCATTGTTTTATGCTATTTTTTATGTCACTTCATAATTCCATCCTTTCAGAAAATTTTAAATCCATGATCAAATATGATTTAGATGCCTTTTTTTGTTGTCTTCCAGGGAATGAGACTAAATGATAGTCTGATGAGGCCACATCTGGCTAAGATGATGGTTGAGTGAAAACTTCCCATCAAAAATGGAACAATACTTACTTTGGCACTAAACAAACATCCTGAAATTTGAAACATTTTGCTGAACTAATTCTGGATTTTTTTTCATCCATTGCTGCCTTCACTTGGACTAAGTAGGGATTGCACTTGTTTGAATTGTTTGGTTCTCCTAAAAATCTTATATTAGAATATTTTTTATTTCACTGTATACAAAGCATTACCTTAGTTTTCTACATTGTTGTAAATTATCCATTTTTCATCAACTATCAAAATTTGCTTCAAAAGGACAACATTTAAATATGGTTCAGTATTTTTCTGCATTTATATGGAAGCCATATATCAGACATTTAGCATAACAAATTTACTGGAAATTATTTTCAATTCTTGATTTGGATATTTTCAGTATATTAACTGCTGTGATTACCAGTTAGCATTGACCAACTTAAATTTTGCAAACCACTTTTGACACATTCAATCATTCACATTTTTCCACATAAACTGTACAAATTGTTTGCATTTGAATCATGTTTGATCACAATCAACTTCAACTGATTTTCTCAACCATAGAGCATAACTGTAAAATCTCCAGTATGAAACTTTGCAAACCACTTTTGACACGTTTGATCATTCACATTACCTTCTCCATATACAGCAGATTATTTTGATTCTGACTTGCATTTTTACATTTCTTAAAATAAAAAAATCATAATATGTTGAAAATTTTCACTTTTTCTCTATCTTCATTGTTAGAAGCAATAATACATATCAAATTCAATAAAAATATATGCTAATATGATGCAATAAATCAAGTGATTTTTTTTTACTTAATATGATTTAATAGCAAAGACAGTAAACTTTTGGATCAACCAAATATTGCTATCATAATAAATAAACTTTGTTTTTGCTGAAAATTCTAATACATAAAATATAAAAAAATGATAAGTTTATTAAATAATATAGTAAAACAGTCTTAGCTGTTTTCACATGTTGACCCAAATTAGTATTATTTTGTAAAACTCACCCCAAGCAAGGTAATAAAGCCACTAAGATGCAAGGGGTTACTGAGAGTGAAGGAAACTGAGAAAATATTGCTGAAGAGAAAATAAAATAAAAAGAACAGGATTCAAGGAGACAGAAGATGACAATTGACATTGCATTTATATTTTTGAAAATTGTATTTAACAGGAAAGCAAGAAGCTGGTAAAGAGTTCAACATGAAACACATTTTATTTTATTCTGATCCTACAAATATTGTACTGGTTTCTCAATACAATTTATATATATCGTTTGAATTTTACATGAGTTACTACAAAGCTGTTTAATTTCACCATGCTGTCTTGTCTGTTCTTTCATTAACAAAACTTTTATTATATGAGCAAACATGTTCTTTTCCTGCCCTGATACATTTCTTCCATCAATGTTACTAATTTCCTCAGTTGCTAATTTTCATCTTTTCTGTCTCAACTAAAACCCAGAGGGAATTGTGGGTAACACTGTCTTAACACCTATTTTATAGGTTCAGCTGATCTAACACACCCTGGGATGTGGCAGTATGGACACCTAATCTAACTTGATTAACACCTGGAAACATAATCAAAGGTATGCAAAAAAGGCCAGGGTATTCTTGCTTGGAAAGGAAGGTGTCACTCCTGTGGATAAAAGTAAAGGATGTGGGGAGGGAAAGGAGATTTTGTGTAGGAAAGGGTGGAACAGAAGCAAGAGTGCCAACTTTGTAATGACTTCAAGTGAATCTGTAGAAACATGAAATATCTCAACTAAGTGAATAAAAAATACTGATGTGAAAAATAAATTGAAACAGGCACAAAATAAATTACATTTGCTTGTGGTTCGTGCACTTATGTAGAAATGGAGGCGTATACCCATGTAACTTCACTTGGATGTGGTTGAATTGTATCTGTATTTCATGTGTGCATATCCATTGCTTATAAATACATCTAGCAATATGTATACAGCCAGGTATGCCTTTTTAAAAACGGCTCTCTTTGATCTGGCACCAAAATCCAGTTTTTATGTTCAGATGAAGGACTGAATACCGATTTACTTGTTCATCAGATTCTAAAACTTAAAAGATTGATGCTACATACTCTTCTGGCAGCATAAGGTATTAGATGAGCGTTCATTCTTATTAAGTCTACATTACACATATGTGACAAATATTTCTATTTTGGTTTCCGAGACAGTAATAATTTAATTTCAGACTAAAAATAGGATGTTTTAAAGTTCAGATGATGGTTGTTGATTGCTGATTTTCAGCACAAGCAGAAATCTATTTAAATATTTTCATTATTCAGTCTTCTTATTTACAGTTGGTATGTTTGAACACTTGTAAAGTCTACAGTATCCACATGGTATAGTTACTTATTTATATATGCATACTTCATCCTGTATAATGATTGAGATAGTTGCCAGTTTGAATAGGTACAATTGGTGTTCAAGACTTGATAAAGGTCAGGATATTAAAAACTAGATTATAAGATTGGCAGCCTGCACTTGGTAGAGAATGCTAGCAAGAAACAATGGGTCTTTCAATTAAAATACATATTATTTATTATGGTTTCAATTTGTTCATCCTTTAGTATTCATCAGTTGTTTAAAATAAACAGTGTGACTTGGCAAGATTATTTTGTTATGAATATTTACTACTTTGTGTTTACTAACTTATTTATATATTTAGCATGAATGACTGAGTTTTATTTATTTATTTTTAGTATTTTTTAAGGAAAAAACTATATTTTCAAATGTGTTTCAATTCATCTTTGGTCATCATCTGACTTGGAAAGAGATGGGTTCCACCAGATCGACTTGCCCAAGACATATTAGACATGTTTGAATGACTACTGTCAAACAATCTTTCTTTACTTTTACATGAAGTAAAATTGTGTGCTTATGAAATCTTTGATACCCATGTACAAATATTCATATCTAGCTATTTACCAGCATGTATCTGTTTGGCAGACATAATGGAATAATGGATAGGGGCTTGGATTGAGAAATTGGAGAGCCGAGTTTGAATTTCAGTTGGATTCATTACATTCATTAGCGTGCTAATACTCTTGGGAAGGATATGAATCCTTCTCATCTTTCCAAACTATTGGTAAAATAGCAGAAAAAACTGGGTTCTATAACCCTGAGTGGCAACTGGTCTAGGACAAGGAAAAATCTGAATTCAAACCAGCCTGAGTTCTGTGAGGTTGTCATGTCCAAAGAAACACCACTTCTACTGTGGCTGCAGTACATGTAGTGCCCCTACAACTCTAATGAGTCACAGAATATCTGGATCTGCATCTATTTGAGATTATGTAGAATCTTCTACATGATGTGGTGTAATGGTTAAAAAAGCTTGTCTCACTAGAAACATTACAACTGAGTAATGAATTCGATCCTCACTGAGTACCCCAAACTTTCGACCTTGTGCCACATCTGAGCTGTGCTTAGAAAATCAAATCTCTTACATGATAATTTATCCAATGTATAAGTTATATGCAGAAATAATTTCAACTACAATTTTTATCTAAAAAATACCATACTTACTAAAAGAGAAAATAACTTAACATAAATGAAAAGTTCTTAGAATTGCAATTATATTTAAGAATACTTTGATTTGTATGCACATAAGAAACATATTCAGAATCATCTTTTATGTGATGCATTCCTGCAGGACATGGGTGATAATGACTTTCCATATCTTTCTATCCCATGTGGCCCTTAGCAGTGTTTCTCTCTTAACCAAAACTTCTAGCCACCATCTGTTCACACAAGCTTGTTAAGTAGTTGACCAGCTGCCTTTCCCTATCTCTCTTGCTCTGCAAGTATCAAGTTCTCTAAGCCCTCCTTCCTTATTATGTGCCCAAAAAATTTCAGCTATCTCTTTCTGATTCTGAGTAGAAGTGTTCATTTTGTTACCAATTTTCACAATGCTTACTCGCAACATCCCTGGAATTCTCAGTATTTTTCTGTAGAAACAAATTTCTATTATCTCCAGTTTCATCTTCATTGTGGATGATGCTCTTTGTTTAAATTTTGGAAGTTATCTATCCCTAAACCGATGCCCATTCAGATTTTGGTGTTGCATTTTCAATCATCTATAACCCCCCCCCCACTTCCCACCAAAAAACAGCACTTCCAATAAGAATGATGATAAACCAAAATAAATAAGAAATTAAGATTTTTGATGCTTAATGCCGGTTTGCTGTAAAGTAACATGAATCAGAACAAGTTTAAAAATCTCCCTGATCAATTAAAATAGGGTTGTTTGAAGTTCTCCAAGAAAGACAGCAAAGGTTTGTCTTTGAGAAATCACAAAAAGTCAAAAAAATTTTCCAGCTTTTTCTGTCTCCTGGAAACAAAATACTTTCCTTTAGTTTTGCAGATGTTATCTTTTGCTATTTAGAACTAAATTAAAAATAAAAATTTTTTTCGTTTCACCCATGTTCAATTTTTTAATGTTTTAATTTCAGATTATTATTCTTATTATTTTTTCTATTTCTGTATCTTTGCGTCTCTTAAACTAAGGGTTGTTTGAAATTCTCCAAGAAAGATAGTAAAGATTTGTCTTTGAGAAATTAGAAAAAGTCAAAGAAAATTTCCAGCTTTTTCTGTCTCCTGGTAAAGAAATGCTAATCTGGGGAACTGACATATCTTCCTCAACATGACTAGTTATTTGAACTTATACTAAGTATATACTTAATGTTTGTATTTTTCTTTCTCTCACCCACCATGTTGTTTTTTGTTTTTTTTACAGGATGTTAGCAACCTGGTAGGATAAAAAATTAAACCTACAAAGGGTAGAAGAACTCTTAAGGAGTCAACGGCCAGCTAACTAGAGGTGGTGTCTCAATAAATCATCATGGAGAAGGCAACAGGATACCACTCCATTATCTGTCTATCCCTCGCATAATCATGGCTTTGCAACATAAATATATGAAACCTAATGGTGGGAAGGGGGTTACTGCCAAAGGAAGTAACTCCTCACCTGGTAAGGACTGACATTGGCAACAGGTGTCACCTGACCGTCATCCAGTGACTGTTAGCACCAATGGCATAAAGGGGACATTTTTTCCAAAATTTGTCCCTCACCCGAAAAGGAATGACATGAGCAACAAGTGTCTCTGGACCGTTACCCTGCGACTGTGCACAACAAAGAAAGCATTACCTTGGAGACATGGAATGTCAGGATGCTCAACAACTGCGAACAACTAGAGAATGTCAAGCTAGAGATGAACAGACTGAACATCAATATTCTGGGAATATGTGAAACGAGATGGCCAAACAATGGAGACTTCAGCAGCAACAACCACAAGATAATATTCGCAGGAGGCAAAAATAATGAAACAGGAGTCAGCTTAATGCTGGATAAAAAATGAAGAAATGTGTTCTGGGATACTGCCAGTTCTCTAAAAGAGTTCTCCTGGTCAAACTGAAAGGTAGACCATTCAACATAGCAATTGTAGTCATCTATGCACCAACAACACAAGGCACTGAGGAAGAAAAAGAATCTTTTTACTTCACTCTAGATAATGCTCAATGTAAAAGCCAAAAAATTAGAACCATCATGGAAGATTGAAATGCCAAAGGAAATCAGGCGCAGAAGAAAAAACAAGTGAATGACTGAAGAGATTCTCAACATGATGCAAAGGAGGCAGAAAACGATATCAAGACATGGAATGGATTACAGGAAACTACACAAGGAAATAAGGAGACAATGCAGACAGGCTAAAGAGGAATGGCTCAATGACAAATGTGCAGAAGTAGAGAGATTGAGCAGGCATAATAAAGCAGGCATGCATAAAGAAATAAAAGAACTGACAGGACAAAAAACCTGCTCTTCAACAGGATATATAAAATCCAATGATAGAATAATCATATTGGAGAAAGAGGAAATACCCCAACAATGGGAAGAATATATAAAAGATCTTTTCCACGACAAGAGAGAGAAATCAATAATACACAAAGATGAGGACGGACCAGAAATATTAAAGTCTGAAGTGGAATTTGTGGTAGCCAAACTGAATAGAAACAAAGAAGCAGGACCAGACAGCATAGTAATAGAGCTGCTGATAGCCCTGGAAGAATTTGGCATAGAGAAAATTACAGAAATAATAAATTAAATTTATAATAGTGGTGTAATACCAGATGACCTCAGCAAGTCAATCTTTTCATAGCACTGCCTAAGAAGTCAGGTGCAAACAAGTGTGAACTCCAGAGAACCATCAGTTTAATGAGCCATATAACAAAACTGATTGTCTGAATCCTGATGAACAGAGAGAAAAGCAGAATAAGGCTTGAGATACGACAAGAACAGTGCAGTTTTGTCAAAGACACTGGAACAAGGAATGCCATATTTATGATTAGAATGCTCTCTGAAAGGGCAATACAAATGAAGAAGGTCTTGTAACTATATTTTATTGATTATGTAAAAGCATTTGACAAAATACACCACAAAGAATTGATGGAGATGCTCGGCAGCCTCAACATATTTGGAAAAGACCTAAGAGTAACCAAGAATCTATACTGGCAGCAAACCATCTGCATATGGATAGGTAACAAATTCAGCAAATATACAAAGATAGAAAGGGGCATAAGACAAGGATGTGTCTTTTCACCGGATCTATTCAACTTGTACAGTGAGACTATTCTGAGAAGTTATACCAGAACTTGTCATCAGAGGCTACAATTTAAAGAACATAAGGTACGCAGATGATAGCAGACATGGAAAGGAAACTACAAGAATTTCTACAGAAGGTAGCTGAAGAGAGTAACAAAAAAGGACTATAAATAAACTGCAAGAAAATCACGTGCATGGTCATCAGCAAAAAGGGCAGCCCAAAATGCCAAATACAGGAGAGGGATACTAAAATCAAGCAGGTACAAAAATTTAAATACCTGGGAAGTGTTCTAACAGAAGACGGAAAGGGTGACACAGAGATTCAAAGGAGAACTGGCATGGCGAAGGATGCATTCCAGAAGTTGAGTAAAGTATTAAGAAACAGGACAATTTTGCTAGAAACAAAGAAGAGAGTACTGGATTGTTATGTGATGTCACTTCTTCAATATGGCAGTGAATGCTGGGCAATATCATCGAAGATGAACGAAAAACTTGAAGCAACTGAAATGTGGTTCTACAGAAGGATCCTGCGAATATCATGGATTGAGCATGTAAGCAATGATGAGGTTTTGGAAAGGATGGAAGCAAAAAGGAAATTAATACTGAGTATCAGGAGGAGACAGCTAAAATTCCTAGGACATGCAATGAGGAAGGAGAGCTTGGAGAACCTAATACTAACAGGCCAGATAGAGGGAAAAAGAGACAGGGGAAAGCAGCAGATAACATATTTGAAGGACCTGATCAGGTGGATGACAGAACAAGGGTTGCATGGTGTAACAGGAGAAAGCATGCTAAGAGCCACCAGGGATAGGGAGATGTGGAAAGTCATGATCGCCTACGTCCTGAAAGGACAGAGCACATAGAAGAAGAAGAAATTTAATGGTAAAACCTTATTTTAATATGTAATTTACAACAACATAAAAGGTTTAGTTTCAAATATTACATTTCATGGTTGATATACCAAATACTCTTTCAAAGTAATAGACTTGTGTCAGATATTTTTAGAACCATAGAAAATGTCTTTCTCTTATAAAGTGTTGATAATGGGATCGATTCTATTAGAGCAATTTCTAGACATGACCATATACCAGACTTCATTTAAATAAAACAAGAAAATTAATAAATTTTTACTGATTTGACTTTTATTTTAGTTGAATTTTAAATAATTTTCTCTTGAATAAATCTTAATATCAGAAATAACTTTAAAACCGTTCTCTCTTTTACAAGTGAAAATACGCACACACACACACACACACACACACACACACACACACACACACACACACGCAGAGAGAGAGAGAGAGAGAGAAAGAGAGAGAGATGTATGAATTCTAAAGGTAGAAATATGTGGGAAAACATGTACCTTCGTGCCTGCAAAAAACACAACTGTCAAAACAATTTAATTAATAGTGTTTATTATTTTTGTTCTCAATTCTCAAGAACAAAGAAAATGCATGAGTTAGTTTTTATCATGTGCTTAGGTTTTATTCCAATTCTAATGATCACTTTTTTAAGCAACAAGATTTACTGAGGAGGAAAGGTAGTTAAAATAACAGCAGTTTCAATGAAAAACTGTCCTTTTGTCTCGCTCTAGTTTGTTTTTTTTTGGCAAAAAGGTTCATGTTTGTTGAATTGTTTCTTGGCTTCTTGCTTTCCTGTCAAATAGGATCATCAGAAATTTTAATTCAATGTCAGTTAACAACAAGAGTTTTTAATTTATTTTTTAATACTGTTCTTTTTATTGTTTTTTCTTCTCAACCATTGTGGCTTAGGGGCTTCATTGTCTTGCTTGGAATGAAATGATTAACAATAAATAAATATTTTTTGTTGTTTACATACTCTATCCATGATATTTTCATCATCTCTGATAGCTCAAGAGAAATCTAATAAAAAATAGTATTAAATATTTTAGTTTAAATTTTCAAAAACAAAAACAAATGTATAAAGTCACTTTCATCATATATTTGGAGTTTTATTTCAATTCTAATCATCAATTTTTAAAACAATGAATATTGCTGAGAAGTGAAGGCAGTTAAAATAATAGTGGTGTCAAGGGAAAAAACTGTTCTTTTGATATGTCATTTGGGATAAAAAAAATTTCCAAGCCTTTCTTCCTCATCATGTGTCCAAGAAATTTCAGAAATTTCTTTCTGATTCTGAATAGAAATATTTTTTGTTACCATTTTTTTAAAGATTTCCTTAAAAAAATGCACAAAAAGCCATAGTGTAATCTTCATTAGCAATCTGTTCAAACAGATTCCTAGTATATATATATATTAGTACATGTTACAGATATTTGGCTACAGAAAAAGTACATGTTACAGATATCTGGCTACAGAAAAAATATCTAGTAGCAGTAGCAATTGGCAGTTTGAAAGAAATAGCAGCTGGCTTATGCCCTTAAACACCTGTATTTTAAAAAAGAAACTCTTTCTTATTTTTTCTTTAATTACTTCACAGGATCACTACCTTAACAAGAAACATTCCTCTCCAGCCAATCAGTAACTAGTACTTTTCTTTGTTCAGAAATGTAGACGTTTGGATTCGGACTTTGTTGTTGAGCAAAGGCATATCGTTTGTGCTGCCTAACTTATTATATTCCTGTTTTATGGTATAAAAAATTAATATAATTTCACCCTGGTTTTATTCGGTATTGTTTGGGTGAAAACAATTTTGGCAGCATAGATACCTTTTCAATAGATATATGCACCATTCCATACACATTCACACATTATGTTGGATAATCATTCTCTATAACTTACTTGCATGTTTTTAGATTGTGAAGCATTTTGACAGAAAGAAATGCATAAAATCTCCAGTGTATGAAAAAAAAACCAAACAAACAAAAAAATAACAAAAGAAATAGAAAATAAACATGAGAAAGAGAATAATTAATTAATGTCAGCACAAAACACTTGTTGCATGTTGAGTTTTTGTTCATGCAATGAGGTTCTTTTGAAGAGGAATTGAACCAAGTTGCTGCTTGAGGCTTCCTGTGTCAATTACACATTCATGTCTTGCTGGAGACATGCAGCTGAAGTTTTTTTGTACTCCAGATTTTCATCTTTCAAATCTTTCTGTTGAATAGAGTTTCATAAATCAGAATCTCGAGAACAGGATAACCCTAAAGAATTCATAAACCTTTCAGTTTATTGGCTAGTGTTAATCAACAATATAACATGAACACCACTGACTATGTTAATACACAAACATGCACCCACACACACATACACATATATATCTGTGTGTGTGTGTGTGTGTGTGTGTGTGTGTGTGTGTGTGTGTGTGTGTGTGTGTTTGTATAAAATTTCAGATATATCTCAAAAATATATCTGTAAAAGCACAATAAGAATAAAGCCAAATGGAAAACTTATCTTAGAGAATATGTTTCAAGGCAAATGTCCATCAGAAGATATATTGGCTAAAATAAGTTTTCCTTTTGTGTTCATTCTTACATATATATATATATAGTGTTAAATTGTGGTGATGTTTAGTACCAAGATTGCTGTTTTTTTCATTGGTTTACTGGTAGAAAGGAATTTTAGCAAGCAGGTTTTTGTCATAAAGTGCTTGATATTGAGATAGATATAATTAATGTGGAGAAGTTTGTCACTTAACTCAATAAAGACATGCTGACTTTAAAATTATGTGAAAGCATTATTGTCTTCACTCTTCAAGGATTTTGTTTTCTCTGCTTATGTCCCCATGCAGTGTTGATTCTTATGTTCTTACAGAAGACATAGGAATCAACATTGCATAGTGACTGTTAGTTTCATACTTCAAGGCAATCTTCAGACTTGATCTGTACTAGAATTACATGTCACATTACAATAGATGCCTCTTTGTCTCTGCTTGTAATGAATGCAAGTATGTGATAAATGATGCAAAGTTAATGTTTTGCTGATAGAACATATAGCATCTCACAGATTTAGTTCTAGAGATTGGCAACTCTGCAAGTGTGTACTGAACAACAGAAAACCATCAATCTCTCCTGTATGCAATCAGTTTGAAGTTCTCACATATACAGCAAACAAGGTTGAACACTTTGCTTGTAAATTCTCTTCCAACTCACTACTTTACTCCTCAAGAGTACTTACACTTTATTTCTCACCTAAAACAGAAATATGCTCCTGAGCTGACTCCAGTCCTATACAAATTCTATAACTATTGCCTCTCTGCTTCCTGCTTTCCTGTTTGTTGGAAGTCTTCATCTGTCATTCCTGCTTTTAGAACTTTTGTGAGTGCTCTGATCCCTCTAACTATTGCTCTTTTAACCTCTTGCTACTTTTTAGCAAAGTATTAGAGGCTCTGTCTTTTACACCAGATCTATTCAACTTGTACAGCAAAACTATTCTGTGGACCCTAGAAGTTATGCCAGGATTTATCATCAGCGGTCACAATCTGAACAACATAAGATATGCAGATGATACAGTACTGATAGCCAACACAGAAAGAAAGCTATATGACCTCCTAAAAAAGGTAGATGAAAGAAGTCGAAAGAAAGGACTACAAATATACTACAAGAAAACCAAATGTATGGTCATCAGCAAACAGAGGAGCCGAAAATGTCAATTACAGGTTGGGAATACTAAAATCAAGTAGGTACAAAAATTTAAATACCTGGGAAGTGTTCTAACAGAAGATTGAAAATATAAAACAGAGATCTGAAGATGAGTGGGCATGGCGAAGGATGCATTCCAGAAGCTGAACAAAGTATTAAAAGACAGGAAAATTTCACTAGAATCAAAGAAGAGAGTGCTGGATTGCTATGTGATGTCTGTTCTTAATGCTGGACAATATCTTCAAAGATAAAGGAAAAACTTGATGCAAATGAAATGTGGTTCTACAGAAGGATGTTGCTGATATCATGGATTGAACATGTAAGCAATGATGTGGTTTTAGAAAGAATGGAAATGAAAAGGAAATTAATACTGAACATCAGGAAAAGATAGCTAAAGTTCCTGGTACATCTTATGAGGAAGGAAGGCTTGGAGAATCTGATACTAAAATCCACCAGGGATAGGGAGACATGGAAGGCCATATTCACCTATGTCCTGAAGGAACATAGCACATAGAAGAAGAATTAGAGGCTCTAATCAATACTAAATTGGTTAAACATCTTATCTCCCATGATCTACTCTCTGACAAACAACATGGCTTCCACTTTGGCAGGTTTACCACTGATGTGCTAATGGCCATCTTTGAATATATATATACTAAGCTCTTGGAAAGAATGGCAAAACTCAAGCTGTTGTTCTAGATATTTTGAAAGCATTTGCAATCTGCAGAGTATGGTTTTTCTGGATGATTGATTTAATCCAGTCATTTCTATCAAATCGTGAAATGAAGGTCATTTTGAATGGGCAAGCTTCCAGATCCTTTCACACAAACATGGGTGACATGAAGTCTCTATCCTAGATCCTATGCTATTTCTGATCTTCATCAATGGTCTTCCTGATGTTCTCAATTCCCAAGTAGGCATCTATGCAGATGACACCACCATTTACTCCCATCTCAAAATAAAACTGCTCTCCTTTAACCACCGTAGACAAACTTCCCTGCCCACCATCAGCATGGCTGATGTTAGTCTCCTTGAGAGCAACACACCATGCCTTCATTGCCTCACTTTTTCAACCAAACTGAAGTGAAACGATTACATTGAATCTATAGCTGCATCTACTGTTAAGAAGTTTGGGTCACTGTGTTGGGCTAGAAAGCTTTTCTCATCAGAATAGATCTTGCACATTTATAAATTTACCACTTGTTCTTGCATTGAATACTGTTGCCATGTCTGGTTGTGTGCTCCTGCTATTTATTTTGAAGTTCTTGCTAAAATTCAAAGAAAGATATGCAATGAAATTGATCTTGACATGGCATCAGTCACTTTCTCACCGATGAGACATGGCTTTCTCGTGTCTTTTCTACAAATATTTTCACAGCAACTGCTCTGACGAGCCTTATTCCGTGGTGCATGCTGACCATATGAATTTATGTGTGCTACTAGATTGGCATTTAGGCCCCACTCTTTTACCAGTGAAATAGTTAAATGTAATCACCACTTCTACTCCATCAGTTTCTTTTCTCACACTTTCTGCCTGTGGATTACATTTCTGTTTACTTGCTTCCTCGATAGCTATAAACTCCAAAAGTTTAAATGCAATGTCACTTCTAATCTTCCATCTTCTTGAATACCATTCATCTTTTATCAATACCCTCTGTACCAAGTCTTTTCTCTCACTGTAACACCCTACACACTAGTGGCAGCCCCAATTTGCTTGGAGTAAAATGATTAAAATATATATATATATATATGTGTGTGTGTGTGTGTGTGTGTGTGTGTGTGTGTGTGTGTGTGTGTGTGTGTAAAATTTCAGAGATAACTAAAAAATACATCTGTAAATGGACAATATGAAGAAAGTAAAACTTATTTTATCTGACATGTTTCATCCTCTGATTGACATTTGCCTTGATTACATCCATCAAAGGATGAAACATGTTGGCTAAGATAAGTTTTATTTTTGTCTTTAATCACACACACACACACACACACACACATACACGCACGCACGCAATTGCACACACACAGAAACACACACACACACAAAGGTGGGTAGGAAAAGCTAAAAAAATTGGGCCTGATCCACTTCCTCAAATCTGACCAAATGATCAATCATCAGATTTCTTTTGGGTGGTTGGAAAGGATTCTTAGTTTGATTGAGGATTTTTCCTTCCCTTCTTGTATATACACTTATGTGTCAAAAGTCATAGGAAAACAGTAATATTAAATGTGCCACTTGACATCATGGAAATGATCAAATATCCTTCTCAGTTGCACTCTGATATTTGATGATTAAGTATGGACACTAACTTGACTGCCTACAGCAAGGGGACATCAGTTATTGAAGTTTGAATAGAACATGACAGTGGCTACTTGACTGGACTTTCCATGTTTAAATTTTGAGGATATTTAATATCACTCAAGAAAGCCTGATGCATTACTACCATCCTTGGCCAGTACAATAGTTGACGGCATGCTTTTAATGATCTTGACCAGAAGCAAATGGTTATAATTGTCTGCAGTAAGAGACAGGTGATATTGGCTCAAATCATATCAATATTTCATGAAGGCCAATTCAACATTCTTTACACGCCAAAATTTTATGGGCACAGGAGACACATCAGGATGTCACTGTTGGCACTGGACAAAAGACCTCAATAAAGTTCTGATAACACTAACTGGAGCCTCGAAGAATTTTTTAGATATCATGTTTTGTGTCTTGACATGCATGTCAAGTAATCATGTGAGAGCTCTAATCTAATATACACTGAAGGTAGTTTTATATAAATAACATGTACCATGTCAGTAGTTTTACATAAAATTTAATAATTTTTGTGTACATATATGTACAGGTGATGACACTAGTCATGTAATGTTCACAAATTCTTAAGTGATGAGACAAAAATTTCATATAAAATTAATAATTTTTTGTACTCTCTGTATGTGTATAAAAACATGATCACTACTTAGAAAAATATATAAATGTAGGACTATTTGACAATTCGAATAATATCTGAGTATGAAACACTTGGTAAGTAATACAAAGAAGAAGGTGTTGCTGTGACAGTCACTAGCAAAAGACATGCATCAATATAGGCATTAGTTCATTAAGTTGGGCTTCCCTAACAAGGCAGTTGATGTCACTTACAATGGCTGTATATCAGCTATGAACCATTCCAGTGTTTTCAGAAATTTCCCATTTGTAGCAAGTCATGTCAGCACCTGAAAAACATTCTGATTTTGGAGGCTTTTAGATTTGGGAATTTTGGATAAAGGATACTCAACATGTAATATTTTTTATGTTATATATATATATTTTATTTATTTCTGAGATGAGTAATTTTCAATAATCTTGGAGTTATTTTGAATTTTTGTTCTTTCGGGATAGTGGGGTAGTTGGTTTTACATGTATTATTATCATTTAGTGGTCATGAGTTTGATCCTTGGACCTGGTAGTGACAAACCAAATCCAACATGAAAGAACAATAATTGATTTCACAGGATACTTTGCAATAATCAATGAGATAATCTACATCAGCCAATCTATGGACACCGGATGATGACTAGAGGGTACTTGGTTGAAATGTTGTGTCTATGTTGTGTTGTGTCACCTATATCAACCAAGATGAGAACAAAAGTTTGAAATAATTCCAAGATTATTATTTTTTAATCATATCACCCAAGGTATTAAAGCCACTAAGATACAAGGAATCACTTAGTGTGAAAAAATAAGAAAAAATAGAAACATTATTAATGAGCAAGAAAAATAGAAGACAGAAGATAGTGAATGAAATTGATCTTCAAACATTTAAATGCAAAGTTGACTGGAAAGTCTGGAGCTATAAGTGAGAAGTGTAAGAAAAGAAACTGTTAGTATAGAACTTATAGTTACATCTAGCAAATTCAACTTTAAATTGATGAGACCTTTCTATCATTCTTGTACGGCACTTTGTCTAACACAACATAGAGAAGCAAATTTCTTAGTAGCAATCTTAGCAATTTGAATTATTATTTGTTTTTATTATGTTCTTTTTTTCAAATGTTAATTTGTTTATGGGCAAAATGGTTAGGAAAATTACTGTTAAGTAGTGCTTGCTTTATGTTTTTTGGTTTCTTAGAAAGTATTGTGCAGAGAACAGATTAAATATGCTCTACAGAATGTGATGGATAAATTGTTAAAAATACGCAGAAATGAAAATAACACATACATCTCATTTTAACAGATATATTTACCAAAATTACACAAAAATTATCTTCAAATGCTAGATAGTAAATTTATTTCATAAAATTGCCAGACAACTTCAGAATCTTCTGCAACTCTTCTAGATGGTCTCCTTGTTTAAGTGGGTGAATGCTGCCAAAATCCTTACCTTCAGTTCATTTTTCTTACAAGAAGTTTTGTTGGTCTCTCACTCAACTGCACCCTACACATAAAAATCAAGGATGTTTCAGTCTGAAGAGTTAGGTGGCCAGATGTCATGGGTAATGTGATCGCAGAAATTGTATGAAAGCCATGATTGGGTTCTCCTGCTTGTGTGGCATGGTGCATAGTACTGTTGCCAGATATAGGGTCTTCCAGCACTACCTCTTCAAGGCACTTGATGTAAACCTCCGTGTTGAGTTGAGGCTCTCACCAACAAATTTGGGAGTTCTTTTCTTATCAGAAAGAGTTTTCTGAACTGCCATATCTTTGAAATTACCATTAGACTCATCTGACACTTTCTGAATCCTCTGTGGTGTCCTCAGATTGACACCCAAACAATTTGAAATGTTCATATTGGAGCTTCCAGTGTGAATGCCAAGCAGTACAGCATACTGTTTCCAAATTTCTGGTGGAGTGAATTGTGTCATGGTGCTCTTTTTCTCACAGATGGTGCCCAACTGACCCTGCTATACTGGGCAGTTGACAAAATAAACAATAAAAAATAAAAAACATGTATGTGCAAGATTAAAAATATAAAATTACGACAATTTATCCATCGCACCCTATATTTATTAAATTATTTATGAAATTTATGCAAGCATTCATTTTTTAATTAAGTAGGCAAGTGTTTTTGTTAGTTGTTTTAATAAACAGAAGTTTTAATATTTTCACTATTTAAGTCAATATGTCTAAGGAAGGCATTCTATTTATGACCACTTTATATATGAAGTTAATGACAGAGATGTTGTTAGTATGAATATATGAATATGTCATCAAGTTTTGGTTTGGAATGTTTTCTTAAAAAATTAATTTTTTACAATTGACATATAAAAGTCACAATTATTGGAGTGACAGGAGAGCCCATTATTATCTCATCAATTTGCATATCGCTATTTTCTACATGGCTGTAGAAGGGATTTTCTGTGGGGTTAGGTAGAATTAAGTTTTTAAGAACTGTCCATTTTATTTTTGGGTGTGGGAGCGGTGGATGTTTGTATATACTTTTTATTATTATTATGTCGATCGTTTGCTTGACTATTATGCTGGTGAATAATTTTTTGACATCTAATGATGCAAGTAATCCTTTGATTGGGTTGTTATTTTTTTAGGATTTCTATGAATTCTTACATGGATTTAATATTATATTATGAAGGTAAATATGGTTTAATGATTTGACTGAATGGTCTTAATAGTTCTCCTAGTTTGTCTTTTTATATTCCTACTAGCAGTATAGACCGGCATTGCTCGGGTGTAATGAAAGACTAAAAAGCAATAGTTGTTTCCAGTTAAAGCAAAACCGTAGACTGAAAGAAAAATGAATGGATGTAAGTCAAATTTGGATTTCCTGGTATCGATATCAAATAAGTTTTTTCTGTCGTAAGCTGAATTTTGAAGGCTAAATAAGTCCTCTGAGTAAATGGTATCATGGCTGAGACTAAGAACTATAATTATACCTACTTAGACCCAAACCCAAAACAAAAACTAAAATAAAAGGGCTGAAAAAATACAGACATACAGACAGATAAACAGACACATGCACAAACTTCTTGCCTTATATATATATATATGATCAATTTTCCGCACTATTGCAAGAACTGCAATCTTGAAACTTCTGAATATCATTTCTTATGTCTTTGTCTATGAGTGTATCAAATTTGATTAAAATCCGACCATTCCTTCTATAACCCAGTTTTTTCGATTATTGATTTTCAATATTTATCATTTTTGACACAAAATCTAGCTAAGAACCCTCGCAGACGCTTATAGTACAACTGTGTAAAATTTCAAGAAGATTGGTTCAGCTGTTTCGGTAACGGATACACACACACATATATACACACACAGACAAAGTTCCATTTATAAATAAGTTTAGATAAATGTACCCTCGTATGTATTTGTCAGTGATTTTTAAAAGTTTATGGATTCTATTTCTGCATTGTTGTCATTGACTAGTTTGTTTATGTGTTTTTTGAGGTTATCAGTAGAATATCCATGTATGTTTTGAAATTTTGTTTTTGTCAATGAAAATGCTTGTTAGTTTGTAAAACTGTATATCAAAAGGATGGTTTTCCCTTGACACTGCTATAATTGTATACTGCCTCAGTAATCTGGATTTTTTGTAGGTGTAAATGTTAAACTTTGCTGATAGTTTTCTCTTGTAATTTTTTTTGTGTAGTATAAAATGTGTTGGTTTAGGTGTAATTTTAATTGTGATATTATCATTATTACATAATTCTTTAGTTTTAGAAATACAAGAAGAGCCAGTAGATTACCAGTTTAGCCACAGAGCAGAGGTTTGAATTACATTTTTAAGGAAAGCAAATTTCTCATTGGGATGGCTACAAATCTATATCTGCTAGCTTCAGTTTCATACCCAAAGCCTAAACAACAGTAATTTCAACAAAAGTAAATTCAAACCTTGCTCTCTCAAGAGTGTCATCATGACTAAATTGGTAGTTGTATACTTTGGCTTAAAAAAAAGGGACACATTTTCAATTCCTATTGGAGGCACATTTTTATTTTTAGTAAGACTTCTTGATCTAAGTTGGTTGTTGTTACTGTCACAGTTTAAGGAAATAAAAAACAGGGACGGCAACTGAAAAGATGTACCCACTAAAGATAGTGTTTAGATTAATAAGAAATAATGTCGGATAAAAAATGCTTTAAAAAATTAATTTATTTATACATCTATATATAAACTATATATACTTTGTAGACTGTTCCCAGAATTCTAAATATTCACTAAAGAAATGAACAAATAAAATACAACCTTCTAAACAAACAAGAACATGCAAGAAAAATAACAACAAACAACAAAAAAAGAAAAACAAAAGTTAAAGATCCTAGAAAAAATACAAGATAATATTTGCTAGCAATAATCCAGTGCCAAAACTCATTCCTAAACAATTACCAAATGTTGATTCACCGTTGCTGATAATGGCATCATGGATTTTCTTTGTCGTTAAATCAGCACAGTGTCAACATTAGTTGGAAGCAGGAGCCAAATGTCTGCTGAATGATGATGCAATTGAAGATAACAGTCGAGTGCTTCCGAGCTCTATAGATAATGAGACATCAGAGCATCATGGGTAGACATTAATGTTAATAGCCATTGTCTGTATACAGAATTCCGAGTCCTGAAATGTCGATAACTCACTGATTAAACTCTGTGTCAGTATGAACCACAGTAGAGGTTTCCAAAGTCAGCTATTAAGCCTTGATATCATTCTATTCAATAACATTTGACACAAGGCAAGTAAATGTTCACAGTTTTCATGACCTTTTTTACTGTACAGCCTATTTGAAACTTCTTTACTTTGATATAGAATTCTGTAAAAATGTTGTTAATTTTCAGATGTTTCAATTTTATTTTAAAATATTCATTGTTAACTTCAAACACAAGCAAGGACATATAATTTTTAAAAACCTTTTCATCCAAAGCAATATGAAGAAAAATATAGAAATAATTGTTTTAGAGCTAAACAATAAAAAAGTTATTAATTATACAGAATAAATGGTAAAAATAATGATTAGGATTCAAAATGCTTCTTCTACTTTTTTTTTTATTTGAAAATACATTTTTTTCCTTAAAAATGTTAAAATATAAATAAATAAAACTAAATATAGAAATAAGTTGTATAATATAATAATATAAAAAAAATGGTAAATATTCATAACAAAATAATCTTGCCAAATGATGTTGTTTTGTTTTTTAATCATTTTAGTAAGACAATAAAGACACTAAAATGAAAGTGGGGGGTACTAAGTGTTAAAGAATATAACAAAAATTTAGAAACTGCCTGTACAAAATATGATTTGTGTAATCTGATACTAAGACAATGGCAGAGTTGTTAATGCCCAAGCCATATTACAATGATATAACCTCTGTGATGCTTACAGTACTTAGTGTGACCAAGTAGTCCCCCAACTAAGTACTGGCCAGGATATTCAGTGATCAATGAGGACCAGGGTTTTCCATGTGACTTGCCTGTAAGCATACTGTACAAAAAAAAACAAAAAACAAAAGATACTTTATCTTGTTATTTAAAACACTCTTGTGTTGCTGGCTGCTATTGTAAAGATCTCTCCACCGGATGAAGTCAGTATTATTGTTCAGTAACATGTAATTTTGTTTAATTCCTGGCCAGTCATGAACATTGTCAAAAAAACTGCTTTAAAAACTCCTGTATTTGTCACCAGGGTTTTCTTCTTTTTTTTTTTTTTGTGGCTATGAGTTATCTGAATCAAGATGAAAAATTGGTAAATACTAAAAATACTTCAAATATATAAATTACATATACTGAATGTAGCATAAAAGATAAGAAAACTGAACATTGAATAGGCTGCACTAGAGGTAGTCTGATCTAACACTGCAAGTTGCTAAAAAACAACAACAAAATATTAACCTAAAAACTCAAGTTATATTCTAAAATAAACTCATCAGAACGAGACTTTCATATAGATGTTACGCATGGCAACAGACTCGTTCAAAAATATCTAAACTGTCAGCTGTATTCTACTACTTTCTAAGGTCAATGGTTAAAAAAGGCTTTGAGTGAATTAATCTTGTAGGTTTTTGTGAGGACACTATTTCTTCAAAAATTGTGAATTGGTATTACAGAATCATATAGAACAGTACAAAATAATAGAAAGTATATAACTTTGAGGAATTTCAACAACAGCAACAATTAAAATGGATAGTACATGTAATTTGAAGAGTAAATAATAACATAAGATGCTGATGTTTCACATCATTTCAAACAAACTACTTGGTCACACTAGGTACTGTAAGCATCACAGAGGTTATATCATTGTAATATGGTTTGGGCATCAAACAAAAGGTTAGGAAAGAAGTCCCCATGAATATGGGAAAGAGCTATAATAATTACTGGAATAATTTTTTTGAAACATTGTTTTAATAGAATGACTTCATAACTTTCAACTGACATCCAATCATATAAACTATTCATATCATTCTCTCCTATTTAACACTGGCTACTTGGTCAATGAATGCTGAATATTTTCTTATAAGGAAAATTACTATTATGGCATTTTGAGACCTACTTGCCTTTAAACATACATGTAAGTATAGTCTATGTACCTTCTTTTAATTAAAAAAAGAATTATTAGATTCATTGTTATAATGATGAGCTAAATATAAATTAATTTTTCTAGAAATAATCTGAGTTAAAACAAATTGATTATGAAAATCTAGAAAGAATATGTGTATTCCTGATCTTGGCATCAAATAGAAAATATTATTTGTAGTAGTTACCTAAAATTTTAGTCATAAAAATAGAAATACAGTTGGCATAGATTTGGATAATTTTTGTAACCTGAAATGTCAAAAAGAAACTGAACTTGATAAATGTAAGACAAGAAGTCATTGCAGGGATGGACAACTGAATGTCTTCTTGAGTTAGTGTCAATTAATGATCAGTGTATATCAATTGAATGTATGTCTGAACAGATGTGATTTGATTGGTCAATAAGCTTGGATCAACTGATATGAAAAGTTACTAAGATTTACATTATCTTAACAGTGCCTCATGGCCTCCAACTCTTGCTACTTTATTCTTCTTTAATTACACATTGGCCAGGAATTTTACTGTATCCACTCTTCCCTGGCTATTAAACAAGAAACAGAAGAGATATAAGAACCAAATGAAATACAATAGACCTTCAACCCTTTCTCTAGTTCTCTAATTCTCAGTGAAAAAGTCAGTGGGGAATCATAATACATTTCAATTTTTGGCTGCATTTCTGTCCAACTTTATGAATATTGACAAGTGATATTAACTGGCTTGGTTTCTCTATGTTGAGTATATTGTTGTTAGACAAAGAAATAAAGGGAAACAACTGATTTTCTTGAATATTATGCCATATTGTTCCAGATAATGAACAAAAAATGTGGAATCACAGAATTTTGGTAAATCATTTCTGTTTTGGGTTGAGGGAGATCTGAATGGAATTTATCCAGTATTTTTTATATGGAAATGAGATAATGCTAATTAAGATAAAATTGAAGTTACATTGCATGTAAGTCTAAAAGCTGCCATATTTAAAGAGAGTTAATCTTGAAAATGATTAAGAATAATATCAACAAAAGATGCATCTTTAATGTTCTGTGTCTCTTTATGATATAGCTAATCATGGCTCTCTACAATTTTCTGTCTTTTATAGCACTTAGCAATGTTTGTTTTAATCCTATATGTGATACATATTTTTTTTTCTAACTGTGTGTATTATATACATTAATAGGGGATCAACGAATCTTCCTAACATTAGGGTGTGAAAACATTTATTGACCAATCAGATTTATTATTTTACTATTTTGTTTTGGGGCCTAAATATTTTTGTGTTAATTTACTTCCGATCCTATTTTTCTAGAATGTTCTTATTCTAAGTTTTTAGCTGATTGGTTGAGAAATATAAAAATGTAATCTAAATTCTACTGCTGTTTTGATCCAATTTTTCTAGAATGTTCTATTGTGTTTTCCTGTTGCTTATTTTAATAGAAAAAAAACATGTATCCCATACCTTCCCATTCTTTGTTCTGCCATCCATTTACACAGGCTTGTTAGGTAGGTTAATTGTTTTTCTTCTCTACTACTGTTGTTGTCAATATGTTCTGTGAGTGTTAAATTCTCCAAGTCCTCTTTCCTCATTATATTTTCCAAACTTTTTAAACTGCATCATTCTAAGTGTTCTCTTTGTTTCCATTTTCCTTAAAACTTCCTCATTGTACACATGTTTTGTCCATGCTATCCTCAGCATCCTTCTGTAGAACACATCTCATTTACCTCAAGTCTCCTTTTCATCTGTGAGAAAATTGTCTAGCATTCACAGCAATATAAAATAATTGAGGAGGTTAAAAAATCTAGTGAGAAGATACATCCTTCTCTTACACCCTTTTTTGTTTTTGTACACGTCTTCATTTTTTATTCATAGGCAGGAGTTTGGTTCCCAGTATATATTATGATTATTCTAGTATCTTTCTTAAATAAATAAAGTTTTTCTAGTAGTCATCTTTGTGTTGCACCTTATCAATTGCTTTTGCATAAGCTATGAAACATAGGTATATGTCTCTCTGCATTTATATTGCTCTCTAATATTCTTCTGAAATAAATATTTAACAAAAGTACACTGTTTGCGTCTTATTTCTGCTCTAATTCTGATATATGCTATCTCAATGAAAAAAAAAGACATTGTTTATTTTTTATGCTAGTGCTATATTCAGGAAAAGAACCAGACTAAATATGATTCGACGCCTGTTGGGCAGGTGGTCAAAGCAATGTTCTATATATGAGAACAAGTTGATAGCTTGATGCAAGTTGTCATCAGAAACTTGCCTGTCAAGCCCTGGTTTGACACAGCAGATTGTGTCAGCTGAAGTGTGCTTGCCATGGAGTTGTTACCCATGGACCTCCTCAAAAAGTTTGCAGTCAAGCCTTTCAGGCTCAAAGATTTTTTTTCTCATGACCTGTGGCAGGACCAGACTAGGAATAACAATTCCTCCTCCATACAAGAATAAAGAACCTAGAAACCATCATGATTCATCCACAAACGACGATTATTTTGACACATTGCCTGAATGCCATACATTCATCTACACAAACAAATCTTCTTTTCAGTGTTCACATCTGGGAAGAGACCATGTGAAGCACCATGTCATTGATTAAAGGATCAACTCAAAAACACCTTGCTGAGGACAGAAAATGATCTGGTCAATTAAGAGATGGAAGCTTCAGAAAGAACCAACTGGAGAAGAGCAGACCATGAAAAAACACTAGAAGATTTATTACGAGAGATGAACAAATTCCCTGGCACCTCCAAATTCTGTGAATTTTCCTACACTATACAGTGGCTGCTTGAGAATATTTCTTCAGAGCCAACATAGGACTCATTTCATACAGAAGTAAATGTCTATAAGCACCCCAAAAACTCAGCAACAAGTTCCACTAATGATGATGATATTTCCTAAATAATATGTGGCTAAGGCATGAAACAACTTATATTTTAAAAGGCAAATTAATAACTATTAAGTGTAGAAACAATAAACTAAGGTTGACACATTAATTCTTTATGGTTGACACTTAGTTTAAATGAATTTTGCAATACATTTTATTTACCAGGCAGAGATTTTATCAAGAATTATGTTGTAAAGATTATAGCCACTAATAATCAATCCTGATATAACTCTTAGTTTTCTCAGAATTGCCTCACTGTATAGGTTAAATCAATCCAGTAAGAAGGCACGTCCTTGTCTTACACCACTTTCTTTTTTATTTATTTACTGAACTCATTTCCTATTCATATGTAGGTAGTTTACTGCCAGTATAGGTTCTTGTTTAATAACAGTATAAATGATAACAATATAGTTATGTAATGCTGATATTAGCTGTAGTAATGATAATAATATATAGATAGAAGATGTCAATAATGTTGACACAGTTGCCAACTAGGCACTTCTTATCGTTTACTCTTGTGTTTGTAGCAAATCTGACAATGTAAAAGTGTCAGCTGCTCTTAAAAAGGACCTCCAATCAGTGGTTAACTGGGGAAAGAAATGGCTTGTAATTTTTAATGCCTCCAAAAAGAAAAACTACTTTCATTTAATCACCACATAAATCAACCTTTTTTGCCTGCCATCAACATGGCTGATGCTAAACTCAAGGAGACAAACACTTTATGCCTTCTTGGCCTCATATTTTTTATTGATCTGAAGTGAGGGACTATATATATAATTAATCATTTCACACTAAGCAAGACAATAAAGCTATGAGGACACAAAAGGTGACTGAGTGTTAAAGAATATAAGAAAAACTTCTATTAAAGAGAGAGGACAATAAAAGAACAAGAATTAAGAAGACAAAAGATAACAATTGACATTTTATGCTGGGTCAGTACCAATAACTTTGCAGATTCTTCTTTCGATTTCATCAATAATATCTAAATATATAGCTCCTGATTCTTGGTAAAATCTAAAGAATCTGTAATGAAATCAATCCTGATCTGGCATTTAGACTTCAGTCACTTTATCACTGATGTGACATGGCTTCCCTCTGCCTTTTCTACAAATATTTTCATGGCAACAGCTTTGATGAGCTTTTTCCCTGGTTACTTAAATACATGAATTTAAGTGTGCTATTAGATTGGTAACTAGCTCTCACTATTTTACTGTTGAACTAGATAGATACAACAAGTCACTTTCATTCTAAAAGTTTCTTTTCTCATACTCCCCATCTCTGAAATTCCATTCTGATTTCTTGCTTCCATGGTAACTATAATCTTCAAAATTGTAAATGCTGCATCACTGCCATCTTCTATTTTCATGAACCCTGTTCCAATTTTGTCCTTTCTTCAATCCTTCCTATTCTCAGTTTTTTTAAATTCTGTTTGACTCTCCTGTCACCCCCAGTGATGTAGTGGCATTATCACCATGTTTGAGGTAAAATCATTTGTAAAAAAAAATAAAATAATAATAACTGCAATAGTGATAATATTGACATAAATGTATGATACTGATAATGGTAATAGCTACAATGATGATAACACACACACATAATGTTAAAAATGTTAACAAGAGGTACAGTGATCATAAAAATGGCATAGATATAGGATGATTATAATAGTGAAATAGATATATTATGTTGATAATGACTGTATCAATAATAATGAGGAGTTTGAACATTTTTCATGTAAAACAACTTTTTTTTTAATTTGTTCAGAAATTAAATTTTTTCTTATTTTTCATATTTTTCACATTTTTTGCCTGAATTTAAAAAAAATCAATTTTTTTTAATATTTTACTTTTGTTCTTTTTAAAACTCTTTGGAATCCTTTGTGAATTGAGTGCAGAGTAAAATCAATATTGCTGCCCCAATGTTGAAATTGACAAAGGGGATTTTATGCAGTGGATGTTCGCATAAGAATTCAGGTGAACGCAGCTATTAAAAGAAAGACAGAAAATCTTGTATTTCTTTATAAAAAAATCTCTATGCATCTCAGTTCCTTGTCAAACATTTGTGATAATATAAGAGGAGAAGGAATAGAGAAGCAAGGAGATGAATATAAAAATAAAATAAAATAAAATGGTAAGAAGGGCAATGAATAATGAAAGAATGTAAAATGTCAGGAAGGAGGAGGAGAGGAAAAGAGAAACAAGGTGATAAATAAATAAATAAATAAAGAAAGAAAGAAAGAAAGAAAGAAAAAGTAAGAAAGGTGATGAATAAATAAATGTAAAAAGGTATGAAAGAGAAAGAGAGGAAAAGAGAAGCATGGGGATGAATACAGAAAGAAAGAAAAAGGTAAGTTGATGAATATAGAAAGAATGTAAACAGGCAGGAAGAAGTAGGAGAGGAAAATAGAAGAAAGCTGATGAATATAGACAGAAAGTAAAAAGGCAAGAAAATAGAATACAAGGTAGGAAAAGAAAAAAGCAAAGATGAAGAAAAAGGAGATGGACAATGAATGAATAGAAAAAAAATGAGAATAAAAAGGGGGAGATCTAAAAGGAAAAAAAGGAAAAAGAAAATATACAAAAAAGAAAATATAATAAAAAGCATGAAAGTAAGTATTGAAGAAAATAAGAAGAGAAAATAAAAAATAAAAATAAGTTAATGAGATAAAATGAAGAAGATAAAATAAATGAACCAGAATACGATATGAAAAAGTAGTCACAACAAATAGAGAATTTGAAAGAGAAGTATAAGAAGTAAAAATCAAGAGACCATTTTTATGTAGAAATGACGCTATCTATCCACACATGGATACACTGTATGCTAGGCAATTGAAAATGAATTACAAAAAAAGACACTCGATAGAAAAAAATCAATATATTTAAAAAGAAATTGTACACATGTTCAATTTAGAAAAACAAAAAACAAAATAAAAAAGTTATTCAATAAAACTGCCCTCGACCTCATGGATGACCTCGATGCAGCCTTGGAAGTGACTGTATGCGCAGATCAGGTGGTTCTCATTCAACTCATGATGGCAATGAGTTGTTGATATAGTAGAGCTGCTAATAATGTCAGTACAGGCCATTTAAACTGGGAGAGCTAGAAATAGTGGGGGGAATATGATTGTGAAAAATTTCCAGTCAGCCACTGGGTCATGTGGGTGTGATTAGAGTTCTTCTTGGACATGCATGGCCACTTTCAATTCAAGATGACCTTGTTTTATGTCACTACCCAGCACTGTGGGGTCTGTGATAAAGCTACCTGTCATTCCTCCTGTTTACCTCACCCCTTTCAAGAAGCAAGTTATCTTTGAGTCCCTCTGGTTAGTGGCTAATGCCATGAGCATGGTATGATTTTCACTTCTTGTGTCAGATTGGAAGATGTTATACTAAAAGATACATGAGATGTTAAAATTTGTGGCTTACTACATAACATTATGTTCATATATATATATATATATATATATATATATATATATATAGTGGCAAAAACAATAATTTTATTAAGATTGACTATGCTAGATGTTAAAACAAAAATACCAGTCAACCAGTTTCATACCCACTCATCAGAAGTGTGATGGGGAAATATTATGAAGACTATATACATACATCATGAGTGACATGAATGAAGGAAGGGAAAAATTTTTTTGCCAATGTTATCACACCTGAAAATTCTACAGATCTAGCAAAGCAAGCTCAAGCAAACACTATCTTTGTTTACAAAGAGAGGGTCTGTTGAAATGAGTATAAAGTGGTGTTCTTTCCTCTTATATGTCTGAGGAGTTAAGATCTTCTGGCTCCATTCATCCTGGTTTTTATGGATTACTTAAAATTCATAAGGATCGGGTCCTGTTGAGACACCTATACTTTCTATGATTGGGTCTTCTCAACATAAAGTTGCAAAGTGGCTTGCTGTAATGTTGCAAACACTGGTTGCAACATTACAGCAAGCATTTTTTACATTAAAGACTCATTTTCTTTCTCTGAATTTAATTGGAATTGTGATGCCACTAATGGATTTATGTGTTCATTTGACATTTGCAGCCTCTTCACTTGTGTTCCTTTGTCAAAGGCTATCAATATTTGTAGCAATTTGCTATATTGTAATCATTTCACTCCCCCTGAAGATGTTTTCATTGAACTTATGAAATTTGCTACCATGTCTGTTGATTTCAGTTTTGATAATGTTATCTATCATCAGATTGAAGGTGTAGCAATGGGTTCCCTTTTGGGCCCTGTTTTGGCAACTATATTTGTGGGTTTTCATGAGGAGAGCCTACTCTGAGGTTCTTCTAGACCTACAGTTTACTTCTGTTATGTTGATGATACTTTTTGTGTGTTCAACAGTGAATCAAAGTTTGATCAATTCTTCTCCCTACTCATTGGTGTTCATCTGGTTTGTAAATTTATGGTAGATAGGAGGTCAATTGCTTGTTGCCCTTCCAAGATATTCTTGTTCATAGAACACCATCTCTTTTGTTACTTCAGTTTATAGGAAACCTACCTTTATGGGTCTCTACACTTGTTGGGAATCTTTTTCTCCTAAACAACAGAAGATCAATTTGATCAAGACATTGACATATAGGGTGTTGATGATTTGTTCTGATGACACCTTGAAATATGAAATTAATTTTCTAACTAGTATATTTTTGAAAAATATCTACCCTTTTGACATTGTTCAATGGTTAACAGAAGATGCTCAGTCTATCTTCAAATACTATGGTTGGGTAGGGTTAGTAAGATCTTTGCTGAATGTATTTCATCAAGTTCACATGAGTGTTATTTTGCAGCTAATGTGTGCATTGTGTTTAAAACAAGATCTATCCTTCCTTTTATCCATAAAGACATTTTACCTCTTCATCACATTAACTCTGTTATTTACTATTTTAAATGTAGTTGAGAAGTTGACTACATAGGTAGAAGAATGCAGCACTTGGATGTTAGGATCAAGCAACACATACCTGCTATTATAATGAACAATAATTTTTCATCTGGCGGTGCAATTTAAAATACATACAGGTCTTCTATTGCAAACTATCTTATAAATAATTTGAGTTATGCTGTAGATTTTAGTGAGGATTGATTCTCTGTGAACATCTGAAGGTGTTGGAGAAACTATTTATTGGGTCCAGGCAGCCCTCTCTTTGTAAACAAAGAGAGTGTTTGCTGGGGATTGCTTTGTTAAGTTTGTAGCATCCTCAAGTGTGCTAACATTAGCAAAAGAAATGTTTTTTCCCCTCTCTTCATTCATGTCACCCATGATATATATATATATATATATATATATATATATATATATATATATATATATATAGTCTTCATAATATTTCCCCATTACAATTCTGATGAGTGGGAATGAAACTGGTCAACTGGTATTTTTGTATTTTTAATAAAATTATTGTTTTTACCACCACATAATTTTTGTACTATGAAATATATATATATATATATATATATATATATATATATATATATATATATATATATAGGCAACCCTCAAATAAAAAGAGGAAGAATAAAAGTCAGAACACAGCTGCAAAACAGCAGAAGTTTACTTTAACAAAGTCTAGCCATTGTGATTAGAAATCAACCAAAATAAGACAGGTTTTATGCATAATTTGAACTACAAATATTGGTCTCAACCTGTGTTGAAATGACTGCAAAACACTCCCCAATTTATAGGCAGAACGACACAAATGAATGCTGGGAGTTTTTTCTGGCCAATAACTTAAGCCAGTTCTTGGTTTCATCTGATGCAATTCTTGTTTGAAGTCAGAACTCTATGCTCACTTGTCCAAACTTGCTCTTGTATGACAACCCTAATTCTTAGTTTGTGAATTTTTTGCCTTATTACTGTTGCTTTACCTTATTATTGCTAATTTGCCTTGCATATATTGTTTCCTTGCTTTGTATTATTTTTTGCCCTGTTCTTGTCTTTTTCTTTTTCTTGCTATTGTTTATTGCAAACTTTCTTAGATTTGTTTGTAGGCAGTTCTACCATTCATTTATTTCATATTTAACCATGGCCACTCTCTTCACTATAAAAAAATGAAAAAGAATGTCAGAAAATGAAAAAAATTTGGCCAATCAAATAAACCAAACAAAGAGACTTTTGATGTTAGCCCAAATCAAGTTTCTTTCTAGTAATTTGGAGCCCTGTCTTAATGGATATAAATGGACAGCTGACAGGCAGAAAGAGAAGAGAAACTGGCCAGTATGTCATATGAATGTCTTAAGCAGGCAACTGCTTAAGACATTTTTCTGTCCTTTTGAGTGTCAGGGAAAACAGCACGTTGATATCTGCAACAAGTTTCCAAAGTAAGCACACTCTCAACTGCTACCAAAGTTTGACATGCAAAACTAACAAATACCAAACTGAATGGACTTTTGCCAACCTGAATTACAAAGGACTCACTCCAATAAAAATCAAATAAATAAATAAATATTACTTGTTTATATCATTGATTCTGTTTGTTTTATTTACAAAGTTTTTGATAAGTATTACTAAGAACATCTGGCACGTCTCCAAACTGACATCCTCATGGATTTCAGATCATCATATATTGAAATCAATGAAAGAGTCCATCACACACACACACACACACACACACACACACACACACACACACACACACACACACGTGTGTGTGTGTGTATATATATATATATTTTCTAGACATATGCTATTAAATATAAGAGACAATGAATGTCTATTATGTTTAATCATGAGCCGTTCTAAACGTCGTATTTTTGCTTTAATTTCAGTTGAAAATAAAGACAAAAATTCTCCAACATTTGGATAATTATTTATTGGTTTTCTTCTAAGCTTATATATATATATATAATTATTAAATTGGAAGTATAAACATTCAATACATTTTGAATTTTGCAATTTCTTGAATCACTCATTGAAACTCTAAAAAAGAATTACTATACTTTGATCTTTAATTAGTACTATACATTTTTCCTTCTAATTTAATAATTATAATTGGTTTAGTATACTAAACACTTTTTGGTAAAAATTCTTTTAACTTTGATATATATTAGATTATATAATTTGATATATATATATTTGCTATTATTAATTGCTAGCATTTTTATTTTATTCACTTTCCCTCTCTTTTCTCTCATTATATATATATATATATATATATATATATAGATATGTTTGTGTATGTGCCACACTATTGTTATTTATCACCTCCTGTCATTGTGCAAGAAAATCATAGATTATTTTGTCATAGAATCACATTGATTTTGATTTGAACAATATTTGCAGAAAGATTTTCATGCCATTATTATATCAAAAGCATTAGCATTCAATAAATCTTGCGAGAGACCCAGACAAGGTGAAAATCTGAAGAAATGCCAAGTCAAGTAAGTAGGACAGGTGTCAGAACAAACTAACTGCACTCATTATCCATAGAACAGTTATGCAACTGTTGGGCAACAGGTGCATTTTATACAGCTGTGGGCAGTTTTGAGGAATTGGAGATTTTGACAATCAAAATCATGACAGCATTGGAGAGTTCCCAGTAAACAATTGCTTGCATGTCTAATCACCAACAAAATATGACTTTCTTTTTCTGATCCATGCTGAGTTTGATGTGACTATGACAGTGTCACTCTTTCTGTTACTTGAGAAAATATTTGAAAAATAATTCTCAGCATTTTTATAACTTATATTTTTATAACTTATATATATATATATATATATATATATATATATATATATATATATATATAATAATTTATAATATATATATATATATATAATATATTTTTCATTTTTAAATGAGTTATTTCGCTACCCAGGTTTCTACCATGAGTGGTGTCTTCAGATGATTTTTAATAATTGATTTTACCTTTTACCGTTTTTCTTTTAAGAAACACTCTTGTAATGGTGTTTTATTTGAACATTTACTTGGCAAAGAAATTATGAACGCACATTGTTTAAATTAAAACGAATTATGATGTTTCCATCCATTTTAATTTAAACAATGTGTGTTCATAAACCTGGGCAATGAAATAACTCGTTTAAAAATTAAAATTTATTCAAAAGTTCTACAATATAATTGTACCGAACACTTTTTAATACAAATGTGTACTGATCTACCCCTATTAGGACCAAAAACTAAGTATTAAACAATCAATATATATATACATATATATAAATAATAATTTATAATATATATATATAATAAAAATGATGCCAACACTTCTCAATAATATCAATTATGAACATTGCTAGTATTTGAAAATTAAAATACATTCTCATCCTTACAAAAATCTAAATATTCAGTTAAACAAAAAAAAACCTTAATAATGTTGAACAGATTAGGCAAATGCACTCATGTCTACAGATATATATATCTTCTTGAACATCTAGTCCTGATGAGCATATTGGAATCAGTTAAAAAAATAAGTTCATGCATTTCATTTTTGATTTATTGAATATTATAGCTCCAGGTATATTCAGATACTTTTCTGAGCCCTATTATTATTAATGTGTGTGTATATATATATATATATATATATATATATATATATATATATATACACACACACACACATATGTGTGTGTGTGTGTGGGTGTGTGCAGGTTGGCAACTCTCTCATTCTCTCTCTCTCTCTTTCTATATATATATATATAATTTATATATATACAGGGTGGTAAAGATAAATTGTCACCATTTTATATTTCTAAATTTTGTGCTTGTGTGTTGTTTATTTTTAGTTTTGTCAACTGCACAGTATAGTAGAGTCAGTTGGGCACTGTCTGTGAGAAAAAGAGTACCATGAAGTAATTCACACTGCCAGAAATTTGGAAACAGTATGCTGTACTGCATGGTATTCATGCTGGAAAATTCCAATATAGCCATTTCAGAATATTTGGAAGAGTGTAATGGTGATTATGAAGATATAGCATCTTGTAAAACTCACTCTGATCATTCCGATAAGAAAAGAACTGCTGAATTTGTTTGTGAGGAACTCAACACAGAAACCTACATCAAGTGCTTTGAAAAAGTAGTGCTGCCCTGGGTCAAGAGGGTGGCTGCTGGAAGACCCTATGTCTGGCAACAGGAATCTGCACTATGCCACACAAGCAAGAGAACCCAGTCATGGCTGTCAAACAATTTCATTTGTTTCATCATCTCTTACATCTGGCCACCTAACTCCCCAGACAGCATCCACTTGATTATTATGTATGGGGTGCAGTTAAGTGAGAGACCAACAAAACTCTTTATAACACCAAAGATGACCTGAAGGCAATGGTTATAGCAGCAAAAAAAAAAAAAAAAGTTATTAAATTTTAGGTTCCAGGTTTAAAAACAAGGATTTTATTGACAGTCCCTAAGGCCCTTTCATCCAACATCTCATCAGGAGAAAATCGTTGGAAATATAAATCAAATGAAAAGAACAGCAACAAAAATGAAGAGCAAAAAATGTGGGGAAAACACATTAAAATAAACATACATATAAATATATATACTTATAATGAGGGCAGGATACAGGTGTTTGTATAAAAGAATACTACTAATTTATTTGGAACAGACCGGGTTGAATTATTTGATCTTTGAGACCTTCCAATTAACTCTTTTTGCAACAAAATGAATATTGTTTACTCCGGTGTTAATACAGCAACTGAAAAATTTAAGAGTGAATTAAAAACGAGTTTTCCAGAAGTTTTCTCTAAAGCTAAATTTGAAGTAAAAGAGAATGTAACACCAACATTTAAGCCAAAAAGTAATGTACCTTTGCAGTTTTGGAACCAATTATTAAGAAATTAGACTAGAAAAACTACCAGTTATCTCAAAAATAGGCTATTCCAAATGGGCATCAACAACAGTTTATGTTAAAAAATAAAATAATAAAATCAGCATATGCGCTGCTTTTTCTTTGGAACTAAACGAAAGTTTCAAACAACATAAATACTCATTAACAAGTTTCTGTTTTAATGAGATATAGACATTTTTATTTTTATTTTTAAAAAATGTTTAAATAAGCTACTTATTGCTTGAGGACAGATGTCAGAAAATGACATTGATTGATGACTGAAAAAGTGAAAATTCATAACTTTGACATAAACTAAAGTAATATTATTTTAATTTAATATTATTTTAATTTAAATTGTTTTAATAATCTAAATGTTCTTTTAAGATAAAGTTCAATCTTTCTTCTTTAAAAAACATCAAAATTTATACATGAATTTGAATTTAAATAATTCTAATTAAATTTTAAAATTAGGTATTGCAGTGATATTTTTTAAAATATCCTTTAACAAAATATAACATGTTCAATGAAATAATATATAATATTATGAAGAAATATTTTTATATAACTTCAAAAAAGTAATTTTTAACATTAAAAATTAAATCTTAATGAAATTGAAGTCTTATTAATTTTATATTTTTTGTCCTTACTCAATACCTTTATCATGTTTACATGTATTTTATTTTTCTCCATTTCTTTTTGTATATGCAATAAGTACTTTTGTGTCCTTACCTCTCACATTTGTAACATTTTTTGTTCTTGAAAAAACAATTACTTCTGAAATGCTTACCTCCACAACTGTGGCAAGTATTAAGTACTGAGGAAAATACCACGTCTTTTGCTAATGTTTTGTTATGAGTTGAGGAACATCTATCATATTTTCCCTCATGGTCAGATGCTATGCACTTGTGTAAACAAAATCACATCATCAGTTCCTTTGTAACTGTTTTGAAGCTGATATCAGGTGAGTGTATATGGACACTATAAACTTTTATATGTGTGAAAGCAATGACAATGAGGAGACAGAGGTGAAGATGTTGAGTTTCAGTGTCAATCTTATTGTGGTAAAAAGTTTCATTAAAATCTGACAATTGATTTTTTCCAAATTAATGTGTTTGTCACTGAGCTGTATAATATTACGTTTTTCATTGTAAATTCTCATAATGATTTGGTTACCTGCTAACTAAAATCCAAACAAGATTTTTATCAAAATTTTGAACGTGTTAGAAGGGATTAAAAAACTTTAAAAAAACTAATTAGAAAACACTTTGATATTTCCTCTTAATAATAATATAAACATTTTGATGGAAAAAGTTCATTTATATTAAGTCTGGGGCCTTTTTTATTCATACTATGCTGTTTTTTCAGCAATTTAGTGGAGATACCTACTTTAATCCCTCTATACTCATATATATATATATATATATATATATATTAGTATAGAGTGATATATATATATATATATATTCTACATGTCACATGATCCCAGCAGTACAGTACCACTAATTACTTGACAATGAGGTAGACAGTGTTTACTCCCTGGCAATCCATGTGTCGGCAGCGACATGTTATTCCTGTATGAAAATTAAGTACTCTAGACAAGGTCTATTTTGATAATTTTTGAGCTTTTCTCTTGTTTTCATAGAATGTGATGAATTTTTTTTATTTCAGAGTGTGCAAAAACAAATTTTATGAACAAAGTCCAAAATGTGTTTTCAGTTTATAACATTTTAAACATGAACACCAGGATTGGAAAAACAATACATTCAAATTTCTTAAATTTCAAAATAATAACATCTAATGCCTGTTCTTAAGAATGACCAATAAAAGTCAAGAACACTTTAAACAGTCTTCATACACTGAAATCAGGCATCTGTTATCTTACATGGAAACAACAGAAAATTAAAAAATATAATAATAACCCTTGTCTGTGGTCATTAATAAAAACTGATTAAATAAGCTGCTAGCAAAGCTGTATATATCTTGGATGCTTCCTGAAAGGTCTCATGGCATACTATTGGATACTTCCTGAAAGTTGCTAAGGAACTCAAGGTCTCAAAGCACACTATTGACACTTCCTGAAAGTTGCTAAGAAGCTCAAGGACTTAAGGCATTGGAAGAAATGTGGATGAGAACCTTTGAATTGTAAGTCATGTGTGATGAGGAGTGACCAATTCATATATGCAATGACAAAAGATAACTAAACAGATAAACAAGTTGAAACATCAAGAGCCTGAAATGCTTTGGCTTTTTTTTCTGATGAGAAAAACTTTGATCAGTACCAAAAGGTCAATCTAAGAAATGAGAGATGGTTATGTAGAAATCCTAAGGACATTTCAATGGTCATGCACTCAAAGTTTCTGGAAATTTTTATGGCTTTGGGAGTTTGGACCAATGAGAAGATGTCATGACTCTTCACTTCTTTCCTCAGGGCTTAAGAGGTCTATAAGGAGGTATCAGAAAGGGTTGTGAGGCCTTGGATAGAGAGCATGAACAAAGGAAGACCATACAGCTACCAACAAGACTCTGCCTATGCCTCGTAAGACTAACTCAAAATTGTATGAGTTATGGTCTCCACAATCATGCCACCCCAAATATATGGCCTACTAGCTCTCCAGACTTGAATCCACTGAACTATGTATGGGGCAAAGTTGAGACTTAAGTCAATCAACACCTCCATAACACCATAAAATCTCTGAAGTCCACTATAACTCGCACAATTTCCAAAATAGATAAGTATCATCTAATTCAGATATCAGATATATCAGTGTTTCAGAACTTGTATTGGAGCAATCATTGATGATGATATCAGATTCATTAGGTAGATGTATCAAAAGGAGTCTTGATTATTTATACCAATTTTTTCTCAAATAAAGCTCTTCTTTCATGAGTTATGGGTCTTTTGATAAATTCATGCATATGTCCTCAAAGAACTGAGCCATCCTGTATATACACACAGAGACACACGTAACATGAGGGCTTACTAAAATTTCTGATTCATTTCCAAAAAGTATCATGATTTTATTTTTGGAAATGAGCATCTTGTCAAGCCAGTAATGTTTCATTACCCCCTACCCCAATTGTTTTTCTCTTTAAGTATTTATGAAGTTCAATATAGGCCAATGTCTCTAAAATTACCTTTAATAATCTTTATAATTCCCGTCTGTGCCAGAAAAAAATTTAAAAAAAATATTTTTTGTTTGTTCTGGAATCTGATGATTGAATTTAATATGAAATTGGCAGTAATGGCTGAAAAGTTATAAAGACCAGTTTTTAAAAGCTTTTAAAAGTGATTTTAAAAACATTTCTCAGCATCAGACTATGTAGAGGCTCTGCCTCTGATACTGAGCACTGTTAAAAAATGACATTAAGTTACATCATTTAAATATTAAGTATGTATAAAGGGATAGACAAGAATTTTAATACTTTTATTTATTTGGAATTTAGAAACATAAAAGTGAATGCATCTCTAAATATTTGGTAATAGGCACAAGACTGCATTTTTTGAGTAGTTTGAGTGAGAGAAGCTCACTATGAATATGCAAAGTAATCATATTCATTTTAATATATATATATATATATATATATATATATATATATACGCACAAGTATAAGGTAGGTATGGATGGAATAAAATTGCATATTCAAAGAAACACTATTTTTAAAAAGTGTTCAATACAGAGTAGAGTGAATAATATTAATTTAGCATTTATAGCATAAATATATTATAATATCACTACAAAAGTACCCATTTTGTTTCAAGACTATCTGTATCTTATCAAGTGATGAGGTTTATTTCAAGTTGAAGAGTTTTAAAAGGTTCAAGACTAGCCAAACTCCCTTAATCAGGGAGGCATTGTTACATATACAGGGTGGACCAATCAAGTAATTTCTAATTTGAAGAATATGAGAATAGACTCTAATAACAATTTATTGGGGCATTAATATTAGTATTTTATTAAAATAGAGATTAGAATCATTAATTGACTATTAGATTCACTTCACTTTACTTTATTATTATTATGAATTTTAAATTAAAGTTTAACAAAGCATTAGATTTAGATTATTATAAAGTTATTTAGATATTAAATACGTAAAAGATATGAACGTACACATACTCAAATCTATAGATGTTCACATAAAGACAAATAGAAAACACACACTGGCACACAGACAGATGTACAGATGAATATGCGCACACATATATACATACATAAATTTTAAAATTTTGTTTTTATCGATGTGTCAATATATCCATTAAATTTTAAAGCCATGTTTGGAAAGCACCTGTAAAGGCTACAATATTAGATACTTCTAAGAGTGAATTTGTAAGATAACAAGAGCCTTGAATGAATGAGGTTAATGCAGACACAGTTATATTTCATTGTATAAACAAATAAACATAATTACATATATACACATACAAATACACACAAGCTAAAAACAAAAATGCACATGCCAAAAAACTCCACAGATCATTATATACAAATTAAAAAGATATAACCACATACATGAAACTACATATACACAACTTCTGGTATAGATATATGTAAATAAATGGAGGAATATTCACACAGAAGCATACGTGCATATAAACATGCATAAACAAGAAATATAACGATATATACATATATACATACACACACACACAAACATATATATATATATAGACACAAACACATACACAAATATATATATATATATGTCATTTAAAACATATAAAAGTATATTACAGAAAATGGAAGACTGCAAAACTTGTTGTCACTAATCAAAATAATTCCATCAAATCTAAAATTGAGATGGTCAATATAGCAATTCAATTTCACTGCCCAGTAAAAGACTGCATTTTTTGTCACAAATCAATTACCTGAAATATTACTATAAAAATATTTGTAGAAAGTCAGAGGAAAGCATGACATGTTGGTTGAAAATGTCTGAAGTTAAGATGCCAGGTTAGAATCGATTACATTGCAGAAGCCTTCTTTGCATTTTGTCAAGAATCTCAAGATATATAATGGGAATAGCTTACTGAATATGGCAGCAATATTCAATGCACAGAGAAATAGTAGATTTATAAATGTGCAACATGGATTCGGATGAGAAAAATTGTCTAGCATAACACAGTGTACCAACTTTCCTAGCAGCAGACATAGTAATTGTTTCACTAAAATCAAATATATAAAGAAAGCTCTGAAAGTAATGTCTCCTAATAAATTTAAGAAAAGTAATATATATATATATAGAGAGAGAGAGAGAGAGACAGACAGAGAACAATAATACAATTCTACAGAGCATGTTTCCTTATAGAAAACACAATTGCTGTATGTGTTAAAGTTTGTATAGGTGTATAGTGTTAGGCTCTAGAATATGAAAATCAGTTTGCTTTTTGGTTGAGAGATTTGGCTTTATTCATGCTTACAATGCAGAATGAAAAAAGGAAAAGTTCAACAAGAAATGACAATTCTTCTACAGTAATTGGGGCGGTGCTGGTGGTGAAATGGATAGCAGCTCAGAATAAGAAATGGGAGAAAACAGTTCAAATTTAAGCCATGTTCATTACATTCACTTATGTGCAAATAACATTGGGAAGGTAAGAATCCATTTTCACCTTTCCAGTTATGGGTTAAATAAACTTGTATCTGGAAACATCATTGTTATTCTCAAAATATGTTCCAGCTTTAAATAACAATCAGGCTTCCATATATATATATATATATATATATATTACACACAAATATATGAAAGATGCTCTGAAAGAAATGCCTCTTAATTCATTTTGGGAAAGTAGAATACATATATACAGCTAGAATAACAATATCATTGTATAGAGCATCTTTTCTTCTAGAAAACACTATTTTTCTACATAACCACCATCAAGTGATGAACAAGAGTTGAATATTGTGGTGATAAAAATTTACATTAGCTGCAGCAACCCCTATTTTTTTACAGCTGGTGCTCACATCCATTGTTTGGTTTCTGTATATGTCCAGCAAGTGTCAATGAATATCAATGGATGCAGTTTTTTCTGCATGGAATAATTCAATGGCACACCTCTGCTTCATATGCACTTTCATATGAACTTTCTAAAAGGTTAAACTATAACAAAGCAAAAAGAAAAAAAAGCAAGATGGAGGAAGTTTGATTTTTATTGGCTAACATTATAAAAGAAGAGGCATCACTTTTAGAACGACTTCTCTCAGGCATGTTTGCAAATGAGACTAAAAGTGCATTTCTCAACCCACTTTAAGTGGTCTCTATTCATACAAATGTAGCTTTTTGGGTGAATGTATTTTGTGAAAAGACAGATTTTAGAAAGAGAAGATTATGACAATAATAACTGGAAAAAACTTGAAACTTAATGGGAAAACTTGAATTAAAATGTGAAACCTTTTAATAAATAATAGTAAGGATTTAACAAAATATACCATTTCTTTGACAGCATAGGTGAACTTGTATTAACACAGGATTCTACTGGACATCAACTGGGGCTCAGTTTTGTAATGTGACCAAGTAATAAAATCATCCTCTAGAAGTACTACGTATTAATATAATGTGATTAAATTTATTTAAAGAGTAACAAGGAAAAACATTCTAATAATAAAACTTAATAAAATATCAATTTCATGTTTGGTGTCCTTGAAATCTATTTCTCTGATTTCATTCTTCAAGGACCATCTGCAAAATGAGGTCAGAATAATAAAAAACAACACTTGAAAATGAGACAACAGAAAGAACCAGCATACATGCTAAACTTTTATAACATATCTAGTAGTCCTAGGATAAAAACAAGCACCAAGTAGGATTCCTTAAGAAAGAAAATTAAGCCTACTCTTAAAAACTAATTATACTAATGAGTAATGTAAAGTCATATAGACAAGTGACATCATATAGATTAGTGGATAAATATGTTGGTTAAGTAACTTGAATTATTTGGTGGTTATGCATTCAATGAATGTGTTCTGGAAAAGACAAGCAATAAAGCAAGTACAAATTAAATGATATACTAAGTCATATAATAAGAGCATGTCACCACCATGGACTGAATAAGGTGTTTGATTTTAAAGTCATGGAAAATTAACGACTGTCATCTCAAGAAGGCCGGCCAGAAGATACAAGAGTTGAAATGTGATAACAACAACAAAAATGAACACACTAGTCCAAGTAGATCAGTATATAATAAATTTAATAACAATTAAGAAAATATGGAATCAATAATTGATGAGGCAAGGTTTTGATTTATTTGTTTGGATTTGATAAGATACAGATAGTCTTGAAACAAAATGGGTACTTTTGTAGTGATATTATAACATATTTATGCTATAAATGCTAAATTAATATTATTCACTCTACTCTGTATTGAACACTTTTTAAAAATAGTGTTTCTTTGAATTTACAAAATAATCTTTCTTTATGAGATATATAATTCCTCATAACAAAGATTTGGACAAATTTTATGAATATTTCATGTTTAATAAGGAAATATCAATAGGTATATGAAAGCATCTATATCACTGCAAACATGTGAGATTGTTGCTCTGGCAAGGGAGCTAAAGTATGCAGAGTGAAACTGCTTGGCACAGATAGATCTTGAAATCCTTTGCACATGCAAACTAATTTATAATGTTCTTGTTCCTTTTCATTGTTTATAGCTGTACTTGAAAGCAAAGCGTGTATAGTATGTGTCATGTTTCTAACATGACAAAATAAAATGGTTATGGAAAAAATGACACACTCGCCAAGTATTGGAAATAACTAGGGAATTTATTATTGTAGAAACATGAGTACAGCGAACAGTTGTGGATGTTGAATAACAATGTGTTTATAGAGAGCGTGGCAAAGTTCTGCCTGCCATGTTTGCTTGCCTCTACCAGAAGTCCCCTCTTCCTGTCTCCCAGCATGCACTTATTAGCTGGGGAACGGACTCCCTTGAATGGTCCAGGGGAGATAACTTTTGACCATTTTTTTATGGTGATCCTAATAGTATGGTAATCTTACTAACCCATGGAGGTTCCATCAGTGACCATGCAGCAATTTTTGACTGAGAACAACAGATCTTGCAACTTGTGACTTTTTCCTCTTTCCAAAAATAAAGTTTCACTTGAAAATAAGAAGATTTGAAGATGTTGAGAAAATCCAAGAGAATGTAATGCAGCAGCTGCTTGCTGTCTCAAAAATAGAGTTCCAAGAATTCTTCCATCAATGGAATGCTGGATAAAATGTGTGGCTTCAGGAGGGCTCTACTTTAAGGAGACTAAGTGCTGAATTGATATGTGTTGTAGTTTTCTTTTTATAGCACCAGTCCTCATACTTCTTCAACAGACTGTGCATATGTGTGCACACACTCATGCATACATAATCTTATGTATTGAAATATAAATATATTGAAACTTGTTCTTTCTAAATATTTATATGAATATGTATTTATTGATTATAACTGAGTATATTTTTGCATAAGTATTTAAGTTATATAATTCTACAATATTTATATGTGTACTATTATCCTCATCACAAGGTTTTGGCTGTTGTGCTCTCCAGACTCACTCGGATGTCAATTCGGATTGATATACATCTGATTGAAACCGGACAACAACAAAGATGAGGACAATAGTCCCAATGTAAATAGTGTAAATAACGATAACTCCTCATCACAGAAATTCAGACAGAAATAATTCTGTGTTATAAGTGTTTGCTTTTTGAATAGGGATATCCGTGTGCAGTTGCTACAATAAGAGTATGGTAATAGATGGATATAATCATGTGTATATTATTGTATGAATATTTACATGTTGCTGACTAAGTTTGTGCTTGTGTTAGTGTGTACTGTATGTCTGGGGTAGGGAATAAAATCATTAGGGGTTGGGGGTTGGCTGTAAAGAGAACAATGTCTTTGATAGAAAAGAAATTGTGCAATGAAGTGAATGCATTAGAGATTATGCGCAACATTGCAGATTTAAATTAAAAATAAAAAAAAGAAAGCAAATCAATGTTGTAAATGGAAGACAAAAAAAAAAAGAAAAACATTCTGGGAAACCAAAAGTAGAAATTAAAAACAGAATCATATAGAAAATCATATATAAAACCCTATAAAACTACCTGTTCGATGTGGAAGAAAAAAAAACAAACCTCAAAAAACATACAAGAAGAAGAGAAACACACTAATTAGTATTGGGCTATTTGAAATAAATTGTAATGGAAGACTAGTTTTGATTGCCCTCCTCCTAGTTGTTGTCAAATATAATAACCAAAGATTATTTTGTAAGGCTGAATATAAAATTCAAATAAATCAAAAATATGCTTCATCAATTATGGACGATATATTCTGTTGATGATTATTATCCTTATTACTTGTCAGTACAGCATCTCAAATCTCAAAATACAAAGTAATTTTGATATTTTAATAAAACAGAAAATAATTGATATTATTTATATCTTCAAACAGAGAAATAGGAAGAATAATATGTAAGTTCAATTTTTCTGTAGACAATTGTTTGCATAAGTTGAAAATTTAAATAAATATGAAGACAAAATTATTCATTGTTCTAAGAAGCAATAGAGAAACACGTAAAATCTTTTTGAATATCCATCAAATACAGATTTGATTATGTAATAGATTAAAGAAATATTGTATTAGATAATTTATATATATCTATCTATATATATATATCTATAAATCTATATCTATATATTCTGTAATAGATTAAAGAAATATTGTATTAGATAATTTGTATATATCTATCTATATATATATCTATATATCTATATCTATATATTCTGTAATAGATTAAAGAAATATTGTATTAGATAATTTGTATATCTATCTATCTATATATATATCTATATATCTATATCTATATATTCTGTAATAGATTAAAGAAATATTGTATTAGATAATAAATATATATCTATCTATATATATAACTATATATCTATATCTATATATTCTGTAATAGATTAAAGAAATATTGTATTAGATAATTTGTATATATCTATCTATATATATATCTATATATCTATATCTATATATTCTGTAATAGATTAAAGAAATATTGTATTAGATAATTTGTATATATCTATCTATATATATATCTATATATCTATATCTATATATTCTGTAATAGATTAAAGAAATATTGTATTAGAGAATTTGTATATATCTATCTATATATATATCTATATATCTATATCTATATATTCTGTAATAGATTAAAGAAATATTGTATTAGATAATAAATATATATATCTATCTATATATATATCTATATATCTATATCTATATATTCTGTAATAGATTAAAGAAATATTGTATTAGATAATTTGTATATATCTATCTATATATATATCTATATATCTATATCTATATATTCTGTAATAGATTAAAGAAATATTGTATTAGATAATTTGTATATATCTATCTATATATATATCTATATATCTATATCTATATATTCTGTAATAGATTAAAGAAATATTGTATTAGATAATAAATATATATCTATCTATATATATCTATATCTATATCTATATATTCTGTAATAGATTAAAGAAATATTGTATTAGATAATAAATATATCTATCTATATATATATCTATATATCTATATCTATATATTCTGTAATAGATTAAATAGTATTGTATTAGATAATAAATATATATCTATCTATATATATATCTATATATCTATATCTATATATTCTTGTAATAGATTAAAGAAATATTGTATTAGATAATAAATATATATCTATCTATATATATATCTATATATCTATATCTATATATTCTGTAATAGATTAAAGAAATATTGTATTAGATAATAAATATATATCTATCTATATATATATCTATATATCTATATCTATATATTCTGTAATAGATTAAAGAAATATTGTATTAGATAATAAATATATATCTATCTATATATATATCTATATATCTATATCTATATATTCTGTAATAGATTAAAGAAATATTGTATTAGATAATAAATATATATCTATCTATATATATATCTATATATCTATATCTATATATTCTGTAATAGATTAAAGAAATATTGTATTAGATAATTTGTATATATCTATCTATATATATATCTATATATCTATATCTATATATTCTGTAATAGATTAAAGAAATATTGTATTAGATAATTTGTATATATCTATCTATATATATATCTATATATCTATATCTATATATTCTGTAATAGATTAAAGAAATATTGTATTAGATAATTTGTATATATCTATCTATATATATATCTATATATCTATATCTATATATTCTGTAATAGATTAAAGAAATATTGTATTAGATAATTTGTATATATCTATCTATATATATATCTATATATCTATATCTATATATTCTGTAATAGATTAAAGAAATATTGTATTAGAGAATTTGTATATATAACATTACATAACCAACATTGTATATAGGTATGCATGTGTATATTTTAGAAGGTGCTGAGAAGTTCTTGGCCAAACCAAGAAATTCTTCCGCAACAGTTGTTATGTTTGGACATTTGGCCAGATATTTGGAAATGGATCCAAATGAGAACTATTCAACACACCCTTATATATATATGTATTTTTTTTAATCATTTCACCCCAAGCAAAGCAATAAAGCCACCAAGATGCAAGGGGCAGGGGAGGGTTGGTGAGTGTTCGAGAATATGAGACAGTATACTATTAAGGAAAAAGAACAATAAAAATATAAGAATTAAAATTAAGAACACAGAAGGTAATGATTGATGTTGTATTCAACATTTTTAATTTAGGCAATTATGTCTCAAAAGAGATATGACTGACTAGGCAGAAGATTTTCCCACAGTAGGTTGACATTTCTTTGTGCAGTAGTTACCAACCAAGGCTATAGAACCCAATCTGTTTTGCTATTCAGCCCATAACTGGAGGAAGAAGAGATAGATTACTAACTTTCCCAAGGGTATTTGCATGTAGGTGAATGAAACAAATTCAACTGGAATTCAAACTCAGCTCTCTGATTTCTCATTCTGAGATGGTACCTATTACACCACAAATCATTGGTACAACCAGTCTAGTAATGGGCTTAAATTTATAAATTTTGTTTGGTAATTTTCTACGTATAGCTTAGATGTGACACAAAGCCATGAGTATGAGCACCCAGTGAGGATCAAACTGACCATTCAGTCAGAATTGATCTAGTAAGACAAATATGTTAACTATTACATCACATCTAAGTGCCTCTTAGTAAGCATAGCTTACATGTGGCACAAGGCCAAAAGTTTAGAGCACTTAGTAAGAATTGAACTATGTATCTGTATGTATGTGTGAGTAAACAAAGAGGGATGAATAGCAAAAGATAAGATGCTTTGGAGAGCCAGGATCACTCACATAACACATAAAAGATGTGGGTGATTGTATGCATATACACATACATATAGGTATACATGTTGTATGCTATAGTTTTCTTTTTATATCACCAGTCCTCATACTTCTTCAACAGACTGTGCATATATGTGCACACACTCATGCATACATGTGCATATAATCTTATGTATTGAAACATAAATATATTGAAACTTGCTCTTTCTAAATATTTATATGAATATGTATTTATTGATTATAACTGAGTATATTTTTGTATATGCATTTAAGTTATATAATTCTACAATATTTATATGTGTACTATTATCCTCATCGCAAGGTTTTGTCTTTTATATGGTATTTCTCTTAAGACCATGAGGGACAATGACTTTCTGCAACTTGTAGTTCTGAATAAGGTTTGTCTTTTACTATCTTTTACACTTTTTCTTCTGCCATTCACAAGGTAGGTTGCTTGCTGTTTCTCTCTGCTCCTCTTACCTTCAGTATATACTGTGAGTGTTATACTCTCCAAGCCTTCTTTCTTCATTAGGTGTCTCTGAAATTTCAATTATTTCTGTCTGATTTTAAGTACTAGTGACCTTTCTGTTCCCATTTTCTTTAAAACTTTGTTGTTGCTCACATGCTCCATTAATGGTATTCTTCTATAGAATTACATTTCTGTTGCCACAAGTCTCCTCATTATCTGTGAGAAAATTGTCCACTATTCACTGTTGTTGAGGGAGAATGATATTACATCACATTTCAGCCCATATTTCTTTGTTTTTCACAAAGTTTTCCTTTTTCTTAATATACTGTTTAGCTTTTTGACAACATCTTTCATGATTTAAATTTGCATTCACATTTCAGTGTCACATACATATATGTATTATGTAAACACATACATTACAATCACCGAAGTTAAGCAATGTTGAGCATAGTCTGTACCTACATGAGTGACTGTGTGGCAATACTAGGTTCTGTAAGCTTAGATGTGCAGGTGATGTAATGGATAATGTCTTGGAATTGTTAATCAGAGAGCTGAGTTTCAATTCCAGTTGGGTTTATCATATTCACTTATGTGCAAATACCCTTAATAATGGTATGAATATACCACTTTTCTCTCAGCTATGGGTTAATTAATAAAACTTGTATTACTAAAACCATAATTATTTCCCCTCAAGAAAATGAATAAATAAATAAAATAAAATGAAACTGTACACAAAATACTTAGATTTTGGTATAAAATAACCTTTAGAGCTTGATATTATGTGAAACAAAATAAGAAACCAATCATACATATGTTCATGTGACTGTATTGAGAAAAAAAATTTATAAGCTTAACACATAATATAATGAATGCCAGTAACCCCTAAATAAGCTATGAATTATGATTTATTTCTAATTTAATCAAAAATACAGTTTCTTCAAATTAAAACAATACAGGTTCTTAAAAGGAGAAGAAAGGAAACAGATTAAATATAATTTCTGATTGCAAAACAAGCAGTAAGGGATATTTTGTTGCACATTAAAATGAAGATCTGTATCTTGACAACTAACACTGTTTTCAACAACAGTACACAAATAAAGCAAGTAGAAAAATTATCCACACAAATGTGACTTGCAAATTGACATCTCTGTCTAAAGTATTTACAAAATATTAATGAATTTCATAAAATTTTCTAATATGATTCTATAGACTCCAGCAAAATAATAAATTCAGATCTAAAATTGTGTGATATTAGTTGTAACTTGGTCTGTAGTTTGGTTTCACATCTTTAACATCAAGACAGAAGCTACGTTGTATCATTTACAAACAGATTTTCAGAAGGAGAATGATATTCATATGCATGTGAGATAATTTTAGAACTTTGAATGTATGTTTAAGGACTGGATGATTCAGCTAAAATATCATATGCTTACAGGAATATCACCTTGAAACATCAGTTCCCGTATGATCACTGAAGTTAAGCAACTTTGAACCTAGTCACTATCTAGATGAGTGAATGGTTGAGAATACCAAGTGTCATAAACTTGGATGTGCTGATAGTGATAATGGCTTGGAATTGTTTATCAGAACCAAATTCAAATTCCAGTTAGGCTCGTTATATTTACTTACAAATATTCTTGGTAAAGGTATAAATCCACCTCTTCTCCACCAGCTATGGGTTAATTAGTAAGACTTGTATCATTAAAATCTTTATTATCTAAAAAAATTAGAATCTCAAAATATTTTTTGCTTTTAAATAACCTGCAAAATGTTGATAAGCCACAAAAAGTGAATGAATCAAAAAACATCTGTTTTACCTTATAATAATATTTTTTTATTATCACCATTTTGAATAAATTACTTTTCTTTCTTTTATTTCTATGTTGCTTGTCTTTTGTGGCTAATTTCATATGTTGAACATACATGGCACTGACAAATGCATTAAGAGCAGTTTTCAAATCTTTGCTTAGCTGCTGGTTTTTCCAAATACTTCTATGTGTTGTGTTCCTGTAGGAGATTGGTAATCATGGTTTTTCCTCAATTTCCTGTTCCTTGTAGCTCTTAAAAACTTTTGTCTTTTTGCTATATCTTTCATACCCTGCTCTAGCAATCATTTGCTCAAGCTAGCCAAGTTGTGTGTTGTTCTCATCTATCCCTCTTACCTTCAAACATTCCTGTGAGTATCAAGGTTTCCAAGCTGTTCTTCCTCATTATGTCTTCCAGAAATCTCAACTCTCTCACCAATGTTAAGTATAAATGTCCTTTTATTGCCATTGTCTCTAGATCATTGTCGTTTCTTATGTTTAGTCCATGATATCTTTACAATCTTTCTGTAGAATCATATTTCTGTTGCTTCAAGTGTTTTCTTCTGCGAGGACATTGTCCAGCATTCACTGAACTCTTATGGTACTATATTGTATAAGAGTCCAGTACTATTTTTTTTGTTTCTAATGATATTTTTCTGTTTCTTTATACTTAGCTTAGCTTTTGAAAGTGAAGTGATGTTGAAAATTTTGTAATGATGATTTATGATTATTATATACTTTACTTTTCAGAGAAGTATTTTTATGTTGACTGTTACAGTCATAATATTTTAATTGTTCGACTTTCCAATGTTCATCAAGTGTCTATCATAATCAGTGAATTCTCTGAAAATATAATGTTTCTTTAATCAGATATTTGATAATATTTGTTGCTGTTGTTTAAACAGTCAATTTCTCTTGACTGGTGACAATAAGGGAAAATTTTATAAGCAAGGTAATATAATTTTAATCTTTCATTTTATTAGTCTAAAATAGCACCTCATCCCCAGGTAATCTTTATATTGATAAAATTGACTATTCAATGACTAGAAACATTCATTCATTATAACACAAAATACTATTATTATAAAAAAAAAGTTGATGCTTTATAAGTCTAAATCCCTATTTAATATTTTTACTTGGCTTTCATAAAAGACATAATATGCAATTAAAGGAGGCATTTGATTTTGACATAGCTATGCAAATTCCTTGACACTTAGGTGATGAAATTTTGTCCTGTAATAAAAATTGCAATATATTTTAACAGTATTATCTTGTTTAAGATATTGCATGTGTGTATTTTTTCAGTATTAATTGTATGTATCTTACATGCATAATATGCAAAAAGAAGAGAAAAGCTTCAGGCTAGTTGCCAACCATGATTTTGTCCACTAAGCTGATTCTCAGAAGCAATTTAACAATTTTAGCATAAGCAACACATTTCAACAGAAAAGCATTTCTCATTTATAAGAGAATTTATGTAATATTTGTTCCGAACTTTGAATATTTTTAATATGGTGAGTAAATATGAGTTTCTTTATATTAACATGTCATAATGATCAACTGTGGAAAAGAAACCATGTTGAGAATGAGTCTGATAAAGAAAAGAAGTATGTAGCCGAGTGAGATTAAGATCATTGGTTTGTGGCTATAGGGGAGCTAGTTAATGTTTCTTTGATTCGGCCATGTGTCAGACACAACCAAACTCCAAACAGCTTACAAGTTTTATGCAGAATTATTATCGGAAGGTTTTTCGTCATCAGAAGGTTAGTTGTCAGTTGGAATGTGTGGATTAGTGTAGAAGAGTGGAATAATGAAATATACATTTTTGAATATTAAAATAGAAATTTATTAAAAGGAAAGAATAACATGAGTTGTAGAAATTAATGTGCAATTAGAAACATTATTAAGAAGTTATGGGTATAGTTTGTGATCAATGATAAAGTTGAGTTAAGGTATCAAGATTCGTAGAAAATGTTCATAGTAGTAATTGTTGAAATGGATAAAGGAGTAAAAGAATAATGTGCGACCTGACCTTATCTCCGAGTTGATTTGAAGTTGAAGTTACATTTTAGATGTTTCATCTCGTGGCTCCCATCTAACTTTCTGACTGACTGATGCTGAAAGTCTTTTTATTGTAATCTAGATTTTTTTTGCACTTACTCATGAAGTCCTTTTGTCTTGCAAGTTGCTCTCATTGGTCAAAAATCATTTTAACACCTACTTGCAAAATCTGGTTTCAACTTTTTCTTTAAGTAGTGTTGGGATGCCCGCGCCTATTCGGCTATAATGGACTATTCCATTACTATGTAAAGTAATGGTGGCATCTACGTAGGTAGAGTGTGCCGAGCAGCCGATCGACAAGTCAGTCGTAGACCCGGAAGTACCCATTGTTCATATTACGTCTTATGACGGTTGAGACGATTAACCTTTATTCTTGTATTGGATACTAATAACCTTTGTAAATACTATTTTCGTGGAATACAACAATTAACCTATTCCTGTTGTTGAGTTATTTATTCTTACTCACGACATAACAAGTAGATGGTCAATTCTTTTTCTATTTGGGAAAAACCAGGATTTCATACGTCATTGTGACTTTTTGTAAAAGTAAAGAAGAAGGCTGATTTTAATTCTTTTCTTATCATTTATTATTTGAAATCCAGGAAAGAATGTTATTTGATGTCACATATGCTGGTAGGAAACCACATTGCAAAAGATCGATTTGTTTAATTTTCTGGAGTACTTTTTGTCGTCATTCAGGATTGTAGCAGATGGTGTTGCATTAACACCGCTACAGTACAAAGGGAGATATAGTGCTGAATGTATAATGATACTGAAAACAGGGATATGCAAAAGTAACTAGATTAAAGTAATATCAAATTTATTTGTAATCATTTTGCTAGTTGCTACAGATTACTGTTGTTGTCATGTGAGATAATTTATTTTAAAGTGTTTTATTTAAATCCTCTTTGATGTGACACAAGGTTTTTACTTTAAAAAGTGAAAACTTTTAAATTGTTATTGCAGCAAAAAAGCTATAGTTGTTCAGAATACCAGTTGTACCCTGTCTTCTTTTCAATTACAATCAGTGAGACTAAAGTGAGGCTCCACTCATAAAACATGACCACTCAACTCATCAGCCTCTATTGCTCATTCAATGTTCTCATTTTATCGAGTGGCTGAAGCTTGGAAATTTGCATAAGCTACAAATTCATATTTCAAATCTCTGAGTTCTAAGATCAAGCTGTTCTTAAATTGTAGTTTATGGATTAGCCATATTTTCTTTCACATATTTTGCATGTGAGACGTATACAAGTGTGTTTTGTTCCAGTATGTAAGCCATTTTCCCTTCTACAGTTCCAGGTTGGCTGGTGTTATTTTTATATGAAGTTACAATGAAATTTAATGTCAAGAAAATGTAATAATGATATTTCCTATATCTTACAATCCAGTTATTGTTTCAATACTTTTTAAAAAACTATCAATGGCTTTCTGAAATTTTACAAAATTCCATAAATGAAGAAATATTTCAGTAGATATAAAATATTTACTGAATCTGTGGCTGTATAAAATTGTATATGTAACTGTAATAAACTTTGAAGATCATTGGGATCAGCTTTTAATGGAATAGCTTCTTTTTTTATAAAGAAAACTAAAACAGTGTCATAAATATAGACCAACTTGTATTTAATGCCTTATAAATTAAATCACAAATGTAATTAACAGATTTTGAAGTGGAGCATTTTGGTAGAGATTTTAAAAATTTGACTTTGGTGGTGGTAGTGTTGATTTTTAGCAGTTTAATCCTTAACACTCTTCATAAAGGCAATTAGCCATCTTTACCAATCTTTAATTTCCAAAATAACTCTGATATTTGGTTTAAGATATAATTCCAAAGGTAGAATTAATTATTCAGGGAATAATGCAAAATTAAATAAATAAAACATTTAAGAATTGACTTTTTGAAACTTGCAAAGACTTTGCCTACTACTATTACTACTCTTATTAGTAGCCATTGCTTTGTGTTGTTTGAGTTGCCTCTAAGTCTCAGCCACAGAGTATATAATACAAGTTTTTGTATTGGAAAATGTAAACAGATGGGGTGCCATGCAATGAGAAAAAAAATCTAATTGTGGTCACTACATGGAGAGAAATCTATACCAGATGTGGTGACTATGACAATAGCTACTACCCTTGGGTTTTTTGTTGTTGCATTATAATTACAATGATAATAATAAAGATGATGATGATGATGATGATGATGGGATATGAAAAATTGTGGAAATTAAAAAAAAATTTAAAAAATGTGGAAATTAAAAACAAGAATAGTACCAGTCATAGTAGGTGTGCTTGGAATGATAAAAAAAGAACACAACAAAACACTGAAAAAATCCCTGCTTAAGAAAAATAGAAAAAATTATCTTGATAAGTACAGCCCAAACACTAAGAAGAACTTGTCCATGTAATGCTAGTGATGTTATGGGTGTTAGAAAAACATATCATGAAATGTAGTCATAACAACACAACATTACTTGCCTTAGATCTTCAAGTAGAGACTTCAAGAGACAAGTTTTTACATTAGAAAATGCAAATAGATAAAGTGTAAGGTAATCAGAAAAATGTAATTATGAATCATTGCATGAAAGAGATCTATGCAAAATGTGAAAAGTATTCATAAATATGATTTATTGCCATTCACATGTTATGACTACCATGAATTGGATCCACAGATTTGTTTGCTTATTTAGATATCATTCTTAGCACCCCAATAACAATGAGTAATGTTGTCTTGAGATGCCACATTCTATGATTTCTGTCTTAAAGTCCTTATATTATTATTAATTTTAAGTAGTATTTACTTTTATCAGCTTGGAGTTGGAAATCTGAGAGACAAATTCCAATTCCAGTCAGGTTAATTATATATTCAATTATATGCAAATACCCTTGGGAAAGGTATAAATCAATATCTTCTCCTCCAAGCTATGGGTTAATTAATAGGAAATATCAGTAAATTATTCTTGTTTTTAAAAAATATCTTACAATCTAAAAGATTTTTTAACTTTAAATAACCTGCCAAAGGTTAAACAGTAAAAAAAAACAAAAAAAAAACCAAATCAATAAAAACAAAAAATAAATATCTGTCTGTATCCTCCAGTAATTAATTAGAATGTTATTCATACATAACTTCATGTATAACTTTATTGAATAGTGATAATATATCTTACAGTATCAAGGTGGAGGTTAAAGTTCAAGGACCCTGAAATGCAGATTCAAATGAATGGAATTAATTAACATAAATGTGGCTGATTCCAGTAAGAAATGAATATTGTTACAGCTTTTGTGACATTATCTCCTGCAGGGATATTTTCCCTTCTCCTGCAGGGATGCTTTCTCTTGGTTGGTTTAAAACAGCGGAGAGAGAAATTGATATTAGCAATATTATTAGTAAGGCTTTACTGCAATACGCGATGTGAGCTTTGGAAAAAGAATAATAAATTTAATACTATCAAATGCTTGTAAAATATAGGGAATAGAAAAATTAACTACTTTTGGGAAAGAAAAGAAAAGGGAAATATGAATTTTTTTCTTCTTTCAGGGTTTGAAATGGACATTTCGATAAGCTGAAAACGTTTAGACAAAACAAGTGTCAGAATTATTTGATAAGGTTATGTGAGGCCAAGGTTCCTTGACAGACCCACTGGTAAGCCAGAATCTGTGGGAACTCGGAAGAAATCAAAATCCAATTTGAGTTGGTAAAATCTCATTTGTCAAGCTAAAGCCTTCCACTTATCGAGTGGGTGGAAAATGATTTCATTGGTCAAAAGCTGTGAGCTAGCCGGATCCCCAGAGAGGATCGAAACTGGTTATAAAAATCCGGACTCAGCTAGAAAATTTCAGTTGAAGTTAGTTCTCAGAGAGTTGCTGAGAGTTTTTACTCAATATTCAGCTTTCTTTTGGAGTTGCTATCAGTCAACTGAGAAAAAGGTTCCCAACCGGGGAGCTATGACCCACAGCTGGTTGCGCACCATAGAACTTCTGGTTAAAGAGTTCATTTTGAATGAAGCCTGCTGCAAATTAACTCAAGGAAGTTAAATTGGAATAATGCACCATCGACATGAATCCCGAAAGAACGTTATTGCAATTTTTTTTAATCACAGGAAAATCGAAAATTCTGATTCTTGTTCGCTCTACTTTGGTAAACTCGATCAAGTTCCGACAAGAACCCAAAAGAACTTTATTATCTTTTTAACATCACCAAAAGGAGAAATGGACAGTGCTAACTTTAGATAATGCAGACTAGATTTTAGTGAAAATTTGAACAGCTCTGTTCACTTTAACGAAACTAACAAAACTTAGAACAGACATTTTTTTTTTTAAGGATTGGAAGCTATGATGCTTTTAGCGAACTTTCTCTCTCTGTTGTAGTAACCGGCATTTTCGACGATTGTATATCATTTTCGACAACTGTATTCCTGGAAAAAGAAAGACATTGTTTTTTTCTTTATATAAAGACATTCTTCCTAACTCTCCAGGCGTGTTCGACCTTGTTCGCTTATTTTATTAATTTTTTTTTTTTAGTGCCGTAATTTTTTTTTCCTCAAACCACAAGTGTATACCAGTGTCCGGACTGGCTCAAAAAGATGACGATTAAAATTGCATGGCGTGACCTCTGGGATCTAATCACAATGTGGGACAGAGGCCCGTTGTTGCAAAAGACGTCCTGTAATCCAGCTTTTGTGGTGACGTCGTTGAAGAGATCATCACAACCAGCAACAGCGACCAAACCAACCATACAACTGGGTGGCAGTGTCACAACTGGGATCATCACAATAGTTAGCAAGAACGAGCGTCACATTAGACAGATGGCCAGCCTGGCCTGAGGCGTCACATCTGGTGCTGTCTTGACCAGGATTTGACCTGAGGGTTGCCGGCCGGGAGGCAGGGTGTTACATAACTGGTTGCTGTGACCAGGATCAACCCTGAGTTGCCACCAAGCAGGTCAAAACCCCTTGACCCTGAATAACCATCGCGTGAGTCGAGGACCCTGGCAAGGATCGTCAGAGAAAACACTTACCAGGTAAGACACTTTTTGGTTCTCCCTATGGTTCTGATGACTTGCCAGATTCCTGGGCATCGATTTCCTTCTCGTTTCTTATTGATTATTGTTCCAATGTCTGATTTCGGGGAGGAACAGGGAATGGCAGAATCGAAGATATATAGGGGAGCCAAGTGGGGGGAGTCTGTGGGGGGAGCCAAGTGTGCCGAGCTCTGGGGGAAAGAGAGTGTTTGCCATTCAGCAGGTAATAGGAGAGATAGAGGGGAGTTCATGCAGAAATAACAAGGGGCTGCTACTGCCAGCACCTATGTTTGGGTGGGCAGAGAGGCAGTATAGAAAAGATAGAGCCTAAAAGGAATAGATCTTTATTTCTGTTGTGGGGGTCGGACATGATGTGGTTGCTAAATTAGAGATAAGGCGAGATGAATGCCAGTAGAAAGGTGCGAGAAACATCTACGAAATTCACTACGGACTAGGAGAAATGATACTGGAAAATACTGGCTGAGGATGCCAATGAATGAGAAATAAAATTAGGGGAAACAATTGATGAAAAAAAAAAGAGGAAATAGGATGAAATGGCAACCCATTGCAGTAGACCCAATGACGGAATAGCTAAAGAAACTATGAAGAAGTCTTAAAATAGAAGCCGAAACTTCGTAGGATAAAAACGGAACCCAGTAGATGGAAGTAGTTAGAAACTAGGTGGGCTTGGTTGAATAGGACCTGCATGACGAAAGGGCATGTCCTGGTGGAGGATCGACCACCACCATGGCAGACTGGCCAGTTGTCAGTGGGGCAAGGCGTGAAATCCCAGGTAAAAGGCCGGCATGCGCTTGTCTAAAACAATCACCCTACTGTTAGTAATTAGTGAGAAGAGAAATGTCAACTCAAAGAGAACTGCAGGTTGAAAGGATAATACGAGGGAATAATTAATCCGATAGTAGAGAAAATACCCAAAATTGTTTTAAGGCATGATCCAGGTGGATGATAAGGAAATATTCTAATACATTGGTCGACAGTGTTGACTGGGACAACAGGAATTTGGATAGTTATATAGAGATATGGAACCTGATAGCAAGGAAAATACCCAAAATTATTTTAAGGTAGGATCTAGATGGATGGTAAGGAAATATTCCAATAGATTAATCAGCCGTGTTAAGTATTTTTAGTATTCCTTACCAATTGCTTAGTAGTAGCAATATAAAAGCGCTGAACGGGAGTCAATTTTGGGGAATTTCGGCAGGTTACAATGAAAAAAAAATGGGGGAGTTACCATATGGTGCCTATATTCCTGGGGAACCAACCTCAGCGGAGCGGAGAAGGACAAATCATGAAAAAAAAAAAAAGAAAAAGATACCTCTATTCACACACACACACACACACACACACACACACACCATATTTTTTTTTGTCTTTTTGACAGAAGGAACTTTTTAATAAAGACTTTTTAGTGGAACTTTTTATTGAAATTATATATTTAGCTTTGAATAAAGTTTAGACAGGGCCGAAAATGAAAAAAAAAAAAAAAGGAGAACTTTTTCCAGTTGTCTGCAAAGACTTTTTTGAATAAAGTTTTTTTTAATTGAAACTGCATGTCTGGCTTTGGTTAGGTTAGATACACCATAGAATGAACCAAAAGTGAAAAATGAACTTTTCCAATTGAAGAGACTTTTATTTTGGTAAAAGACTTTTTCTGTATGAAAAAAAAAAATGAGAGGAACTTGTAAAGTTGTGTGTTGAGATAGTGTCGCAGATTTTTGGTGTCATTTTAATGCTTAAAATGACAGAAAGAGGTAGGAAGAGATGTGACACTATCTCCTGCAGGGATACTTTCCCTTCTCCTGTGGGGATGCTTTCCCTTGGTTGGTTTAAAACAGCGGAGAGAGAAATTGATATTAGCAATATTATTAGTAATTTTTTTCTTCTTTCAGGGGTTTGAAATGGACATTTCGATAAGCTGAAAATGTTTAGACAAAACAAGTGTCAGAATATTATGATAAGGTTATGTCAGGCCAAGGTTCCTCGACAGACCCACTGGTAAGCCAGAATCTGTGGGAACTTGGAAGAAATCGAAATCCAATTTGAGTTGGCAAAATCTCATTCGTCGAGCTAAAGCCTTCCACTCATCAAGTGGGCGGAAAACGATTTAATTAGCCGAAAGCTGTGAGTCCAGATCCCCAGAGAGGATCGAAACTGGTTATAAAAATCAGGACTCAGCTAGAAAATTTCAGTTTAAGTTAGTTCTCAGAGAGTTGCTGAGAGTTTTTACTCAATATTCAGCTTTATTTTGGAGTTGCTATCAGTCAAAATGTAACGACTGGGAAAAGAGTTCCCAACCGGGGAGCCATGACCCACGGATGGTCACCCACCATAGAACTTATGGCTAAAGAGCTCATTTCAAATGAAGCCTGGCAAAAATTAACTCAAGGAAGTTAAATTGGAATAATCCGCCATCGACATGAATCTCGAAAGAAGAAAAATTCATATTTCCCTTTTTCTATTCATATTTCCCTTTTTCTATTCCCTATATTTTACAAGCATTTGATAGTATTAAATTTATTATTCTTTTTCCAAAGCTCACATCGCATATTGCAGTAAAGCCTTACTAATAATATTGCTAATATCAATTTCTCTCTCCGCTGTTTTAAACCAACCAAGGGAAAGCATCCCTGTGGGAGAAGGGAAAGTATCCCTGCAGGAGATAGTGTCACATTCTTATTTTGAATCATTCTATCAGTAGAACTTATAGTTAGATATACTGCTTGGTTTGAAATCTGAGAAATTGATTTGAGTTATGAAATATTAGCTAGTGTGAGTGAAATGCTGAGCATAGAAGTGACAAGATGATCAAGTACAATAATTATTAGGATATATATATATTATAGTTTCTTCAAGCTTTTTCACCATACAACATATACAGTTTTGAACAGAATTATTCACCTCACTTCCATAATTATAAATAAAGTTATAGTATCTCAAATTTTAATTTATTTGAAAGAATGTGCTGTGATACCTACAACAAAATTTTTATTTTAATGTCAAACAATAATACAAAAAATACACCAAAAAACATTTAACATAGGAGAAAATTATTGGCCCTCTTGCCTCAATAATCAACTGTGTAACCATTATTCTTGATTATTGCCTTTAATCATTTTAGACAGTTCATTACAAGATTATTGGCCCTCTTGTCTCAATAATCAATTGTGTAACCTTTATTCTTGATTATTGCCTTTAATCATTTTAGACAGTTCATTACAAGATTATTGGCCCTCTTGTCTCAATAATCAATTGTGTAACCTTTATTCTTGATTATTGCCTTTAATCATTTTAGACAGTTCATTACAAGATTATTGGCCCTCTTGTCTCAATAATCAATTGTGTAACCTTTATTCTTGATTATTGCCTTTAATCATTTTAGACAGTTCATTACAAGATTATTGGCCCTCTTGTCTCAATAATCAATTGTGTAACCTTTATTCTTGATTATTGCCTTTAATCATTTTAGACAGTTCATTACAAGATTATTGGCCCTCTTGTCTCAATAATCAATTGTGTAACCTTTATTCTTGATTATTGCCTTTAATCATTTTAGACAGTTCATTACAAGATTATTGGCCCTCTTGTCTCAATAATCAACTGTGTAACCATTATTCTTGATTATTGCCTTTAATCATTTTAGACAGTTCATTACAAGATTATTGGCTCTCTTGTCTCAATAATCAATTGTGTAACCTTTATTCTTGATTATTGCCTTTAATCATTTTAGACAGTTCATTACAAGATTATTGGCCCTCTTGTCTCAATAATCAACTGTGTAACCATTATTCTTGATTATTGCCTTAAATCATTTTTGATAGTTCCTTGCAAGATCTCTACACACGCCAATAGGTATTTTGCTACATTCTCCCTTGGCAATAGCTTTTAGTTCCTTGAAATTTGAAGAACTCTTTTCTCTTAAATTTTTCTTTAAATATGCCCATAAGTTTTCAATTAAATAATGTAAGGTTGATAGTAGGATAGAAATTGATACATACGGTCTCTTTAATATAGTATATGAATTTCAATGCCCAGTACAAGACTGTGTTTTTTGTCACAAATCAATTACCTATATTGAAAACACTACCACTTCCTTGACCTTACATGTCACATATCAGACCATAGTGCTATAAAAAATATTTATTCACCCATAATTTACGAGAACCCTTAAAGAAAATTCTGATCAAAAACACAAGAATTCTGTATAAATCACAATATCAAAAACATTTCACTATTCGAGAGGCCCTATATATCAAACATACATTTGATTTATTAAATAGTGGAAATGGAGTGTTGAAAGTTTTTTAAAATAAAAAGATGCTTATGTAAATTCCAGTTGTGTGCTGCATTGATGGCTTGGAAGGAACGCTCCTTTTTCAAAAATAACACAAAAATAAAACATGAGGAAAAAGTGCAAATACCAGAGACAAAAACATCTTTGAAAATGGGATCAGAAGTGGCAGAAAGCACATGAGACAATAGAAATTATGGACAATTTTTATATTCCTTAGCTCATACAATAGAGCATATGTAAATATAAAAGTGGACTCTGAAGTCAACACCATGTAGTGATAGTCTATTTCATACTGGAACATAATCTTCAGGCGATAGCCATGACCTGTAGATTATCTTAAACATGAAACACACTGTCATTGCCTAGTATTGACCTCAGTGTTCACTTTTGGATATGTTAGGATCAAATATGGATTGGAATCCAATGGAATGATAAGATAAAGAAGCATTTCCTGTTTGTTTATATATATATATATATATATATATATATATATATATATATATATATATTTGAATTGAAGAAAAAATGGAGATCAAATATGGATTGTAATCCAAAAAGATAATAAAATAAAGAACAAATAGGAAACATATGTCCATCTAACATGCATGTTTTACTTTCATTATTCTATATGTATGTAAGTATGTAAGGATTCTAGTATGTCTAAGTTGGTATTAGGTGGTAATATGTGTTCATAATTATGCATGTGTGTTGTCTAGTGGAGATTCTGATATCTTCACCTTTGTGTGGTCAAGTCAGCACAGTGGAGTGTCACAAGATTTTAGTTTATGGTTGATCTTTTTAAGCATGTGTTCTTTGTATTAGATAGATATCAGTTGGATACTTTAAGAATGGATTCATATGGATGATGGCGATGTAATGTAACATTTTAGGCATGGTAGTAATGTTATTATTAAGTTTTCAATGAATTTTCTCTTTAAAAAATAATGTTCCTTTTTATTTAGAGTGGTATAATTGAAATCATAGTTATGTCCAACATCGCTTTGATATAAAATTAAAGTGTTAGATTGTTTGTCTAGATGTGAGTCTATCTTGTATTTGTTTATGCAAACTTTTAGATCATGTGAGGTCTCTCCCACATAAACATTTTTGCATTGTAAACAATTTATTTGATAAATCCCAGCATTTGAATTAGTGTTGGATTTATTTTTCTTTCTAATTATATCTCCAATTGTCTTGGAGGTGGTGGTAACAATTCTGGAATTAGGGCTTAATTTGTTTGCAAGTTTTGTAGAAAGGTGTTGGAGGGCAGGATAATGAATTTTGTATAATTTTTGTTAGAAATGTTATTTATGGTGCATGCTTTTCAGCTTTATAGATTTTGTAAGCTCATTTTTTAGGATTGAGGATAAAATGATGTGGGTAGTAAAGAAGTTTGAAAGTTTTTTCAGTATATTTAAATTCTTCATTTAGGTATTCTGGGCTATATATGATAAAATATAGTTTTAAGTTATGCTATATTAATGAGTTAAAGTGCAAATTATCAGGGATAGAGCAGATGTAAAGATAAAAGTCGATTGTGATCTTTAGATGTTGACTTCAAAAATCATTTTCACAACCAACATCCAACATTGCCTGATGACGAGATTCTATCTCGAAACATAGAAATTTCTGTATCGAAATGCACATTTAATTCATAATTATATGATTATATCAAGCTCTACAATATTTATTGTATTGAGCACTGTTTATAAAAAATAAATGCCAAGTGACTCAAAACCATAAACCTTGGATCCTCTTCACCTGGATTTAATATATATATATATATATATATATATATATATATATATATAGCTACTGATATATGAACATGTTTATTTTCTGATTGTTCATATTATATATTATTTATCAAATTATATAACTATTAACACTTTCATCAACAGTTTAATATCTATTTCCTATCTTCTGTCACTGTTGATGGCATATGTAAATTAGTATATATATATATATATATATAAAATTATTTGATCAAATTGTGAAATAGAAGTTGATATGCTTCTACCAAGGACCCCACAAGAACAGTGTTCAAACATTATCAACTACTGACAGGGAGTTCATTCATCTAGGGATATTTTATATATATTTCCTTGTATAAACGAAAAGTTTAACTTGATGAATTGAGATTGTAGACAATGCTTGAAAAAGAATCTAAAGTTCTACAGTTAGGTTTATGCTGAAATGTTTTGCAGGAAAAGAGAAAACAATGAAAACATAAAAAAAGCATCAAATTATAATAAAATTTTTATGATGTTAGAATTTTCTAATATCAAAGTCTTTTAACCTGATTACTCTTTTGAAACCTAATGTCTGTCATTCTTAGTGAACATTTGTGAAGGTCTTTGACAAGAGAATTTCAGAAAAAAGAAAAATAATATAATTAATAAGTTGTACAGGAGAGGAAAGACAAGATTAAGAAAAGGAAAAAACAAAAAAAAAAAAAGAAGAGATTTAACCAGAAATCTAATTTTCAATATTGAATTAGAGGATTTTCAGTTTTGTCTTTTTTTTTCATGTCAACTGATAATTATATAAAATCATATCAAAATAGAGACATACATACACACACATATATATATAACTGCACACACACACACACACACACACACACACACACACACACACACACACACACACACACACACATTATTAAAGCCAAAAAACAACTGGTGAGACAACAGACAGCACATCAAAAGACCTAAATAACCCTAATCAGGAGAAAATCTCGAACAAGCACAGCAATAAGAAAAAGAAAAAAGACATAAAAGCAAACACCTACCTACTCAGTAAAGTGTTCAATGTCTAGATTACCTAGACAGAGCATAAAACACTTGACAACATTAATTTCTATGAAAGGATGAACCTAGTTTTACCCAAGGCTCATGCACAAAATTTTCAGATGACTTGAACACAGTTTAAATTATCTGAAGATTCTATTATCTATATCTATATCTATCTATCTGGGAAAAACAAGAATCTGTAAATCATTCTATGACATCTGCCCTCGGCGCCTGAATGAAAAGCTGTAGATTTTAAGGTTTTCTTAAAAATAAAGATCAAATTCTATAACATTGGTTAGCAACCAGTCTATCACAGAAAGTAATGGCAACCTAATGCAGGAAAATCTTCTGCCTAATCAGTCATGTCTCTTTCGAGACATGATTGCCCATGCATATAGCAAGTATGGCACTTAACTGACTGATAGGGGAAATTGAGGAAAGGACAAAAAATGGACAGGATTCAAGAATATATAAGATGGTGATTGACATTGCATTTAAATTTTTGAAGATTGTGATTATCAGTAAAAAAAGTAAATTAGCGGGAGTTCCATAGGTGGAAAGTGTGAGAAAAAAAACTGTTGGTGTAGAAATGGTGGCTGCATTTAGCTATTTCAATAGGAAACAGGTGAGATATAGATGCCAATCTTAAAACTTAAATTCATGCAGCCAAGGCCCCAAGAAACAAAAGCTTGTCAGTGCGGTTGCCATGAAAATATTAGCAGAAAGACAGAGGGAAGCCATGTTATGTCAACGAGAAAGTGACTGAAGTCGAGATGTCAAATCAGGATCAATTACATTAGAGCTTCTTCTTTAGATTTTTTTAGGAACCTCAAGATGAATAGCAGGAGCACCAGACCAGACATGGCACTAATATTCAATTCACAGGCAAATAGATTTGTAAATGTGCAACATGAACTCTGACAAGAAAAGTCTGAAGGACTAACAATAACTGAACAATTAACCAAGATATCCTATGATGTAGACAATATATGGATAGCAGTTTACCATTATTGACTGAATAAAGGGTTCAGTTCAAAATTCCAGGAAGATTATTTGGATCAACAAATACCTGAAATGGCTCAAACATTATCTGAACTAAAATGAGGACATAAGTCCAAGTGTAAATAATGAAAATAATTTGTAAATTAGCTTAAAAGTTGAACAAAATTTGCTAATGAACACACTCACTTGAATATAGTCCAAGAATGAATTGGCCAAAATATTAGAAAATAGCAACAAACAAAGGTAATTCATAAAAAAGTAATTGAATATTAACAATGACATATTCATTGATTCTGTATCTTTTAGTGTTCATAAATGTATCAGTTGCCTTGTATAATAGTATTTCAAAAGTTAGATCAGGAGAAACTTTTCTATATTTTTTTTCAGAGGTGGAATGTCATATAATAGCTTTGACACAGGATTATTCCTAAGAGTGACAAAAAAGTTGCCTTACACTCTATTAGTCTTCTATATGGAAAAATCATAGGCTAACATTTACATAATTAAATCAATAAATCTGTAACATAATCATTAAAAAAAGCATCTATTTTACACAACAAAAGTTTATTTTCAACATAATCTTCTTTTTCCATGTACTTCATTCCATGATGAATATACAGCTATATCAATAAGTTCACAGTCTAATGATGAACAAATCATTTATTTTTAAACAATGAAGATTTATTTTTCAATATAAATCTCTTTACTTGTTAATGTTCTTCATCCAATACCATCTTCAATAATTACAAAGCTCAAACATTATATATTGAAAGTTTCAGGTCAAAATTCAGTTTATATGCCTGGTTATAGACTTACAGAGGCAATTCATGTATTTGCCACTTTTTCCATGTAATAGTGTTTAATATATACAATGTTCTTTTCAATATGGGTTCTTAAAATGCTGTAGCATGTGTTACTGTCTTCAGACATCAGGGAATATTCTTAACCTCCTTTCTAGTTGTACTGCAAAAATAATACCATTTAAGTATTGTTTGATATTATTTTGCCTTTAAAAAGGTGAAGAAATTTGTTTATTTTTATTACAAAAATCAAGAAAATGTTCATTGGCAGAATTGCGACTCAGCTCAGCAAAAATGGAACCAGTGTTTAAATCAAGATGCAAACATGCCAAATTTGGTTGAAAGTGCCAGAAGCCAACATCAATGAATTCTGTTTGGATTCAATTAGTAGACAAAGCCAAGAACATTAAAGTTTTTCTAACCAATCAAAAGTGGTGTTACAAGAATGTCTACTTGGCCCAGGTGCAGCATCTTTCATTAAAGGCCTCATGTCTGGCAAGCGAATATCAAAGACCTTAAGCATAAAGCTAAGAAAAGAAAAGGAAAAAAAAGAGTAAAAAACATGGAGAAGTTAGTAAATAACTTTGGAGTTACTTTCTTTGACTTTGTTAATCCAGACAGACTTTTTTGAAGGTGGTAAGTGTAGTCAGCACCCACACTGTTTGTGTGAGGGGGTTTCTTTAGGGGCGATGACTGAAGGCAAAAAGGTATAAAGTTCTCTTCTAAGTGCTAGAATTGTTATTGCAAACTAACCAGAAGAAAGAAAATGCTATTTTCAAATCACAATAAAACAAAGCCCCTTTTTCAGGCAATTAGTCTCATAATTAAATGATACAGAATGGTGAGATTTGAATATTCAGTATGCTTCTACTCATTAGAGATTGTGATTTGAAATGCAACTAGTTTATTGTTGTCTCTACATAATTGAATACATGTGTTGAATGAAATGTATCTTTTATTTGCAGATTTTAGTCAGCTAAAAAGAGAAACCAACAGTGAGAAAAGGTGCACTGTTGACTTAGTATAATCAAACCAAAGAGGATATGCTTTCAGAGCTAACAATGTCAGATTTAAGGTAAAAGAGAATAACACTCTAAATATGTTCAATAGAGTCACTTTTATTTATTATTCATAGAACAAAATAAAGTAGAGTTTCCCTTTTGTTGCAAAACAGGATGAATAATGACATTTAAGACTCCTGAATTATCTTTCTTGCAACAATATCTAAAATCTGATGTGAGTCAAGCTAAATTATCAATATAAGGTGTATTGAAATGGACAACATTAACAGCAGAGAATATTTCAACATTGTTGTAGCTGATGAAAAGATAGACATGGATTCTAAACAAATAATTAGGAAATTAATAAAACATTTACAGAATTAGTTGTGTTTTTTTGGCAACGTGATACATGAAAGAAAGAAATGTTTTCTTATTTTTTAAAAATTTCTGCTATCAGGAGTTATTAGTTATGCTATAGTTCTCATTCTTGCTTAACATTTCTTTTTGGTTCAAATAATATATGAGACTACGAAAATAGGGTTTAGTAGATCATTTCACTAAACTTATTTAGAAGCCACATGTCAAAGTTATTAACATAATTAAATTGATGCAAATGATTTTCAGTTTTGGATTTTATTATTTTGACTGAGTTTGTTATTTTCCATGTCATATAAGATTAGTTATTCACAACTAATGTCTTGTTTTGATCACTATCAGCCTCAAATAGTTTACTCAATTGTGAAGTATTGTTCAACAAGAAATATCCAGTATAAACATTGCAATCCACTTTTGACACATCACCTGAATCATATTTGATCATTATCAACTTCAAATGACCTTCTCAATTGTCAAGCATTGTTCTACATAAACTGCTCAAATCTGTAGCAGAGAACATTTGAATTGTATTTTTGCTTCATTGAATACCACATTTACCATTTTCTCACCATTTTTTATCATCTTTAGACTATTGAAAACCACTTTTGATCATTCACATTACTTTCTCCTTCAAATGCACAAATCTGTGTTGCATTTGAATCATATTGAATTGCTATCAACTTTGACTGATAAAATCTTAGGCATAATAAAACTTTGCAAACTACTTTTGACACACTTGATCATTCAAATTGCCTTGTCTTTTGTTAGAATCAATGAACAAAAAGCATCAATTTTAACAAAAATGTCCTTTTTTGCCAAATCACTATTAATTTTAAATCCCAAATTTTTGTTCTTCAAATTCTGTTACTTTATATATATATATATATATATATATATATATATATATATATATATCCTTGAAAGAGCATGTAAATACCTAAATACATGAAAAATGCTTTAAGAATCAACCAGTGGTGAAACACAGTGAAAGCTATTGAATGGGTCATTAAAATAAAAAAGGAGGAGGAATGCACATTCATACAATTTGATACTTTTTACCTGTGCATTATCAAAGAACTGTTAATGGCTGCTATAAATTTAGTGAAAAATTATTGCCCAATTAATGACTGAGACATGTCATAAAACAGGCACAAAAACGTATACTATTTCATGATGGTTGCCTGTGAACTAAAAGTAATACCTTAGACTTCGGCATTGCTATGGGAGAGCATGACTCTGTGGAGGCTTGGAAATTGGTTGCAGTACTACTTCTATGGAGCCTAAGGTTCGTTTTTAACATAAAAATCACCAAACTCTATGGAGACAATGGAACAATCCTTCTCTTTAAAGCAGTTTCATGGCAAACAGATTGACCGAGAAAGGACTTGATGAAATTTTTTAAAAATCACAAACTAAATATTATCACCACCATTAATGCCAAAGTGATCAACTTCCTCAGTGTAATGTTGGACATGAATAATGAACAGTATAAATAGCATACCAAAGATTCATGCAACCATAGATATGACAAAAAAGAATTTAACTATCACCACTATAGAATTCTAGACAACTTACATAAATCAGTCCTATTTAGATCATCTACCAACTCAAGCAATAAAGAAATATTTGACAATAACAAAATTAAATATATAAGGGCATTAGAAAAAAAGTAACCACAATGTAAGTTTAGGATATTTAGATAAAAACAAAGACTGTAAAAATAAGCTGAAATACCATAAACATAACACTATATGGTTTAACCCACCTTTTAGTCATAATGTTCAAACAAACATCTGAAGAATTTTCCTAAATATAATTCATAAGCACTTTAATCATTCCCCTACTCTAAAAAAGATGTTCAACAAAACAATGTTAAGGTTAGCTAAGGTTGCGTTAAAAACATTGATAAATATATGTGACAACATAACAATACAATATTAAATAGACGCATGCCCAACCTAAAAAATAAAAGTCTACTAAAAATAAATGTAACTGCCAAAAAGACATGACCTACCCACTAAACGGCCAATGCATAACTGAAAGTATAATTTACAGAGCTAGCATCCATTCTGAAGGCAATGTTAAATTCTATTTTGGTTCCACTGAGAACCATTGGAAATCTCGATTCTACCACTATCAAATGACATTAAGCAATATTAAATACAATAATATTTCTGGCAATTAAAAAACAACAATGAAAGCCCAGTTATTATCTGAGATATCATTGTAAAAGCTAAAACTTATAATTTAAAAGGAAATTTCTTTTGGAAAAACTAGTTATCTTAAAACACTAAAAATAACCTTAATTTACTAAACAAAAAAAGTGAATTGATGATTACATGCAAATATAGAAATAAATATCTGCTCAAATACGTTAACCCAGATTAATATAGATTTTTCTATATAGACCTTTTTAGTATTATTATTAGATTTTTTTCCTAAACTAAAATCAACAAGTAACCGCACCTTGGTACATATGCATAAAAAGTATACACTCTGCCTTACAAATATTCTCCCTTTTAAACCATCCTTTGAGTTTTTTAATTTTCAGTCTTAGTTTAAATCAAATTATAAAATTAAAAAAATACTATTCCAGTATTACGATATATAATTATGCTAACATCGAGAGAACCAAAAAATAAAATCTTGGAAATTTTATTCTTTATCAATCTTCCCAAATAGCAGTAAATAGACCGTTTTTGGTGGATGGAACATTTTCATGGACTATTATTGAAAACATTTTATCATAAGTTTTCAGTTGGGTTGAGATCTGGACTGTCTGTTGATGATATGACTGATTTTTATATGCCTTTCCTAAAGAAAGGCTTTAATCCCTTTTGCTAGATGACAACATTATTGTCCTGAAAAAAAAAAATTGACTGTGTCATCACCAAATCAATTTTCTATTAATTGAATGAGTGAATTATCCATGACTCCAATGTCCACGTGCATTTATTATTTGCAGTAATGATCACCAACTTTCCTGGTCCTTTTAATGATATTATGACTCAATAGCAGGAATGATTTGAGAAATTTAATTGTTTTCTTCAAGCACTCATCTTTATATATTTTCATCTGAATGGCTCCAGACAAAACTTCCAGCATCATCACCTTGGCCAATACAGATTCTTGATTCATCCCTGAATAGCCCTTTCATCCACATATCATTGTTGATCCTCTTTAGCCTATTTTAACCTTATTTTCTTCTCTTTCCATGTTTATTTATCTTTTCTGTATGTAAATCCCATTTCAATCTGTTGATTTCTTCAATTCTGTCACAAATATTGACTGCTGTTTTAACCCATTTGTTTTTCATTTCTTCTTTTTGTAGATTTCCTATTTTCAAAGTACACTGCTTTCACTTTTCTCTCCTGACATCTTGATTGTCTTACGTGCTTTCCGAGTATGTTTCACTTTTTTAACCATTGAATTTCTTTTATATTTGCACTAAACTTTAGACACAGCTAACCGAGAACAACCAACATATTTTACCACACTTGACTGTAGATTACCTTCTTGAATAAGTTCTTTCCATTATTTTGGTTGGCAGTTTTTTTGTTGAAGTCGGGTTTCTTTTAATTAGTGATGCCCAACTAACTGTTTAGGTCTGCAAGAACTCTCTTTTAAAAGTATATCAATTTGTATCTCTAGGCTTCTGCAGGCCTTTGTTTTAAAAATTCCATAATTTTTTTCTCAACATTGAGTTATTCCATAATAATTTTCTCGACATGTTACAGAAAAAAGTTATACTATTAATTTGAATAATTTAATCTATTTTAAGGTGTATTTTGTGAAGTCTGAATATACAGCTATTAAAGACAAAATGTTTTGTATCTTATCTGCTATAATTTTTTATACTGCTAAATAAAAATCCGAGTTAAAAAAAAGTTGTGTGTGTGTGTGTGTGTGTGTGTGTGTGTGTGTGTGTGTGTGTGTGTGTGTGTGTGTGTGTGTTCATAAATATGTTTCTGAAAAATTTCTGCATGTTTCCCAAATGTATTTGGTTTTGGTAATTTATTTTATATATGCCTGCTTCTGAATTATTATTGTTATGAGTGTTTTTGGTTCTGCCATATCCATAATGATTTTGGAAGTGATTGTGACTATTTTGATATTGTTTAGTTGAGAAATTTTTTTTCATAGTGGATGTTATGTGTTATGGAGTTGGTATATATATATATATATATATATATATACAGATGACTATATATATATATATATATATATATATATATATATATATATATATGCATGTGTGTGTGTCTGAAGATACTTCTGTTTCTATACATTGAGCATGAATTAGTGTACATCAATAGAGAAATAAAAATTTTGACTGAAATAATTTGAAATAATTTGTAAGATTACTTACCAGAAAATTGATAATAAAATTATTGAATATATTAAAATTATTCATTAACAAAGCCAATTGGTTAGAAGAAATGACTTCTATGTTAGTGAAAGGATTAAGATTGGCATTAAGCCTGTGTTCAATCACTTTGTTCTTAAAAGCACTGAAATATTTCTCACCCATTACATATGACTACAGGTGGACAGCTTTGTGAAAACATGTATTTTTAAAAAATTATCTGATTGGACAAAATTCACTCACTGGATTAAAAACCTGGCTAGATGAAATTATGAAACTTGTCTTTTATTTTATATAGAATATAATTATTTTTGGAACTCTCTGTTAATTGTTCAATATTACTATTATTCTTGTCTTATATTGAAGCCCTGTACTATTCATTATAAATTAATCAAAGTTCTTTATCTGGGATTTCTTTTTTTCTGTTCCAAGGAAATGGAAATAAAATGGCCACTTACAGTTAACATTACATTGAAGCGGTTGAAATTTTTAGGTCACATAATGATGAAAGATGGCCTTGAAAATTTGATACTCTATTGAATGGCGAGAAGGACAGAGGAAACTAGAGCATAACCTAGCTAGCAAGCTTGTGTAAACGCATGGCAAAACTGTCTTTATGATAGATAACAAGAATACAGCATTAAGAGATACAAATGACAGGAAATTATGGAGAGCCATGATCACTAACCTCCTGAATGAAGAGCGCACATAGGAGAAGACTGTAACAAACACTGTTTGTAACGTTATATTCATACATTCACCTATATTATTAATGATTAGTACATTACTAATTTATATTAGTACATTACTAATTCATATTTCTGATAAAGGTTAAATGTAGTCTAATTTGAATATGGAATTTTTTAAATGCCTTCTAAAATTTTTTTGTAAAAGAAAGTTATTGTAGGAAATTTTCTCAAACTGTATAAGAAGTTCTAGGATGTCACTTTAAAAATTTCATAAACTATAACTCAGCATTGTTTACATTCTCTTTATGAACAGGGATGAGCAATGACAGTTATTAATAATTCTCTAAGATAATACCCATTGAATTTCATAGAAAGTGAGGCTTACACAAAGTGTATACAGATATGCTAAAATATGGATAACTTCAAAAGTTGAAAAATCTGAAAGAGGTGTGTACATAAGAAAAATGTTGACTTGGGTGTGATCATGTTGAATATTTTAGCCAGACCAGGTGTAAGGAAGTTGATTAGTGGGTGGCTGTTGGTAAGCAAAGGTTTACACCTTGAAAAGAACTAATGGAGAACGTCTTGGTTTTAAATTCTCCCTCTTTTCTGTCTGTTATAGAAATGAATTGTGAATATAAATTATAGGCTTGAGGAAAGGAGTGTCGTATACACAGAGCTTTGCCTAAGAGATTTTAATAAAGCAATAAAACTTTTCATTGATATAAATAGCCGAAGAGAACATGAACAAACCAATAAGTTTCTCCACCTTAACTTCACCTTTTCCCATTCCAGTGTCTTGCCAAATTCAGTATTTCTTTGCCAAATAGAGTGGGTAGGTATAAAGAAAGAGGTAATAATACTTTCCCATTTATGGGTGATCAAATCTTAAAAACCTTTCTCATCCCATGTTAGACTATTCTGCCAAATTTGGTATCATTATATTAAATAGTGAATACATGCACAAAGAAGGAGTAAAAATTAACTCATATAAACAACTCACACAACTGCTTGTGGTTGGTGAAATAAAACTTACTCTTCTAGGGATGGATTATCTTCACAGATTTGATAATTATTTATGTCAAATGAGAATAGATGAAAGATGGATTATAAAATAAGCTTAAATGACAGATGGATATTTAAACAAGCATGAATGAAAGATGGACTGCACTAAATGACAAGTGTGAATAAGAGATGGACTAAATAACAAAGATGGAGGAAAGACAAACTAAATGACAAGCATGAATGGTAGATGGACTAAATGACAAGCATCAATGTCCATCGAAGTTAATGACAAGCACAAGTTGAACTTTATGACAAGCATGAATGACAGATGGACTAAATGATAAGCATGAATGACAAATTGACATTGTATTCTTTTTCAATGTTTCTCCCAGTGTTTACAATTCAAAATGGCTTCACAAGATTAAAAGGTTTAATTATAGGTACAAAAATTTAATAAAGACATACATATAAAAAAAAAGACAAGACAAAAGCAAACTTGAAAAAGTAAAAGTAGAAACTGTAGCCTAAGAAAATGGCAATACAGGAAAAACTTGATAAAATCAACTGTGTTTCTTTCTTCTCTCATCAGAGCTCAAATTAAAAATTAAAATATTATGCACATTGACTAAAAAAGAAACTTGGAAGAAGATACAAGAAAATTGCAAATTGAACTTTCAATGATCCGTATCATGTTTTCTTGTTTGCATTAACAGCTGACCATGAGATTGATTTGGCTATACATTCCACAAATTTCAGTTGGTTAGTCAGAGAGAGAGTGAGAGAGAGAGAGAGAGAGAGAGAGAGAGAGAGAGAGAAGGAAGCCAAGAGCACTCAACAATGTAACAAGAAATTTTTCAAACTGCTGACTCAACATAACTGTCCCTCACCTTCTCAGGTGCCATTTTCTTTATTTCTCCTTCTTCCTCTTCATCTACTCACCGTACACAAAAAGAAAGACAGGAACAGGACATTACTGAATTCTTTATACTCTTTACAATTACTTTGTTGATACACACAGCAAAAACATGGACTTCTATTTTTCTGTACAATTCACATTTCATTTACACAAATGAACTTTTAATTATGTGAACTCTTTACTACACTTTCTCTGAGAACATTTTCACAGTTAATAATTTCATACATACAATTTGATGTTATACTGTTTGATAAATAAATTTTTATTTATTTACAAATGAAACTGTTTTACTCTCTCAACCTTCTGATAATCTTAACTTGTGGGAGTTCAGTTATGTTTGGTACAAGGTTAATTTAATAAACTTGATCCCTACTTTAAAATAAATTGTATGTATGTATGTATGAATATGTTTAGAGGGTGTGATGGATACATTGTTGTCATTTTATATTTTTATTTTTGTGCATACACATTGTTGTCTTTTGATTTTGTCAACTGCACATTATAGTAGGGGCAGTTGGGCATCATCTGTGAGCAAAAGGGCATCATAATGCAATTCCTACTGCCAGAAATTTAGAAATGGTAGACTGTACTGCTTAGCATTCATGTCAGAAGCTCGAATACAAACATTTCAGAGTGTTTTGGAATCAATCTGATAGCAGTGCAGAGCATTTAGAGAGAGGTTGGATGATCTAATCAACATCATAGTGTTTGGAGAGATCACTAATGATGGCAACATTATGCCTCCTTTCATCTTCCCATTAGGCCTCAACACTGAGGCCTACATCGAACCCCTTGAAGAGATAGTGCTGCCCTGGGTCAAGAGGGTGGTTGCTGGAAGAACCTGTGTATGGCAACAGAACTCTCAATCAGGAGAAACCATTCATGGCTGTCAGACTGTTGCTGCAACTGTATAACCCCTTACAGTTGAGACCAACAAAAATCCTTGTAGCACCAATGATGAACTGAAGGCAAAGATTATGGCAGTATTCACCAACTTAAACAAGGAGACCATCCAGAAGAGTTGTAGTCCAAAGTCGTCTGGAGGCTGTGGTTGAAGCCAATGGAGATTTTATTGAACAAATTCATTCTTTAATATTTCAAGATATTTTTGTGCAATTTTGATAAATATATGTTAAAATGAGATGTCAGTTAGGGTTATTTTCAATTTTGCAGAAATTATCCATCAAAACAGTATATATATATATATATATATATATATATATATATATATATATATATATATATAAAATCTTGTTTTTTGTGTTTCCTATTTTATTTGTTTTGTATTTTTTTCAGCCCGAGATAAAAATTTAATGAAAGGAATGAAAACCAGCTAAGCAATATTTTTTGTTAATTTACTTTGTTATTGTAATGCTCAAATGTTTTGTTAATTTTCCTGTTGGTTTAATTTTAACATATCAGTTTTTACTATAATGACTTATATGAATTTCATTCAGATAAGTTGCTGCATCGATTTTAATTAATTCTGCTCATTGAAAAAACAGGAAATAAAAAGAGTGGTTCCAAAGAGAGGCAATGAACAAAGAAAATGAGATTGAAGGAATAAAGCAGATTTATTATCAGGTTTTAAAGAATTTTGATTACAGAAACAATAAGAATAATAACAAGTGTACAGCTCAGAATGCAGATAAGAAATGGAGTTATTATTATGCTGTCATTATTTATTAGAATTTGTGTAAAAAGTATCAGTTTAAATGTAGTAACAACTATTATGATATGGCAAATACACATTGATACAGATGCAAAAGAGGTGCTGGATCTTTTACATACATGTCTGTCAACACCAATTGCATCCAGGTTCTCCATGTTAGCAGGGGGACAGCTTGGTATATCTAGATATGGGCCGCTTTGAAACTGGTTAATATCTGGGTCTTTGTAAGATACCTCATGTCAATAATAGCAATGGTAAGATATGGTGTCTTGTGAGGTCATTCCTGTGGGCATTTTGTTCTTAAAGTTGCTGCGGTTTCTGAGGTAGTTTTATTTTTGTAACCTCCCATCTCCTTCCCCTCTCTGTCTATTACCCCACAGTTGTTAGGAGAACAATCAGAAGTTTCTCCCAACCTCAATGCACTCTTGGCATACATTACAATATGTAATCAGAAAAGAGAAGAAAATGCTGAATAATAGCAAAAAAATCCCGGTTGATATTCTGATACAAACACTAACAGCCTTTAGCCAGTTAAAGTGCCATATGTGATACATGCTTGGGTGATCATGTCTCAAATAAGACATGACTGACTGGGTAGAAGATTTTCCTGTAGTATGTTGATATTACTTTCTGCAGTAGACTAGTTGCCAACCAAAGCTATAAAACCTAATTTGTCATGCTATTTAGCCCATAGCTGAAGGGAGAAGTAATGGATTGATACTTTTCTTAAGGGTATTTGTGTGTAAGTGAATGCAATGAATTCAAGTGGAATTCAAACTTAGCTTTCTGATTTCTCATCCTGAACTGATATCTGCTGCACCAGAAAACTTTAGAGAACAATAACCAAATATTAGCCTTGCTGGGCAAACAATAAAAGATATTCTACCTGTTGGAAGCTCTATTTGACATGACAGGTGGAAAACAAGGACCAGCAACTCAAATCCCTTAAAGTTCTGAAGGTTTTGAGGACTAGCAAAGAAAGTAAATATAGTACTAGGGATCATTGGGAATTATAGAAAATATGAAAAAAAGACCTTGCAGATATTCGACTATAGTTTGGAAATAGAGCCATTACAAAAAGCATGTCTGTTCAAAACAATACAGACATTTTGAAAAGTATTTGATACAACCTGTTGATGAAAAAAATAAGTGACAAGTTTATTTTCTTTGCCTGAAATAGGTCTTTCTTCTCTTCCCAACTTTTGATCTAAACATTTGGCTTTCAACCTTTAATTCTTCCACATTATGAATTTTTTGAGGTAATAAATTTTTTTGGTGCTAAGAAATTGATTTATGTGAACTGTTGCTCTAAAGCAATGGTTATTAAGATTTTTTTTATTCATGGACCACTTTTACTCTTATTTTATTTTGGTAGATCCTCATTTGATGAAAAAAAAGTGCTTTTATTTTTTACTAATAGGTAAGTTTAAGAACTGTATTATAAAAACAATAAATGTATATGCTTGATATTGAAGCAAAACTAATTCATTAGAACATTTATGTACATATTTAGGCTTTCAGAATGGATAGTTTTGCTGGAAGTTTTCAATGCTGCTGAAGAGGTTGATACTGTTAATCTTTTTTATATATAATCTTCAGATTATTTATATTAAATTAATTTTATTATTAATATTTCATTTTATTTAATATTTTATATTAACTTATTTATATTAGTATATTAATATTTTATTTTATTAATATTTAAAATTATTATTATTAATTATTGTTTATAAAATAAATTATAATCTTTACATAATTTTCCTTAATATAATTTTTTACTTTGTATATTCTTCGTAATTTTTATTCAGCTTTTACAATTAAAACATTTGGTAGAGTAAAAGAAATGCTGTTATATTGCTTGATCTATTTTTCTGCTTTTTTTTTTTTACAGTTATTTTCTATTTTAGCGTATTAAGTGTAGATTACTGTAAAAATTCCAATTCTCAGTTATATCAACCATTCCAAAGTGAAATTACTAAAATATTACTAAAATTACTAAAATATTACTGCTGACTCGCAGTTTGCTATTTTTTGTGAGGGCACCCAGTAATGTTGCATGATATTCTAAGGATCTGTATGAAGCCAAGTTGAGAACCACTGCTCTAATGAAATTTTCTAAAATTCATTTGTTAAGGATAAGGTTTGTTTTATATGAATTGTTGTTTTCTCAGAGGAAACAAATTTGTATTTTCAAAGAACTGTCAACCTGCCTTGACTAGTTATTTTCTTAATTCTGGAGAAGAGTTCTAAAAATAAACTTCTTCTTAGCAATTAACATCATATGCTGTGCATAAGTGAAATAATTAAACATTAAGAAAATCCAAGGATATTCATATTTATCTGCAATACAAGAAATTGTGATAATGCCTGTTCTGCTCACAATGAAAAAACTCTTGTGATAATTTACCAAGAGGAGTATTCTTCATTTACTTAAGTCTCGGGTGAAATGAGTTGGTGGATAATTGCATGAAAGAGAAAATCCAAAGAAATAAGCAATTATAGGAGGAAGAGGATTATTTGCTATCAATGGATTGTGCCAACTCTACAGTCAAAGAATTCAGCAAATAATAATTATGTGCAGTAAGCAAAAAGCTACACTAAAATGAGCAGAAAATCAGGAACTACAAATGGGACAATGAGAAGAAAAACAATTGCACTGACTATTCGGAAGATAAAAAGAAATGGCAGATAAATTGACATGATTACATGGGGGAAACCTAACGAGAAAAAGTGAGTCATTCTTACTAGTGTCCCACAAGAAAATCCAAATATAAAAATACCAAGAAGAGATAAAGAGAAACAAACACAGGAAACAACAAAAAGATTGTGTGAAAATAAAGATGAGTAAATCAATTGCATAAGTAAATACAGAAAATAAGCTCAGAAAGAATAAGCTTAACTGGGTGAGATAGGCAATCCACTGATAACTGTGCAAGTAACTGCATTTTGATCATTACCAATCAATAGTATACGCAGAGACCTATCTCTATATTAGAGAATGAAACACAAAATCCTCTGAGACTTTGAGATTCATGCACAACACCCAAACTATATCAGAAGTCTAGATCTGATAGTTGTAAACCAGAATAATATACTTCATACTTTATATATTTCATTGTTCTTCTGGTAGATTATTTTGGAAAGTGAAAAGAACATTACCAGAGAGCTGAGAATGTTATAGAACATGGACATGACAGTCATGCCAATTGTTATTAGTGTACTGAGTAGGATTCCAAAGAGTCTCAGAAAAAGCCTAGAGGAAATGAAGATTAAGGAAAGAGTCACTCTAGAGCTCTGACCTAGGTCCTATTTTCTTCTTAAATTCTGACAACAACCTTCCTGATCACATCAGTTCTCAACTTGGTATCTATGCTGATGACACAAATATTTATTCCTTTTTTTTTGTTTTTTAATCATTTCACCCTAAGCTGCCACTTAGTAGGACTGCCACTTAGTGGGACTGCCACTTAGTGGGACTGCCACTAGTGCACAGGGGATTACAGTGAGAGAAAAGACTAGGTACAGAGGGGGTGTTGAAGAAAGAAGAAAGGATAAAAGATGAATGGGATTCAAGAAGATAAAAGATGGCAATTGGTGTTGCATTTAAATTTTGAGAGATTGTAACTATCTGGGAAGCAAATAAATAGAAGGGAGTTCTACAGGTGTAAAGTGTGAGAAAAAAAACTATTAGAGTAGAAGTGGTTCTTACATTTAACTATTTTAATGTTAAAAGGTTGGAAGCTAGATGCCATTCTAGTAACATGCTTAAATTCATGTGGACAGGGCACTAGGAAAAAAGCTTGTCAGAGCAGTTTCCATGAAAATATTTGTAGAAAATCCACATTTCATCAGTAAGAAAGTTGAAAAAATGTTAGATTTATTAATGTGCAAGATGGATTTGATGAGAAAACTTTCTTGCCAGATACAGAGACCCAACCTCCCTAGCAGTAGATGCAGCTATAGGTTTGATGTAGTCATTCCCCTTCAGGTCTGTTGAAAAAGTGAGACTAAGAAAGGGTAGTATGTTGCTCTAAAAAAGACTTGCATCAGCCATGGTGGGCAGGTATGTTTCTCTATGGTGGTTAAAGGAGAGCAATTTTGTTTTAGGGGCATTAAAATTGACAAACCATTTCCTGCCTCAACTAACCACTGATTATTATTCCTGTCTTAATAATAAATCTGATCAGTTTGAAATTGGCAGGTTATCTAAAAAATGACTTACAGTTTGTTAACTGGGGCAAGTAATGGCTTGTTAATTTTAATACCTTCAAAATAAAACTTCTCTCATTTCCAGTCATTCATTAATGACTGGAAAAACCCCTTCCTGTCTCCTATGATCATGGCTGGTGCTAACCTCTATGAGAGTGCTTTGTGTCTTCTCAGTCTAACATTCTTGGTTGATATGAAGTGGAAAGACTATATTGAATTCCTTGCTATATATGCTGCTAAGAAAGTTATATCATTGTGTTGTGTTAGATAATTTTTCTCTCCAGAGTCTATATTACATATTTGCAAGTCTACCATTCAACCATGCTTTGAATATTGCTACATTTGATCTCTTCAAAAATCGTTTTGATTATTCTTCTATTCTTGTTTCCTAACATTTCTCTTTTGTCTTGTTTTTTTACACTCAATAACCCCTTGTGTTTTAGTGACTTCACTCACTGCCTTGCATGAGGTGATATGATTAAAAAAATGTCAGGATTACTGAAAACAGTTATTATAGAAGGTGAGTGTTGAAGTATTGAGGAAACTTGTTGATTAGTCTCCAGTGGAAAAACACCAAGTAAGTGAATAATGATAATACACAAAAAATTAAATTGATACTAGAAACAGTAAGCATTTTCCTTTGACTCCAATTTGAACTCCTGTCTTTGTTGATGAGAATACAAATGTCAAGAATGCATTATTTATAAATTTGTGTTGATAGCAGTCTTCATAGTAATAAATAATCCTCAATTGAGAGGTCGAGGGTTGGAAAATAAATTAGTTAGACACTAGAGATTTATCTCTTGATAGCAGCTCCCATCTGAACTTAATTTTCTGATGCCTATGTTTAATAACCAGATGAACTGATATTAAAAGAAATACATTGGATTGTAGATAAATATGAATTTCCTTAAGGGGGGCTTGCAACTAAAGAATCCAGTTCTTTAAATGCTAGTGCTATATTTTGTATGTCAGTATGAGTAGCAGTAGTCATAGCACAGCTCAGCCTGGCCTCTGAAATGACAGGCTATTTTCTGTCTTACTTCTCCAAGTACTCTCTATATATACTGCTCTCTTCATCTGCATATGATACTACAGCTAGAATTTATTTTATATGCAGATGTAACAAAACATTATAAAAACACTACTGTAGCACATTAGGTCCCTTGACACTGACTATTGACTGTGGAAAAATATGGTCACGTCAGCCATAGCTGGTGTCTAATATAAAACTCATGCTGTCAAAGAAACTCCATCTTTGTTTTTTTTATATAGACACTGGTCAAGAAAGAGTGTTCCCTTTTCTGGTAAAACTTTTATTATTTTATTTCCATGGAATAAGTGCTGTGCAGTATTTAAGCCAATTTTGTATTTCTTGCACTTTTTCTGTATCATTTTGTTTAAAATGTATTGAGTGACATTGATATCATCATTGATTTGCTGTCCCTAAAGTGAGAGACTTCAAATAAATTAAGAATAAAAGACAGAGGAAATGCTTTCATTTTTAAAATCATTCTCAATAGTTAATTTTATTTATGAAAATATTTTTACAAGCCATGGCATGGATAATAATGTTGACTGAAAAATTTTATGTCTTCATGAAATTTAAAAGTGTCCAAAGTTAATTATCTTACGAGTTTCTCCTATTTGCATTCCAGGTATTTCCTTTACCTGATGCATATCATGTATTTTGACTAAACTACCTGATGCATTTTGAGGTATATCTGCTACCTGATGTATTCCAGGTATTTAACTACTTGATATATTTGAGGTATTTATTATACATGATGTATTTAAGGTATTTTTATTACTTTATGTATTTCAGGTATTTCTTCTACCTAATATATTTAAGGTATTTTTCTACCTAATGCATATCAGATATTTTCACTACCTGATGCATTTCAGGCATTTCTGCTACATCATGTATTTTAAATACCTGTTTTATTTCAGGTATTTCTCTTACCTGATGTATTTAACTACCGGATGTACTGAAGGTATTTCTTCTACCTGATATATTTTAGGTATTTATTATACATGATGTATTTCAGGTATTTTTTACTGCCTGATGTATTACAGATATTTCTTCTACCTATAGATATATATAAGATATTTCTTCTACCTGATACATTTTAAAGTAGTTACACCCAAACACTTCACACACACACACACACACACACCTTTCATAAAAAGAATTAACCTAAAAAAGGTCAGGGGTTGAATCAGATTTTTAGAACTCTGGCTTGGGTAAAACATTTTGAAGAACAAAAATTCTAATCCTAATGATGATGACAACATTATAAACCAAAGCAATTATTTTTTCCATTTTATTGTATTTTATTTTATTAATTCATTTAAAGACATTTAATTCAGAGAAAGGATTTTTGTTATTATCAATTAGGAAGATTGTTAATTTTCTTTTCACAAAACTCCTAAGTGCTCGGTATTGATTTTGATTTGTGTCTTGCCCAACCTCCTCATACAGACACATACATGAATGCATACATATATAATCAAATCTGAGTATAGACATGCATAAATAACTTAGGTTTTATTTAATAAAAGCTTGAATTAGACTTCTTTATTCAGTGTAATGCTAGAAATTGTGGAATCAAAAATATCTTTTGGCTTGAATCTTCTTCCAAAACCTCAACTATAAAAATTACTTTAAAAAAAAAGCTATATTAAAATTTTATGAGATAAAAATAATTAAAATATTGGAATTATGAAAAAATAAATAAAGAAACTATTTTAATAAAAAGGATAATATTGAAATTTTATACAAAATTAAGAGAATGTTGGAATATGCAAAAAATTTTTATACTATTTATATTGTTTGGACTGTTGTCCTCATCTTTGTTGCCATATTCACAACATTTCAGTCACTGTACACGCCAAACGTCTTCAAGTGACTGGAATTTCAGACTGAACCCTTTATTTCATTCACCAGGCTAGATTATTTTAGTTCCATGAGTTTCATTGGGCCATGTGTCCTTAAGGACAATGCTTTTTATTCACTGGGCCATGTGTCCTTAAGGACAATGCTTTTTATTCACTGGGCCATGTGTCCTTAAGGACAAATGCTTTTATTCACTGGGCCATGTGTCCTTAAGGACAATGCTTTTTTATTCACTGGGCCATGTGTCCTTAAGGACAATGCTTTTATTCACTGGGCCATGTGTCCTTAAGGACAATGCTTTTTATTCACTGGGCCATGTGTCCTTAAGGACAATGCTTTATTCACTGGGCCATGTCCTTAAGGACAATGCTTTTTATTCACTGGGCCATGTGTCCTTTAAGGACAATGCTTTTCATTCACTGGGCCATGTGTCCTTAAGGACAATGCTTTTTATTCACTGGGCCATGGTGTCCTTAAGGACAATGCTTTTATTCACTGGGCCATGTGTCCTTAAGGACAATGCTTTTTATTCACTGGGCCATGTGTCCTTAAGGACAATGCTTTTTATTCACTGGGCCATGTGTCCTTAAGGACAATGCTTTTATTCACTGGGCCATGTGTCCTTAAGGACAATGCTTTTTATTCACTGGACCATGGTGTCCTTAAGGACAATGCTTTTTATTCACTGGGCCATGTGTCCTTAAGGACAATGCTTTTTCATTCACTGGGCCATGTGTCCTTAAGGACAATGCTTTTTATTCACTGGGCCATGGTGTCCTTAAGGACAATGCTTTTATTCACTGGGCCATGTCCTTAAGGACAATGCTTTTCTTTATTCACTGGGCCATGTGTCCTTCAGGACAATGCTTTTTATTCACTGGGCCATGTGTCCTTAAGGACAATGCTTTTTATTCACTGGGCCATGTGTCCTTAAGGACAATGCTTTTTATTCACTGGGCCATGTGTCCTTAAGGACAATGCTTTTTATTCACTGGGCCATGTGTCCTTAAGGACAATGCTTTTTATTCACTGGGCCATGTGTTCTTAAGGACAATGCTTTTCATTCACTGGGCCATGTGTCCTTAAGGACAATGCTTTTTATTCACTGGGCCATGGTGTCCTTAAGGACAATGCTTTTTATTCACTGGGCCATGTGTCCTTAAGGACAATGCTTTTTATTCACTGGGCCATGTGTCCTTAAGGACAATGCTTTTTATTCACTGGGCCATGTGTCCTTAAGGACAATGCTTTTTATTCACTGGGCCATGTGTCCTTAAGGACAATGCTTTTTATTCACTGGGCCATGTGTCCTTAAGGACAATGCTTTTATTCACTGGGCCATGTGTCCTTAAGGACAATGCTTTTTATTCACTGGGCCATGTGTTCTTAAGGACAATGCTTTTCATTCACTGGGCCATGTGTCCTTATGATAATGCTTTTATTCACTGGGCCATGTGTCCTTAAGGACAATGCTTTTTATTCACTGGGCCATGTGGCCCTAAGGACAATGCTTTTTATTCAATTGGGCCATGTGTCCTTAAGGACAATGCTTTTTATTCACTTAGCCATGTGTTCTTAAGGACAATGCTTTTCATTCACTGGGCCATGGTGTCCTTAAGGACAATGCTTTTTATTCACTGGGCCATGTGTCCTTAAGGACAATGCTTTTTATTCACTGGGCCATGTGTCCTTAAGGACAATGCTTTTTATTCACTGGGCCATGTGTCCTTAAGGACAATGCTTTTATTCACTGGGCCATGTGTCCTTAAGGACAATGCTTTTTATTCACTGGGCCATGGTGTCCTTAAGGACAATGCTTTTTATTCACTGGGCCATGTGTCCTTAAGGACAATGCTTTTCATTCACTGGGCCATGGCTTCCTAAGGACAATGCTTTTTATTCACTGGGCCATGGTGTCCTTAAGGACAATGTTTATTCACTGGGCCATGTGTCCTTAAGGACAATGCTTTTTATTCACTGGGCCATGTGTCCTTAAGGACAATGCTTTTTATTCACTGGGCCATGTGTCCTTAAGGACAATGCTTTTTATTCACTGGGCCATGTGTCCCTAAGGACAATGCTTTTTATTCACTGGGCCATGTGTCTCTAAGGACAATGCTTTTTATTCACTGGGCCATGTGTTCTTAAGGACAATGCTTTTCATTCATCATTAGCGTGTCCTTAAGGACAGCGTTTGGTCACTGGGCCATGGTGCCTTACATGGCTTGCTTTTTTTTATTCATTGGGCCATGTGTCCTTAAGGACAAATGCTTTTATTCACTGGGCTATGTGTCCTTAAGGACAATGCTTTTTATTCACTGGGCCATGTGGCTCCCATGACAATGCTTTTTATTCACTGGGCCATGTGTCCTTAAGGACAATGTTTATTCACTGGGCTTATGTATCTTATGACAATGGCTTTATTCATTTGGCCATGTCCTTTACATTGCTTTTTATTCACTGGGCCATGTGTTCTTAAGGACAATGCTTTTCATTCACTGGGCCATGTGTCCTTAAGGACAATGCTTTTATTCACTGGGCCATGTGTCCTTAAGGACAATGCTTTTTATTCACTGGGCCATGTGTCCTTAAGGACAATGCTTTTTATTCACTGGGCCATGTGTCCTAAGGACAATGCTTTATTCACTGGGGCCATGTCCTTAAGGACAGCACGTTTTTATTCACTGGGCCATGTGTCCTTAAGGACAATGCTTTTTATTCACTGGGCCATGTGTCCTTAAGGACAATGCTTTTTATTCACTGGGCCATGTGTCTCTAAGGACAATGCTTTTCATTCACTGGGCCATGTGTCCTTAAGGACAATGCTTTTATTCACTGGGGCCATGGTGCCCTTAAGGACAATGCTTTTTATTCACTGGGCCATGTGTCCTTAAGGACAATGCTTTTTATTCACTGGGCCATGTGTCCTTAAGGACAATGCTTTTTATTCACTGGGCCATGTGTCCTTAAGGACAATGCTTTTTATTCACTGGGCCATGTGTCCTTAAGGACAATGCTTTTATTCACTGGGCCATGTGTCCTGGCACAATGCTTTTTATTCACTGGGCCATGTGTCTCTAAGGACAATGCTTTATTCACTGGGTCATGTGTCGGTGAGGATAAAAGCATTGGTTGAATACAACTTAACTGAAAGAGTTGTGAGTTCAATACCTGGCTACAGCAGAGGTGAACAAAACCTTGGAGTGTTGAGTTAAAAGGAGATAACTGATACTGAGACATCTGGAAGAGGTATGACTTGTGGAACTGGAGCAGTCTACTCCAGTAAACTAAATAAAAGTTTCAGTTTGAAATTCCAGTACAATTCCAATTATAATACCTCAACTCACAAATATAGACAAACTAGCAGTATAGCTTGGGTGTAATGAAAGCTTTAAAACTAATCCATGGTCCTGGAGCTCAGACTCTTTTGACGTTGGCACGAAAGACTAAAAAGCAATAGTTGTTTCCAATTAAAGCAAAACTGTAGACTGAAAGAAAAATGAATGGATGTAAGTCAAATTTTCATTTCCTGGTATCGATATCAAATAAGTTTTTTTTCGTCGTAAACTAAATTTTGAAGGCTAAATAACTCCTCTGAGTAAATGGTATCATGGCTGAAACTAAGAACTACAATTATACCTACTTAAAGCTGAACCCGAAGCAAAAACTAAAATAAAAGTGCTGAAAAAAATACAGACATACAGGCAGATAAACAGACACACACACAAACATCTTGCCTTTTATGTATATGTATATATATATTATCAATTTTCTGCACTATTGTAAGAACTGAAACCTTGAAACTTCTGAATATCGTTTCTTATGTCTTTGTCTATGAGTGTATCAAATTTGATTAAAATCGGACCACGATTATCGATTTTCAATATTTATTGGAGGTACCTCGACACAAAACCTAGCTAAGAACACTCGCAGTTGCTTATAGTACAACTGTGTAAATTTTCAAGAAAATCGGTTCAGCTGTTTCGGAGTCTATAGGTAACGTACACACACACACACATACACAAACACACAGACAAAGTTTCATTTATAAATAAATTTAGATTAGATAGTGTAACACTATAAAAATCATATTTAATAAATGCAAAGTATATTGAATTTTATGAAAAACTAATTAAAAATTAGAAAATGTTATTAACACAGTTTCTTTGGAAAAGAAACTGTTAAAATGAAGCCAAACAGTTTGTTAAAAAAACATGAATAAAAATTAATCTGCAAAGATTTGAAGAAAAAGGAGGCTCCAAACAGAGATTGTAAAAACCAACCAGATGGTTTAAACTTTCTGTGACAAAATTTTACAAAGGATGGACTCAGCTTTGATTTAAAAGTGATTTTCAGTATTTCAATCTGGTTGAAGTCACCTGATTGCTATAAAAGGGAAGAAATTTTGATAGCAAAGTTATAAAGGAACAGACATCACCCAGATGACAAATGTAGAAAAAAATGTATCAGATGTAGAAAATAAAAATGAATGAAAGAGACTACCCAAATATTGTGCTTAGTAGAAATTTATTTAATTAAAGAAAATTAGAATTAAATTTTATGCAATATAATGTGATGGTCAATAATTGATTTTTAAAAATTTTTAACCCATATATTATTATTGTTAGAAATAAATCAAATTAAATTTTCACTTATCTTTTCTGACTCAGAGTTTTGTGGAAATTATATCCACTCATCAGGGAACAAATATATTTTAATAATGTACAAATTCAAATAAGTTTACATCATAGATTAATGACTTTAAGGAAAAAGACAAATCCTAAAAATTAATTCAATTTCAGGACATGATAAATGAACATTCACTATTCATTATTTATTACTATTAATGCCATATATATATATATATATATATATATATATATATATATATATATAACCTTAAACAGAATAGACGTCATAATTATCCCAAACCCGAGGAACCTTTCGGCCAATACTTATCAAGGGCTTCATTGGCTTAATTATAAATGGTCAAAGAAGGACAAAACAGAGGATTACTTAGAATACTAGGAGAAGATGGAACTCATTTAAAAGTAAACTTTAATGAAAAAAAAAAAAATTAAAATGTAAGGGTGTATACATATAATTCCACAAGAGTGAAATAAAAAAGAAAAAATGTTTCACTCACAAACTCTCCAGTAAATGTAAGGAGTGAAGGAAACACTCTTTCTGTCTGCACAGGATCGGCTGTTGGATTTTTAGGCAAATAGCCTCCAAAACATGAAGACGATATGCCGATCGAGCACTGTGCAAAACAGAAAACCAATTGTCCTCATACGAGGAGGCACATGCTTGACTTTCCAGCAGGTGTTGGCCAATTGCTGAATTCAGAACTGCTTGGGTTGTTCTTATAGCTCTAAGAGGGCTACCTGAACGTATGTTTGTGGGGATATGTTGCGCAACCCGCGTCTCCAACGTCAGATTGGTTCATCCTATATATGCCACATCGCAGCAGCACTTAAATTTGTAAACAACAGAACTTTTTTGAAAATAGGACGACCTATCTTTACTGAAGGATGGAAACACAGGCCTTGTCTGAAAAACAACACATAACTGCACCAAAAAATAAGCAGACGAAATACACATGCCAAAACTTTGTCGGTTACAGTTTGACATTTTCTTCCAAGCCAGGGTAATTTTAAATACAAAGGACAGCAACTACATCCTTCAACTTTTGGTTCTTTAGAATGTTTGACCTTACAATCAATCACCCATTTCACTACATTAGTTGGGTGCCTGTTACCTTTGAAAATATTTTGCAAGCAAATTAATTCACTGCTTAAACTCTCCGGAGAACAAATGTTAAGAGCATGGTGAACCAAAGTTTCAATTAGACCTATTTTACGGGACTTAGAAACAAACGAGTTCCAATTGGTGTACAGACCAGTAAAGCTGGGTTTGCAAAAAACCGAAGTCATGAAAGCCCCATCCCGGCACTGAACACAGACATCCAAAAATGGGAGACATCTGTCCTTCTCTATCTCCATAGTAAACTGAAGGGAGAGATGTAAGGAATTTAACTGAACTAGGAAACATTCAGCATCTGTAGCGCTATCAAATAAGGAGAAGATGTCATCGACATAATGTCGATATATCAAAGGCTCATCCACTTTCTCAAATAAGAAACGCTCATAATATCCTACAAAAATATTTGCAAGAACAGGACCCAAAGGACTACCCATTGCAACCCTGTCAGTCTGAGCATACATCGTCCCGTCAAAACTAAATTTGAGCCCCTCAGTTGCCAACCGCATACACTCTAAGAATAACACCTCGGGAATTACTGCGGAGCCTAAATTTCCTTTGTACAACATTGTCTGCACAAATGTTTATAGTATCAGTTAATGGAACATTTGTGTACAAACTGACTATGTCGTAAGAGACCATAAATTTGTCTCTGAAGGAAAAGTTTAAGTTTCTGATGAAACTAGAAAAACTGAAGGAGTCAAGAACATTATATGTGGACAGTGCATCAGACAAAGGTTGAAGAATCTCGACCAACCACTTAGCCAACTCATGCTGTATGGAGCCCACCATAGACAAAATATGTCTAAGTGGGACTCCTTCCTTATGGACCTTTGGAAGGCCATACATCCTAGGGTGTTGCGAGCCTACGGGCCTGATCCTGCTGTAGATGTCTTTGGAAATCAAATTGTCCTTATACAAGGACAGCAGCCAATGTTGAATTTTGGCTTCTATCTTACCGGTGTTATCAAAAGAATTAGCAGGACCGATAACTGTAAACTTAGAAGAATTATCCAAAATATTGTGCATTTTAGTTAGATAATCCTGTCTATTTCAAATCACAACACAGGAACCCTTATCTGGCTTGGTAATATAAATGTCTTCCCGCGAACGTAAAGTCTTAATTGTTCAGAAATGAATACTACGCCAGTCAAGAGAATCTTTCTCACAACCTAGCACAGAGTATTCAGTAGCAAACTCAAACAACCTAGCTTTGACCTCAGAACACTTTTCAGAAGACCTAGAAACATGATGAATGATTTGAGAGTACAACAACTCAAATTCAGAATTAATCTGTTCCTTATTAATCTTAGAAGGTGGAATACAGACGTCCAAACCACGTGAGAGAACAGAAAGTTCAATCCCAGTGAGACTAATGTTAGAATAATGGAAAATATATTGGTGTAAATCACCGGAAACAGAACCATACCTTCTAGTAATCAGGTAATCCAAATACTTACTATTTCTCTCATTGGCAGATTTTTCAAGACATAATCTGCAATTCACTAAACATTGAGAGAAACAGAAATAATAAAAAAAGCTCATTTCTACCTTAATATCATTCAAAAGAGAACGAAAAGAACGTAAGCACTTAGTTGAGCAATCAAATAATTTATCTAACTCATACCCGATTAGCGAGTGTTCAATAGTACCAGTGGTTTTAATTCTGGCCAGTCGTCTTTGAATGTAAGAAGGAACCACACCGCATGACAAACAAAATCTAAGAAATGTTCTTCTGATTCTCAGATTGTTAACCCTGTACCAAAGTCTTCCAGCCTGATTAATTTGGCTGATAAATTGTTTGGGGTACCGCTGATGGAAATATACAAATAATGATTTGTACCCACAGAAAACACAAATAACCTTAAACAGAATAGACGTCATAATTATCCCAAACCTGAGGAACCTTTCGGCCAACACTTATCAAGGGCTTCGTTGGCTTAATTATAAAGGGTCAAAGAAGGACAAAACAAAGGATTACTTACAATACTGGGAGAAGATGGAACTCGTTTAAAAGTAAACTTTAATGGAAAAAAAATATTTAAGAGTGTATACATATAATTCCACAAGAGTGAAATAAAAAGAAAAAATGTTACACTCACAAACTCTCCAGTAAATGTAAGGAGTGAAGGAAACACTCTTTCTGTCTGCACAGGATCGGCTGCTGGATTTTTAGGCAAATAGCCTTCAAAACACAAAGATGATATGCCGATCGAGCACTGTGCAAAACAGAAAAACAATTGTCCTTATATGAGGAGGCACATGCTTGACTTTCCAGCAGGTGTTGGCCAATTTCTGAATCCAGAACTGCTTGGGTTGTTCTTATAGCTCTAAGAGGGCTATCCATCCATATATATTTTCCATTGCTAAATCCGCTGCTATGAAAGTCGGTTCTCTGTGTAGGGCCCGGAAGTTTTTTCCGTCTAAATCTATCCTGCACATTTATAAATCTACCATCCACCCGTGCATTGAATACTGCTGCCATATCTGGTCAGGTGCCCCTGCTGTTCTCCTCGGGCTTCTCGATAAGGTTCAGAGGAGTGTCTGTAATGTGATATATACCGACTTGGCAGACTGCCTGCAGTCTTTTTCCCACCGGTGCGACGTGGCTTCCCTGTATCTCTTCTATAAATACTTCCACGGCTTCTGCTCCGATGAACTTAGATCACTAGTGCCCCCTAAATATGAATTTGAATGAGATACTAGATTAGCAACTAGATCCCACCCTTTTACAGTGAAACCGATAAAATGCAGCCGTAACTTCTACTCCAACAGTTTCTTTCCTCGCACTTCCCGACTGTGGAATTCTCTTCCAAATGATTGCTTCCCCGACGGCTACAATCTCCAGGAGTTTAAATGTAAGGTCAATAGACACCTCCTAACACACTAATCTGCTCCCATTCTATCAAACACTCTTCCCATCTGCCCAACCCTCATCCTCGCTATCCTTACTCATCTGTCACCTTCCTCCTGACATTCCCTATGTCTAACCACTCCTTCTCTTTACCTTCCACTATGTAGCCCCATGCGCAATAGTGGCAGTGGAATGCCTTGCTTGGGGTGAGATGATTAAAAATATTATGGATGGATGTATATATGTGTTTAGAGTGATGGAACATATTTTATTTAATATATTTTTATGTTCAACTAGGATCATGGTCACAATGTGTTGACTGTGTTTGAAAAATAAAAAAAAACATTTGGTCATTGTGGATGCATATATATAAATAAAAGCTACACTTATAATGGCTAATAAAATAGCCAAAAGTGCTTGGATATATGGAACATTCAGACAGATTTTGCACACAATGTCCTGAAAAAAAAAACAGTTATAAGAACACAAGAAGAATTGAAAGAAAACTTAATCACAGTACCTTAACTTGTAAAAAGAAAGATTGCAACCCAAATACACAATATATATATATATATATATATATATAGTTATTATTATTGTTATAATAATAGCATACTGCAACTCAAAAGCTCTTTAGTTTCAGTGTTCAATACGCCATTATCAGGCAGTGAAATGTGGTTAATTTACTTGGTCATTCATATATTGATAAGGTGATTTAAAATAACAAAATTAAACTAAAAATAAAATAGGTCATCATATTAAATGATTATAGTCGAGTAGAATGTTATTATATTCTAAAAGAGCTGTGTGAAGATACATAAAAATATTGGGGCATAGTGAATCTATAGCAATGTGTGAAAAATTTAAAATAGAAAGGAATAAGACAGTAGCTAACATATTATTTTTAGAAGCAAAGAGTTAGAAAAATAAAAAATATGAACAATCAAAAAAATAAAATATTCATATTAAAGGGTTTTATTAATATAAAAGAAAACATTTTAAAGAAAGTAGATGTGACAAATTGAAGTTAGATTTTAAAAAGAGATGCGCTAGATGATAAATGACTAGTAGTGAAAGTAAATAGGCACAACAAAGTAACAGTTAATAAAATTTAGTTTTAAGGTATACATAATTAATTAAAAGGAATAGGTTTATAGATTATAGCAAATAGTAAACATATTGAGATAATTTTAGTGTGAATAAATGATAATAATTTCATTATGTTAGTTTAATAGGTTATTTCTTGAGAATTTAATTATATTTTTCCTGTAAACAAAGAAAACATATTTCATGTAATGATTTACATGTTATAGCATTTGTTAATATTTTCCATTCTATTGTAGGAATTTTATTTGCATCTTTCAATTGCCAATAATATTTGGAGAGAGAAGTTGAGTTATGATAGATTATTAAAGGAAAGCTTATGCTGATAAAAACAAGTCTTAAAAGTGTTTTTAGTACTTCTGATATAAAGTCTGGTAAGATTTGGATTTTTTGTAGTGGAGATGGTGGCTTGGTGTACTACGAAATTTGTAAGGCATCTATTTTGCAGAGGTCATATGTTAAGGTTATAATAATTGCTTATGGCATATCACGTTGAATATACCAGTTCTCGTTCAATCACCGAAGTTAAGCAACATGAGCTTGGTCAGTACTTAGATGGGTGACCACTTGGGGAAGTCCAGGCGCTGTAAGCATTCAGTGACGAATGTGCGTTGTGGTGCAGTGGATGTTGGCTTGGAAAGAGAAATATGTGAGCCGAGTTCAAATTCCAGTTGAGTACCCTGCATTCACTTAACCACTGGTACCCTTGGGAAAAGTATTAATCTGTCACTTCCCTCCAGTTATGGGTTAAATAACAGGATGGGACCTGGAGGCAACCCATCCAGTGTTGGTGTCACAATAAAACACTCTTGGTAGCCTTGGCCAAGCATTAAGTATTCAGCTATTTGACAAGATTATGAATTTTGCTATAAACTGTGTCAGGGTTCCAAATGCACAGGGAATACTGGAGGGGTGTAGTGAGTTCTATCTTGGCCAAGGCCACAGGATGATGACGATAACAATTGCAAGTAATAGGTGTTATTATCATTATTTATAATAAGTTGGCTATGATTGTTTTGTTATATTGTTTTAGATGATTTTGTTGTGTTTCTTTATTATCATGTTAAGATTATCAGTGCAGATATAACTAAGTTTCAGTGTACTTTTATTCAAAATTTTGCTAAGGAGGTTATTAGCTGGGAAGTGTTTCTGAACTAAATTAAGGAATTTATTGCCTAAGTTAGTACTAACCATTTGGTTAAATAGTGGTGTATACCAAATTATTTTTCTATGTTTGGTATTATTATTATTTTGATGATAATATTTAATGTCATTGCGTTTATATCTGCTATGTTGTAGTATTGAATGATGATAATGTATTAAACACTGAAACTTAAGAGCTTTTGATTTGCAGTATGCTATTATACTACTACTAATAATAATAATATAGCTATGCTCTACTTCTGTATTGAGTACTTTTTATAAGTAAATATCAAACTATGGAATATATATCCATTAATTTAAACCACACACACACACACACACACACACACACACACACACACACACACACATATATTAGAACCTTGAATAAGTTCTCTCTAATTTTTTGTGAAAAGTAATGTTTTATTTACAAAAATTACTAAGAAACATGTCACTGAAAGTATTGTCCATTGCTCGCCACTACTTTTTCCCATCTTTCTGGCAGAATTTTATTTCTACAGTGGAAAAATGATACGTCTTTTGAGACTAATCACAAGTCAACCCATTTTTTGGCATCTTCATGAGAATGAAAGTGCTGCTCACCCAGGTCATAGGCCATTGATTGGAATAAAGGATAATTAGATGGAGCAATGTCTGGTGAATAAGGTGGGCAAGGTAGAACTTGCCATTTAAGCATTTCCAAGTAGGTAGAACTTGCCATTTAAGCATTTCCAAGTAGGTAGAACTTGCCATTTAAGCATTTAAGAGGTAGGAACTTGCCATTTAAGCATTTCCAAGAGGTGAACTTGCCATTTAAGCATTTCCAAGTAGGTAGAACTTGCCATTTAAGCATTTCCAAGTAGGTAGAACTTGCCATTTAAGCATTAACACGTAGGTAGAACTTGCCATTTAAGCATTTCCAAGTAGGTAGAACTTGCCATTTAAGCATTTCCAAGTAGGTAGAACTTGCCATTTAAGCATTTCCAAGTAGGTAGAACTTGCCATTTAAGCATTTCCAAGTAGGTAGAACTTGCCATTTAAGCATTTCCAAGTAGGTAGAACTTGCCATTTAAGCATTTCCAAGTAGGTAGAACTTGCCATTTAAGCATTTCCAAGTAGGTAGAACTTGCCATTTAAGCATTTCCAAGTAGGTAGAACTTGCCATTTAAGCATTAACACGTAGGTAGAACTTGCCATTTAAGCATTTCCAAGTAGGTAGAACTTGCCATTTAAGCATTTCCAAGTAGGTAGAACTTGCCATTTAAGCATTTCCAAGTAGGTAGAACTTGCCATTTAAGCATTTCCAAGTAGGTAGAACTTGCCATTTAAGCATTTCCAAGTAGGTAGAACTTGCCATTTAAGCATTTCCAAGTAGGTAGAACTTGCCATTTAAGCATTTCCAAGTAGGTAGAACTTGCCATTTAAGCATTTCCAAGTAGGTAGAACTTGCCATTTAAGCATTTCCAAGTAGGTAGAACTTGCCATTTAAGCATTTCCAAGTAGGTAGAACTTGCCATTTAAGCATTAACACGTAGGTAGAACTTGCCATTTAAGCATTTCCAAGTAGGTAGAACTTGCCATTTAAGCATTTCCAAGTAGGTAGAACTTGCCATTTAAGCATTTCCAAGTAGGTAGAACTTGCCATTTAAGCATTTCCAAGTAGGTTTTCGCCAGTTTTGCAACATGGCCTAGTATTGTCATGTTACAAAATCGCTTTGTTGTCTCTGCTCATATAGTGGCCATTTTTTTTTCCAATGCTTGGGTCAAACACATCAGTTGTAGTCAATAGTGATTTCCCATGATAGTTTCAGTTAATTTGAGCAGCTGATAATAGACTATGCCCAATTTATCCCACCCAGAGCATAAGCTTTGAACCATTGATATTTGGCTTTGCTGCTAATGTTAATGCATGGTCAGGCTTATCCCACAATCTCATATGCTTAGGGTTATTGTAGTGTATCCAATTTTCATCACTGGTCATGATACATTGATAAAAAACTTTCCATTTCTGCTGTTGAAACAGCTGTTCACACATGACATGATGCAGTTCAACATCTCTCAGCTTCAACTCATACGCCATTTTTAATCATTCTTAATACTTTCAAACATTTTGAAACTGTTGGGTAATCAATTCCACAAGTTAATCTTGCACCTGATTGGGTCTTGAAGTAATGCTTTCAATTCTTCATCTTCTAACTTCTTTATCTTCAACATCAAAATCATTATTTTTGAAACATCTAAACCAATCTCTGCATGATGTTTCCAATAGAGCACAGTTGTGGTAGTCTCAACAAGAATTCTGTGTGCTTCAGCTACAGATTTCTTTTGAATAAAGTAGTTCAGTAAAATTCTCTGCAAATACGTTTTCTTTGGCATAAAAACAAAGTTGATTACACTTTGGCAAAATGACATACACTGAATTTCAAGCTTGCTTATAGTACTTTCATATAGATGCATTACCATCTGAAACTACACGCACACAGTTCTCGGAACACCATCAGTTAAAAAACAGTAAGAACTTATTCAAGGTCCAATATATTCATGCAGAAGTAGATGCATATTACTGCTGAATTAAATTATTTAAATGGTTTCAGTTTGTTTAGTTTATAAGAAGAACAAGAATATGTACAGAAGAATAAATTTCTCCAAAGAATATTTAATAACTTCCAGTAAAATAAGTAAAGATGTTGCATCCAAAATTAATTAAATGAAAAAAAGTATAGACAGAAAAACTGAATTTTTTTATATAAAAATAATAAATGTTAATGTTTATTTATTTATAGAAGAATCTTGGTTGGTGATTTCAATTACAATATTACTTTGACAGTAAGAGCTCGTTCATGGGTAAAGTGCTGTCAGTATGATCCGAACCCACCCCTAATGAAGTTTGTAAAGTCTCAATTTGAATTTGAATTTGAATTTGAATCATTTCACTTAATTTCAGTCAAAGACTGATGGATAAACACTAGGCAGGACGGATAGCATCGATTCTTTTTCATTGGCAACTTTTGTCATTTCATTTTTAGCTTGCAGAATAATCTTACTACTGAATATTATCTTGGAATTTTCTTTTTTACAAATAAATTTCGATGTCATAGGAAGGAAAAAAGAAACATCATCCAAAGCAGAAGATAACTTTCTAAGAATTCTTGAAAATAACCCAAATATTATGGCTAAGGAAATAATTTGGAAGCCACTGGATGAAAGCAATGAGAAATTTCATTAACTGTATAAAGCATGTTTACAAGCAAGTCAAACTCATAAGGCCACTTTTCAAGGTCAGTTGTTGGTTTCAATCCCTGTGAATGTGTACAAAACATTTACTTCTCCCCAATTTGTGCAGGGGATTACAGTGAAAGAAAAAACGGAAAAACAAACACACACAAAAAAATAAACACGGTACAGAGTGTGTTGAAGAAAGGATAAGAGAAATGTGGGAAACCTAGATGTCAATCTAGTAACATAAGCAAATTCATGTAGTCAAAGCACCAAGGAAAGAAGCTTGTCAAATCAGACACCATGAACATATTTGTAGAAAAGACACAGGGAAGCCACATCGCTTTGGTGAGAAAGTGACTGAAGTGGAGCTGCTAAATCAGGATTGATTATGTTGCAGATCCTCCTTTAGATTTTGTCAAGAACCCTGAGATAAATAGCAGAAGCATCTAACCAGATATGGCAACAGTATTTAATGGATGGTTGAATGGTAGATTTAGAAATGTGCAATATGGATTCTAAGGAGAAGAACTTCCTGGCCCAACACAGTAACCCAATCTTCTTGGTGATAGCTGTAGCTATTGATTGTTCCATCTGAGGTTGGTGGAGACAGTGGGGTGAAGGGGGCACAGTGACTTGCTTTCTGGTGATGTCATCCATATTGATGAAAGGTAGTAAAGTTTCTCTATAGCGGTTAAGGGAGAGCAGCTTTGTTTTGGAAGCATTAAAGTTTATGAGCTATTTCTTACCCTAATCCACTACAGATTGAAAGTCCTTTCCAAGAGTAACAGTGAGGATTACTATAGGTAGAAGCACACAGATGTATGCTGGGATTTTTTCCTAGTAACTAAAATAGGCTAGTTCTCAATTTTATCTAAATCAGTCCTGATCTGTCTTGTCTTGATATCTGAACTTGTTTTTGTGTGTCAACACCAGTCCTTACTTTGTGGACTTGTTGCTATATTATTGTTGCTTTGCCTTATTATTCTTAATTTGACTTGCATATATTGTTTGCATGCTTTATATTATTTTTGCCTTGTTCTTTTCTTTTCTTTTCCTTTTTGTTGCTTTTTGAAAATTTTGTCAATTCTGTTTGATGGACAGTTCTGTTATTTATTTTGCATTTAACCATAACTAAGCACTCCACACTAGTCATTTGAAAAATTGTTTAGCATTTGCAAATAAACATATTGATAAGCTTATCCCACTTTTTTGGGAATATATGATGGTTAGATGAGACAAAACTAGAACTTTGTCAGACATGATGACAAAGAATTTGTTTGGAGATATAAAAATGGGGTTTACAGTAAAAGGAACACTGTCTCTAAAAGAAAACCTATATTGAAAGTATTTCCCTGCAAAAGAAACAGGAAGTTTGGTAAGAGTTAATAGTATATTGAAAAAAAAAAGGGTTTATAGTGAAATACTGAATGTTAATTAGGTTTCTCTTACAAATCTGAAACTGATGTATAGTTGGAGTTTTATTCATGACAATGATCCAAAATAGTTTGAAATTCATCGAGAAACCTTGCTTAGATAAGTATATAAAAGATTTACTTTGCTTTTACAGAGTTGTGATGTGAATCCAATTGAAAAACTGAAATGACTTGAAAAGGCATGAAAGGGGAAAAAAAGTAAGTAAGCTGCAAAAACTGAAAATTATCTTTAGAATTATTTTCAATAACATAAAAAGAAAATCAAAGCATGCCAGTAATTTCAGTCAGCAATGCATGTTCGCACACACACACACACGCGCGCACACACACACACACACACACACACCCACACACACGCGTGTGAGTGTTGCTTTGCATGTGTCATGCATACGGAAATGCGCAAAGAGAAAAAGTGTAAGGAGGAAAGAGTGAAAGAGAAAAACATGTGAAAGAGAAAAAAAGAGTGAAAGAGAAAAAGTATTAGGTGGGAAGAGAGAAAAGAGTGAAAGAGAAAAACATGTAAGGAGGAAAGACAGAAAATACTATAAAGAGGAAAGAGAGAAAGTGTGAATGAGAGAAATGAGTGTAAGGAAGAAAGGGAGAAAGAAGTGTAAGGGAGAAAAGAGTTAAAGAGAGAAAAGAGTGTAAAGGAAGAAAAGAGTGAAAAAGTGAAAAAACTGTAAGGAGAAAAGTCAGAAAGGAGCCTAAAGGAGGAAAGAGTAAAAGAGAGAAAGTGAAAGAGAGAAAATGTGAAAAACAATGTGAGAGAAAAAAGTGTAAGAGAGAAAAGAATGTAAGTGTGAAAGAGAGAAATGAGAAAAAAGAGTGTATAAGAGTAATGAGAGAAAGAGTGTGTAAGAATGAAAGAGAGAAAAGGAGAATCACAAGAGAGAAAGGCAAAGGACAGTGCAGAAAAGAAAAAGACAAGAGAAAAAATAAGCTGGAGGGTAACTGTAATTTTGGAGAAATAAGAAAAAGGTTTGTTCAAAGAGAGAGAGGTAAAAGACTGAGAGAAAGAAAAGACAAATGAAAATAAGATGGCAAAGACAAAATAAAAAGTCACAGTTACATTATTTGTCTTGTTCATCCTTTGTTAAATTTAAAACTGAATGTTTAATTTAATCTATGTGTGTATGACATTGTTCTTTACTTCATTGAATATGTCTAGAGATCTGTCGTCTAATTCTTATTTATTAATGCTCAGTTATTACTCAGCTTTGTTTTCACTGTGTCTTTTTATTACTTAACCCAAAGATTGAACTCAATTACTACATCACCAGATTCATAAAATAATGCTTTAATCCACTAGGCTATTGTCACATCCCAAGTGGATTAAAGTTTTGGTACGTGAATTTGGTGATATAATAATTGTGAATTTGATCTCTTGGCTGAGTAAGACACCATGGAAACAGGGTGAATAAAACAGATGAGATATTCCTAAACAGGGAGAGCAGAATGAAAATAATCTACCCCTAGAGATTGAATAAAGAGTTCAACTCTACATTTCTTGAAGGTTACGCAGATTGACAAGTATTTGAAAATGGTCAGAGTGCACACCAACTGAAATAATAGCAACAAAGATGTAGATATTAGTCTGAATGTAAATAATACATATATTATCACTTCACTCTTGAAAATTCTATAATCCCAGCTGTTTTTGAAGGTTTAAAAATGAAAGGTTTTAAGATAGAAACAGAATAAGCCTGAAAGAAAAAGAACGAATAGAACACGTGCAGGAGAATAAAAACAGGAGAATGCACAAGAAACGGAAGAAATATTGGATGGGAGCAAAATTTTGAAAAAATTGAATATAAGAGAAAAGAGAAAATTATGTAAATGTAAGTGATAAAAAGAAGGTAAACAACGGTATGTGAATGAGAGAAAGGTGAATAAATGAGTGGGAAAGGTAAAAGGAGATCAGTTAAGTGTGAGTGGGACTGAATATGAGTGAGAGAATAGAAAAGGAAATATAGGAATAAGAAGGACAAGTGAATGTGAGTGAGGAGGAAAACAGATGAGTGTAAGTGAAAGAAAGGAATAGAGTAATTAATTGAAGGTGAAAAAAGAGCTATTACTCATGTGAGCAAAAGAAGGAGTAAAGTTGAGGGTGAGTGAGAGAAAGGAGAACAAATGAATTTTTGTAAGAAAAGGAGAACAGTTGCGCATGATGGAAAAAAATAACACTTGAGTTTGATCAAGTGAATGAAGGAGAATGAGTAAGAGAAAAAAAGGCGGATAGTTGAGTGAGAACAAGAAACAGAACAAATGAATGTGAGCAAAAGAACTAGAAAAATAATTGAGTGTGAGTGATAAGAAAGAAAAATGTATTGAGTGTGACTGAGAGAAAAAGAACAGCTGAGTGTGAGTGAAAAAATGAAGAACAGTTAAGTGTGTGAGAAAAAAATGATGAACGGTTGAGTGTGAGTGAAAGAATAAAGAACAGTTGAATGCGAGTGAAAATAATTAAGTTTAAATGAAAGAAAGAGTGAGAATAATTGAGTGTGAGTGAAAGAAAGTGTGAGAATAATTGAGTGTGAGTTGAAGAGTGAGAATAACAGTGTGAGTACGAGAATAAAGGAGATTGAATGTGAGTTATAAAAAGTGTGATTGAGAAGTAGAGAACAGTTGAGTGTGAGTAAGAGAATGCGGAAGAATAATTGAGTGTCAACTATAAAAAAAACTGAATGTGAATAAGAGAAAGAAGAACTGCTATGAGTAAGATAAAGAGTGAGAATAAAAGAGAGAGAATGAAAGGAAAGCGTGAGAACTGAGTGTGAATGAAAGAAAGAAGGTTAGAGTAATGTTCATTTACATGAACATGCAGTCAATTTGCTTTTTATTTTTGGGAATTTGCAAAAGGAAAAAAAAGGAAAGTGCATTTATAATAAATACAAAGTTAAGATGGCCTTGAGATTCAAATAATCATCTCCTGTTAAAATTCACCTGAAAAAGAGCTGAATGCTTTAAAAAAGATTTCTGTAAAATATTTTTAGATTAAAACGTTAATGAAATAGTTAAATCAGAATAATTTTGTGTTTGCTCATGAAAAAAAAAAAAAATATATATATATATATATATATATATGTGTATGTATGTATGTATGTATGTATGTGTGTATGTGTGTGTGCATGTTTGTGTGTGTATATATATAATTTGTTAAAGTATAGGCTGTAAAAAATATAAACATTACCATTAGTTCCTATTGCTGCCTGAAGATCCACAGGTAAAAACACAGTCATAGTTAGGTTTATATTTGTTTACCTGTTATATTTTAAAGAATGTTTAAATTGCTCTGAAGCTTCTATATTATGAAACTATATGGAGCATTTTTTGTTAGCCATAATGTATTTTTTTACGTGTTTCACTTGTTTTTTTTGTTATATTTCATGGAAGCCAAAAGTGTTCGAAATTTAGATAATACTTACATGATTTGAATCTGGAACTTTTTTTAGTCCTTAATAAAAGTTAAAGTATATTTATATAGGGACACAGGAATCAACACTGTCTGGTGACTCACAGTTTCTTACCAAACTGTTAATAACTATAAACACTATCTCAGATATTGAGCACTCTTCATGTATAAATTTAACACACACACACACACACACAAGAAAAACTAGAAAATAAACAGGCAATTGGTGATATCCCCTGGTGAGTAGATGTAGTGATTCAGCATCCACAAAACTCTAGAGTTGGGATGCTGAAGGTAACACCAATCAACTAAGTGACAAATTTTATATTTGTATTAATTATATATATATATGTTTTTGTATCCAAATATAAACAAATACAATTTTATTTGATGAAATGTTACAAAATGGATTAGCTCCAACATATTTTTAATTTATTTGTTTAAAAATAATGTTTAAACAAATAAATGAAAAATATGTTAGAGTTATGTCCATTGATTGAGCACTCTGGAAGAGGCAGATTTTATAAACAGTAGCCACTTACTGCATTACACAACATTCTTCAGCTATAAATTGAACATTCTGGGCTACTGGCATTTGTTTATATTCTGTAAATAATATGTTATAAAATCTGCCTTTCTCTGATGTGTGCTGATTGCTTAGGAGAAGAATCTCTGATTGATGCCAGATTGGTTGAGTTTTAATCTTGGCTTGAAGCAATTGGCTATCTAGCAGCACTGATGACCAATGATACAGCAAAACAGGCCTATATGTGAATGATTATATATATATATATATATATATATATATATATATGCAAGAAAAGACTCAGAATTCTAGAAGCTATTATTATACAAAAAATAATCACCCACACATTAAATAAAATATGTTTCCTTACAAAAGACATTATTTTGAATGGGTACAAAAACTTAATATGCATTCAAAATATTAATGACATATAAGTATTTGGTATGTGGTTTTCTGGTGCAATATAATTTTGTGCATGATTTAACTTTGAATTAACTTGAATCTCAGCTTTTCCAAAAAATGTCAGGACATAGACAACAAAATCCACACTGGTAACACTCAATTTTTGATAATGGCCTCAAAGTACCTAAACAAAAACATAGCAAAGCATGACAGCTTATCCATAATTATGACCCCATGTATAACTTCCCAATGTACAACATTCTATTCAAAATTTGCAAAAAATGCAATAAAAAATTAAACATATAAGAAATGCTTATAGACTCAAATATAGATGACAAATAAGTACTTATCCCCTAATCAAGTAAATGTTTATAGACACAAATATAAAGAGTAAATATTTACCAATATTGCTCTTCTTTCATGTTATGTGTCCCCAAAATTTCAGCTGTCACTTCTTAAGTATGAGTGTTTTTTTATTTCCATTTTCTTTAAAATTTACTCATTGATCACATGCTCTGTCCAAGGCAAAATCTTCTGTTCCTTGGCACAATATTCATGCAATGAAAACAACCATCAATAAATAAAAACAAATATAATGTAAGAACCTGCATTCTTAAATATATATATATATAAAACAAAACAGACATTACACAATGCTTACGTTAAAACAATCACTAGTTCTACAAAATTGTCTCCACTTACTCTGATGACTTAAGAAAGAGTGGTATGAAGGGTTCTAAGTCAGGCACTGTAATACGCATAAGACATTGTAACTACAGTTACTGATGGTAAACATGCAAGAACAATATAATGAATAAATATGAATGCCAATATCAACATTGTTTATATTTTTTCTCCAAAATATATATTTTTTTTTTATGTGGTATTTATTTATTTTTGTTTTTAATAATCATATTGCCCCAAGCAAGGCATTTTACTGCCACTGTTTTTCAGGGGGTTACATAGGAGGAAAGTTATGAGAAAGAGTGACAGGTTATAGGGGGTGTCAGGAAGTGGGTAAGAGAAGGATGAGAATACTGATGAGAGGGGAGTGAACAGAGAAAGGAGCATGAGAGAAAGAGGATGTAGGTTTGTGAGATAGATGACTATTGACTTTACATTTAAATTCTTGGAGATTATAGCTGTTGAGAGAGCAAGTAAATGGAAGGGAATTTCACAGACGGGAAGTGCGAGAAAAGAAGCTGCTTAATTAGAATAATTTTTTTTTCTGGTTTCAAGTTCCACATATCAGTTAATATTTTAAATAACACTGTCTTCTGTGTGTGTGTGTTTCTGTTATCATGTAAGATGTATTCAAATGTTTTTGCATCTAGAAGATTAATGTTCATTGTATTTATGTTTGTGCAATAGAAGAATTGGATGTTTGTGACTTTGCTTTTGTTTATCAGATTTTTGTGTTTTCTTATGATTGAGTTGTAACTTCATAAATTATTGGCATGTCCGTTTTTCTTCTTCTACTCCCCTTACATGTGTTGGCCATCTCCTTTTATATTTTTCCAATACCCACACACTGCTGATTCGAATTTGTTGGGAGAGACAATAATTGGCTGATTTCTGATCACCTTATTCCTTTTATATATCATGACCTGTCATTGACCACTTTGTACAAATTACTGTCTGGGTCATTTTTCTGTCATTGGTTTAAGACTGGAAAAAAAGAAACAGGTGAAGGAAAATAGAAAAAAGACAAAGAAAGTATGTGAAAGAGAGAGAGAGAGAGAGAGAGAGAGAGAGGGAGAGAGAGAGAGAGAGAGTATTTCTGTCATTCTGTTGGCAAAGATAAGAGTATATTTCTTTACTGCTTAACCTTTATCTAATTTGCTCATCACAAAAGTCTAAAATTTAGTCCATATTTCTTGTACTTTTCTTCTGAAATGATCTTTGAAAAAGTTTAACAGAATTTCCTGTTTGAGAACAATTATTTGGAATTTAGAAAAAGTGATCAGTAAAATATACAAAATATTAGCTGTGTTTAATAATATTTTACTTATGTGTGTGTATGCAAGTGTGAATATCTACATATATGTGTGTGTGTAATGTACATACACATATATATATATATATATATATATATATATATGTGTGTGAATATGAACATGAATAAATATACATATACACACATGCACATATATATATATATATATATATATATTCTTCTTCTATGTGCCCTGTCCTTTCAGGACGTAGGCGATCATGGCTTTCCACATCTTCCTATTCCTGGTGGCTCTTAGTACACTTTCTCCTGTTACACCATGTAACCCCCGTTCTATCTATTGCTTTCCTCTGTCTCTTTTTCTCTTTATCTGGCCTGTCAGTATCAGGTTCTCCAAGCCCTCCTTCTTCATTGCATATCCCAGGAACTTCCTGATGCTCACTATTAATTTTCTTTTTGTTTCCATTCTTTCCAACACCTCATCGTTGCTCACATGCTTGGTCCATGATATCTGCAGCATCCTACTGTAGAACCACATTTTCACTGCTTCAAGTTTTTCCTTCATCTTCGATGATATTGTCCAACATTCACCGCCGTATTGAAGAACTGACATCACATAGCATTCTAGTACTCTCTTCTTTGTTTCTAGTGAAAGTTTCCTGTGTCTTTACTGGTATTAATAAAACAGTGCACAGTGCAATATAACACAGCTATTAAATACCATTTCTACCACCAACAAATGACTTCTCACTTTTTTTTTCAATTGGAGTAGATAGACTAAACTATCGTCCGGTTCACACTCCCCCCACGTTTATTGAACAGGTGAAGAGTCTCATCCCTTGTTTCCTGCTTAGGATGCGGTTTCCGGTTTTCTCTTTTCCAATCTTCTCACTTTTTTTTTCAATTGGAATAGATAGACTAAACTATCGCCCGGTTCACACTCCACCCACATCTATTGAACAGGTGAAGAGGCTCATCCCTTGTTTCCTGTTTAGGATGCGGTTTCCGGTTTTCTCTTTTCCAATCTTTTCACTCCTATGTAGCCCCCTGGATATCAGTGGCATTATCGCCTTGCTTGGGGTGATATGATTAAAAAAAAAAAAAAAAAAAAATTAGTTAATATTAAATGCAGTAACAGCACTGCCCTCTCAAAATATTTCTGACAATTAAAAAAACAACATAAAAGCCCAGTTACTACCTGGCACATCATCACAAATACTTGATCTTATAACAGTAAAGGAAATAGATGTATTGTAATTTATGCTTTTAAGTTAAACTCTTAACCCTAATTTACCAAACAAAAGAACTGAATTGATAATTACATACAAATATGAATCAAATATCTGTTCAAATTATGTTGACCCAGATTAATTGACCTTTTTATTATTATTAGTAGCAGTGGTTTTTTCCCTAAACTAAAAACAACAAATAACCCCACTTGATATATCTACATAAACCAAATACCTTCTGCCCTCAAAATATTTTCTCTATTAAATTAGCATTTGTGTTTTTGCTTTTTAATTTAAAGTTTTAATTTAAACTAAATTATAAAATTTAAAAAATATCATTCCATTATTATAATATATAAGTACGCTAACATCATGAGAACCAGAAATTCAAATTCCAGAACAGTCAGTTCATAATATGCACTTGATGATTGCATAGTGCATGAAACTCTGGGTCATTCTATGGATATATGATAATATGTATATTTATATATCTGTATACTTTCCAGAAGATATAAAATGTTACCCCAAAATTCTCCAAAGTTGCACTGGAATAGTGAAAGATGCTTTCTAAAAGCTAAACAAGAAAGAAGCATTACTTACAGCTACAAAAGACAGGAAGTTGTTGAGAGCAATGATTGTCCATATCCCATAGGGACATGACATAGAAAAAGAATATTCATTGATAAAGATGTTTTTGTACATATATCCATTTAAAACTTATACAAATATACAATTAGAAATAACTTGCATTTATCACTACAGACATGTATACAAATATCTATATCTATACATACATGACTATAAAAAAACATATGCTTGTCTACAAAGACAAAAAGCCTCTTTTTGTTGATTTCAACACAAAGGAAGCATTAAAGACAAGATTTTCCTCAGCCACTATTAAATTGTAATCACCTTTGAGCAGTACGGCAACAGCATGAATGCATGTGGAAATCTTGCAAGTAAATCAGAAAAGAAAGAGTAAAAAATGATGAAAAATTAATGTTAGTGAGACAAAAATCTGGAAGACAAAAGAATCCGCCATAAGTGGAAGGCGCCATGAATCAAAGCCATTATGTAAACGATGTCCATGGATTTTGACAAAGAAACCACCTGAGGAATATTTTGCGAAACAAAATTTTTATTCATCCAATGCATATATCCCAAAGGTGAATCACCAGAAAAAATAGAAAAAGTTTAATGTGAAAAAATCTGCATTAATTAAGATTCTTCAAGGCGTATTTCCGTTATGTATAATTGCAGATAGCGAAAAGACAACAGAATTATTCTAAAATAATGATCACAATCTCATTTGCAAATAGCTTTTTCCATCTTTAAAAATATTTGAAGTTTAGATATTAAGCAGACAGATGGTATAAATTTTTCCATAATGATAAAGAAATTTTCAGAGCTGGATGCATATTCTTTTTGAGTATTGACACATCATGGATGTGAAGTCTAGACTGAAATTTAAATCGTTGGTTGAATGAAATCAAACAGAAATATGTATGTATTTGAATTCAACAGAAAAGCCAGGGATGGTATGGCAATTTCAGTTTATACATCCCAGAGAAATCCTAAAATCTTTTCTCCAATAGCTCTTTTTGTAAGCTGTAAAAATATTTTTAAAAACTATTGTGTTAATAGTGTTTTATAAAAAAGGTATTCTATAAAATAGATGGGAGTAAATAATAAACTATTATTTTTAAATTAATGCAGACCAAGCTTAAATAAAGATGGTTACATAGGAAATGAATAGGATCTTAAATGTTAGTACAAGCAAAATTTACCTCATTACGAGGTTAATAAATTAATCTTTACTTGTAATAAGAATATAGGGAAGGATTAATTCATTAAGATATAAATATAAGTAATAATTCATTCCACGGTTAATATGGGCAAAGATTAATTCATTAAAATGTTAATATAAGTAATGATTAATTAATTACATGGTTAATACAGATAAAAATTAATTCATTAAAAGGTTAATATGGTGCGATAGATGAATTGTCATCTATATTAGGCAAAAATGAAAAAACATTGAGATCTTATTTTAACAGATATATTAACAAAATTACACAAAAGGATCTTAAAATACAAAAAGAAGCTTCACCTATGGCCTCCAGACGACTTCAGAATCTCCTGCATTTCTTCTGGAGGGTCTCCTTGTTTAAGTTGGTGAATGCTGCCATAACTCTTTATATTTGATGTTACAAGGAGTTGCTTGTCTCTCACTCAACTGTGCCCCACCTATAATTAAGGAGGCTGCAGTCTGGGGAGTTAGGTGGCCAGATGTAAGGGGTTATGTGGTCTGACAGCCATAACTGGGTTCTGCTGCATGTGTGGCATGGTGCAAAGTTCTGTTGCCAGACATAGGATCTTCTGGCAACCACCTTCTTGACCCAGAGAAGCCCTACCTACTCAAGGGACTTGACGTAGGCCTTTGTATTGAGTCTGAGGTCCTGTGAGAAAATGCACATAGGCATAACATCACCATTACTAGTGGTCACTCCAAACACCATGGTATTGAATGGATATATAATCCAAATACTTCTGAATCTTATGCACTGTCCACAGATTGATACCCAAACACTCTGAAATGTTTGTATTAGAGCTTTGGGCATGAATGCCAAGCAGTACAGCATACTGTTTCCAAATTTCTGGTAGAATTAATTGCATCATGATGCTTTTTGCCTTACAGATGGTGCCTAACTGTCCCTGCTATAATTTGCAATCGACAAAATGAAAAACAAATAACATCCATGTAAAAAATATAAAACATCAAATAGCAACAATTTACCCCTTGCACACTGTAGGTAATGATTGCATGGTTAATATAGGCAAATGTTAATTCATTAAAATGTTAATATAAGTAATTATTAAGTCATTATAAAATATAGGCAAAGATTTATTTATTAAAATGTTAAAATAAGTAATGATTAATTCATTACATGGTAAATATGGTTACAATATCACGAAAATAACATAATTATAAGATGCAAATAAGATGGCAACGTATTGAAATGTGTTACATGCTTTCTCTCTAACTGTAAAAAGCAATGCTAGTGAATATTACAAAAGTTTGTTCTTAGAAATTCAGTCTATCATGTTGTAAGAAGTTGTGTTCTCACACACCTGGGGAGTATATTCTTCATGAGATCATGATATATCAGACTGCCTGTTCAGACTAGAGCATCACTGATTGGTTGTTAATATCATATGACTGGGAAAACATGGGGCATACTAATTTGGGAAGAAAGTTAATGCACCCTTTTGTATATGAAAATATTAATACTGGAAAATCTATACTGGGAATAGTAATGGAGCATTGATTAGTATTTTAAAATGCTAATACCTTTAAACTTAGCCCATTAAAATGTTAATTCTGTCAAGTTTATTGTACTAGTTTTCAAAAATGTTAAGCTTTAAAGATTTATAATGAAAATGTTGACACTGGTAAATTTTATATGAGGGTGTTACAGGTAATGGTAATGTTAACCATTTCCCTGCAAGGAAACATTTGGCATTCATTGACCAAGCAGCTAGTATGACTTTCAATTTAAACTTATAAAATCTTTTTATTAAAACAGTTTTTCAGCAATATAGGTTTTTCAAGTTCACTAACTATTATTGCTCTTTCCAATATTAATGGAGGAGTTTCCTTCCTAACCTTTTATCTGAAATAATGTAGAAGGTTAACGTCTAGATTATGTCAATTTTTTTCTCTTCAATTTGCATGTGATATTCATTGTAGTTGTTGTTACTGCTGGTAGTCCTTAAGTGATATGGTTTCTGTTATTTGTAAAAGAGAAAACAGTCTACCTTCTGGAACAAAACATGCTCGTACATATCTTGCATGCAAGATACTTAGAAAAAGCATGGCTGATCTAAAAGCTACAATTTAAGAGCAACCTGATCAACCTGAGACAAATTTGTGGCTTATACAAATTTCTGAGCCTCAGCCACTCATTAAGATGAGCAAGAGTGAGAAATCAGCAGATTAAATATTTCTTAACAGTTTCTGCACCATGTATCACATCCATAAGAAAATCTCAATTTGACAAGGCTATTTAAGAACATGACTTGAGTTTTCAGGTTGATGTTTTGATTTCATAGCAATTTACAGTGCTGGTTAAAACTACCTCAAGCATGGCCTATTCTTTGTTATAACTAATCCATATATTGATGTATGGATCAGTTATACTAAAGTGTTTAGTATTTACTAAATCCACATCCTGAATTTTTATGATGGTTTCAATGTAGGCACCATCACTGCTTTCATTCCAAATTCAGATCACAGATCAATTCTTAGTATCTTAAAATGTTAAAATACCTTTAAATCTTAGTTCATTAGGATCCTGTTAAATCTAAGTGCATGAAAATGTTAACACTTAAAGCCTTGTAAAATCTGATAATGAAGTCAATAACCATAAAATTTAGAGCACAACCAAGAATAAAAAAGAAAATAATTTTTGTTCAGTTTCACTCTATTTTGTTCCTAATTAGTGATTCATTAAAAATTAAACCAAAAATATAATTGCTAAAACAATTGAATAAAAATAAAACAACAACAAAAAAAAAATAACTTCCTTAGTAAGAAGTTCAAAGAAAAAAAAATTAGAACTGGTTGATTTTTCTGAAACATGAAAAACTGCAAGAAACCATTGATTTTAAAATCACCCAAAATAAAAAGAATAGAAAGCAATGAAGAACAAAAAAAGATCAAAGGAAATTAAATCAAAGATGGCTGACAAAAGCTAAACATAATGGTTTGCCTTTTTAGTTATTTTTAAAAGTGATTCCTTTTTGATTTCTTGTTGAACAGCAAGTCGATGAGGCATCATCTCCACCCAGAATTTTCCCTGTGGAGAAATATTACAGACAATCAGGTCATCTTCATTGATAACTACAATATTTGATGGAATTTTCAATCAACAGAGAATATGAAGCAATATGTCTGTAATGGTCGTGATGTTTGATACTATCTAGCCTAAAGAAAAATAAAATTTAGGATTAGCTTGATAAATATCACTGGCAATGTCTTAAGATATGTTCAATAAAACTGGACTTATCTCCAGGCAACCATTAATTCTTGAAATTAGATTTGTATATTTTTAATCCTCCTTTTTTTTTTCTTTCCTGTAAAATACCAAAAGATTTTCTATGATATGAAAGTTCAGTGTGTAGGCGATAATGTCATTTTTCCAAACACCATTATACAATATGTAGTAGGAATAATAATCCTAACTTTAAAACTCCAATAATCAATGACATGTAAAACATAATGAAAAAGACTTGAATATTAATTTATACTAACTATTATTATTAGTACTTTAGGCTATTACTATTAACTACTATTGTTTGATAATGTAATAGATAATGTTATTGCTAGATCATTTCAGCATGAATTTATTGAATATTATAGAATTATTTGTTTAAAACATTGAACTTTTCACAACTGCATTGTCCAAAGCCTTTGTGTCTATAAAACTATATAATTAAGTTAACCTATGATATTTGAAAATAATATAAAGTTTTTATTTTCACTTTGCTGTGTAGAGTGACTGGCCATGGTTAAATGTAAAAGAAATGACTGTCCAACAAACAAAATTAACAAAGTTTTCAATAAATAATAACAAGAAAAAGAAAAGAACAAGGTAAAAATAATATAAAGCAAGCAAGCAACGTATATAAGGCAAAGCAACAGTAATATGGCAAAAAGTTCATAAACTAAAAATTGGGGTTGACACACAAAAGCAAGTTTGGACAATCAAACAGAGCGTTCTTACTTCAAGATAAGACACCAAAAGTGAGTCACATGAAACTGAGAATTGGCTTATTTTATTAGTTAGGAAGAAATCCCAGCATGCATTTGTGTTCCTTTGTTTATAAATTGGGGAAGGGCAAAACTTTGCAGCCATTCCACCCAAGATTTGGCATATCTTGAGGTGGAGCAATGGTTAGCAAGATTGTCTTGCTATAATCATTACAATTGAGTAGTGAGTTCAATCCTAGCAGCGTGTCCCATACTTTTGGCCTTGTACCACATCTAAGCTGCGCTTAGAAAATCACCATTACACCCAGGATTTAGGGGAACCTCGAGGTGATGTAATGTTTAGCAAGCTTGTCTCTCTAGAATCATTACAACTGAATAGTGAATTTGATCCTCACAGGGTGTCCCAAAATTTTGGCCTTGTACCACATCTAAGCTGTGCTTAGAAAATTACCATGCCACCCAGGATTTGGGGCACCTCGAGGTGGAGTAATGTTTAGCAAGCTTGTCTCGCTAGAATCATTACAATTTAATAGTGAGTTAGATCCTCACAGGGTGTCCAGTACTTTTGGCCTTGTACTACATCTAAGCTGCACTTACAAAACCATTATTCCACCCAGGATTTGAATGTTTTATGATATTTTATTTTTGTTTTTTGCCCCACCTGACCCCATCATTTCATATCATAAAACTTTTAAATATTTTTGTAAAAATTTAAGAAAATGAAGGACATTAGTACATTATGAAATTTTTATAACATGGGTATTTTTGTAGGATCCTTGTAAATATATAGTATTATGGTATATGTTGGATTGAATGATAATGGATGAGTTCTTGTGGTGAAGGTGCAAATTGTAATGGATGAATCAGTCATGAATCAATTTTGCTAGGTTTAGGGTAGTTAGTATAGAACAGCTTTTCCACACTTCCCCTTCAACTGCATGCCAAAATTGTAATTCAAATTACAATAAATAATGACTCCACCCAGTATCAGACATGCTAAAAAATTTATATTAAAACATATTGTTAATTCCAACTAAAAGTGGAAAAACTTTATTTATCCAAATTAATTCTATCAAAAAATGAAGAACTTTATTAAAATTGAAATTGCTTAACGATTTGTTGAACTTTCAAATTCTGTTACTTTTTAAATAGCATTCTGATTTTTTAGTGTTCTGACTTCAAGATAAGACAGACCAGGACTGAGTCAGATAAAACCAAGAACAGGCTTTTTTTTATTAGCTAGGAAGAAATCCCAGTATGTATTTGTGTGCTTTTGTCTATAAATTGGAGAGGGGAAAATGTTTCGTAGCCTTTCCTTCCAGGATTTTGATTTCTTTATAATCATTTCACCCAAAGCAAGGCAGGACCACCACTGGTGCTCAGGGGGTTACAGTGAGAGGTACAGGCAATGTCAAAGAAAGGATAAGATACAGATGGGAATCAAGGAGATAGAATAAAGCAATTGACATTGCATTTAAACTTTTGAAGATTGTAGCTGCCAGGGAAGCCAGCAAACAGTACGGTGTTCCACAAATGTGAAGTGTGAGAAAAGAAACTATTGTAGTAGAAGAGTGGGTTTCATTTAACTATTTTGCCAGTAAAAGATGCATTTTTAGGTTCACCCCATTCCTCCTCATTACATATCATTAAATTTTTATATATGTTTAAAACTTGACTTATCCAAATTAGTTTCATTGAAAAATGAAGGACTTTATTCAAATTGTAATTGTTTAATGCTTTGTTGGGCTTTCAAATTATGTTGTTTTTTAAATACTTTAGTCATTTTATAAGTGTAAGCAAAATATAATTCTAATTAATTTCACTCTTATTTTTCTTCTCTTTCTTCCTGGAGTCAATAAAACAGGGCCATTAGAGTCCAAGTAACCTTTAACCCTTTCATATTGCCCTCAGCCTAACTTCCAAAATTGCAACATGGTCAGGGTAAAATGACATTTTTAAATAATCAATATAAAACTTTATTTTTTGCAGCTCCAAATAATTGATCAAATGCAGTTTTTAATTGTCATATAAAAACAGTTTATTCATCTGAAGTGAGAAACGTCATTTCTCTAATAACCCTAATGAACCTGATTCACTACTAGATCTGTTTCACTTCCATCCCTGACTCTTGCAATGTCAAGCAGCTCTGTCCTCTTAGAAACTCTGACCATGGGGTGGTTTCTGTTAACATCTCCTTCCACTCCCACTCCACCCAAGAACCTCAGGCCAGTAGAATATCTTACTGGTACCAAAGAGCAGTCTGGGACTCATTCCACGATTTCCTGTGTGACATCCCTGGGAACAAAGTTTTTAGTCTTCCCATTGAAGACTGTGTATCCGAGGTTAACCTCCTCTTGGGTTAAGGCTGGCATTGATGATTTCATCCCAGCCAAGAAGTTGAAACTTAAATCCCATTCGTTCCCCTGGTTCTCCCCTGCTTGCTCAGCTGTCATTGCCCACCAGTATCACTTCTTCTGGCTTTATAGGAGCCACATGTTGGACCATAACAGGCACCTTTTTGCCGCTGCTCGTAATGAGTACAAGAAAATACTTAATGATGTTAAGCTGTTGTTTGCTACCAGAATGATGCAGCACATAGCATCCCATAATTTTGGCTCTAAAGACTACTGGCAGCTCTGTAAAAGTGTACTAAATAACAGTAAGCCCTCAATCCTCACTCTAATCAGTGGACAAGGCTGAGTGCTTTGCTTACAGATTCTCCACCAACTTGACAGTGGATTTGTCTGGAGTATCTGTACCTGACTTCCTACCTAGAACTGAGGCCCAACTGAATGATGTCCATATAACCCCCTCACTAGTCTCGAACATAATTTCAAAGCTTGACCACCATAAAGTGAGCAGAGTTAATAGAATCCCAATCATTGTCCTGAAGAAATGTGCTTCTGAATTCTCCTCTGTCATCTTCCAACTGCTATAACTACTGCCTCTCTGCCTCTTGCTTTCCTGCCTGCTAGAAGTCCTATATTTAAGAATACTGGAGAACCCTCAGGCCTCTCTAACTATCGCCCTATCTGCCTTCTACCAATTTTTGGCAAAGTGTTTGAAGCCATTATCAACACCGAGGTGGTTCAACATCTCACAGCCCACAGTCTCTTCTCTGACAAACAGTATGGTTTCTGCTTCACCAGTTCTACTGCTGATATGTTAACAACCATCACTGAGTATATATATACCAGGCTCTCAACAAAAATGGCAAAGCTCGAACTGTTGCCCTGGATATCTTCAAAGCATTTGACAGAGTCTAGCATGCTGGCCTTCTATGCAAGCTGTGGGGCTATGGTATAACTGGACAGTTGTTTGACCTTATCCAGTCATTTTTTTCAAATCACACAATGAAGGTAGTATTGAATGGACATGTCTCCTGATACTATCATACACATGCAGATGTCCTTCAAGGCTTTATGCTAGTTCCTACACTCTTTCTGTTCTTCATTAACAATCTCCTCAATGTATTCAGATCCCAAGCTGACAACACCACCATTTACTTTCACCTCGATCAAAAATCTGCTGAGGCTGACAAAGCAAACATTGCTGCTGAGTTTGAAAAGGACCTCCAATCTGTGGTGGACTGGGATAAGAAATGGCCCATGAATTTTAATGCTTCCAAAACAAAGCTGCCATCTGTTAGCCATCACAGACAATCACATTAGCATGAATCAAGCTAGCCTCCCTGAAAGCAAAACACTGTGCCTCTTCAGGTTAACTCTCTCAGCAGGCCTCAAGTTTTTTTTTTTTAATCATATCACCCGAGCAAGGCGGTAACGCCACTGATGTGCAGGGGGCTACGTAAGAGTGAAAAGATTGGAAAAGAGAAAACCGGAAACCAAATCCTAAACAGGGAACAAGAGACGAGCCTCTTGACCTGTTCAATAGACATGGGTGGAGTGTGAACTGGGCGATAGTTTAGTCTATCTACTCTGAATGACTATATTGAATCCATAGCTAAATCTGCTGCTAAGAAGGTTGGTTCACTGTGTAAGGCCAGGAAGTTTTTTCCAGTCAGAATCCATCCTGCATATATATAAATCTACCACCCGCCTGTGTATTGAATACTGCTACCACATCTGGTTGGGTGTCTCTGCTATTCATCTCAGGGTTCTTGACAAAATCCAATGGAGAATCTGTAATGTGATTGATCCCAACTTGACAGCTCAGATGCAGTCACATTCTCACAGGCATAATGTGGCTTCCCTGTGTCTCTTTTGCAAATACTTTTATGGCTTCTGCTTCGATGAACTTAGCTCAGTGGTGCCCTCCATGCATGAATTTACTTGAGCTACTAAACTAGCAACTAGGTTCCACCCTTTTACAGTGAAACCAGGAAAATGTAACCACAACTTCTACTCTATCAGCTTCTTTTCTTGCACTTCCAGCCTGTGGAAATCCCTTCCATATAATTGCTTCCCTGACAGTTACAATCTCCAAGAATTTAAATGTAAGGTCAATAGTCATCTCCTATCTCTCTGACTCACATCCTTTCCCTCATGCTCTTTTCTTTGTTCACTCCACTCTCATCACACCAATATTCTCATCCTTCTTTTACCCACTTCCTGACACCCTCTATAACCTGTCCCTCTTTCTCATCACTTTCCTCCTATGTAACCCCCTGCACACCAATAGCAGTAAAACTGCCTTGCTTGTGGTAAAATGATTTTAAAAAAAATACATATATTAGGAACAATATGAAAGCTACGCATTTCTTCTATGGCTGAGATTGCCTATCGTCCAAAATATATCATCATCATCATCATATATATGATGTCGACTACAAATGATGATATGTGGAACTAGAACAATATATTCTGCTAAATGAAATAAAAGGTCCAGTTCAAAATTTCAGTCACTTGAAGTAGGCTGGTGCGTACAAAGTTTGAAATGTTACGAATATGACAACAAAGATGAGGATAACAGTCCGACCAATATAAATAGTGGTAAATAATTACAATACCTCATCTCAGAAATATAGACAAACAGAAAAAATTTGTGAGAGTAAAAAATAGAAAAACAAGGAATTAAATGCAGGCTATACAGAAATTTTTCAAATAAAGATATTTTCAAAAAAGAGAAAGAATATGAGAGAGCATTAATAGGGGAGGGGCACAAAACTAAACTTGAATTTCACCCCAAATGTTTCAATCTATAGGGAACACCAAAAAAACAAAAAAAGGATAAACATCATTCAGTTCACCCCCCCCCCCACTCCCCCAAGAGTGAAACAAACATAGGAAAAATGTTTTTCAAGTTACTTGATAAACATTTCCCAAAATTTCTGAGTTGCATAAAATCTTCAACAAAAGCCTGTGAAGATAAGTTATAGTTGTACCAGTAACTTAGAAGGCATCATTAAGAAGCAGAATTCCAAGAATTTTAAAGATAGCAAGCTATATAACTACTCATATGTGCTACAGTAGAAATAGAAGTATGCTTGCATTAGACGGGGTATGTAAAACAGAAGGGGTAGCCTACAAGGCATAGGTAGAGAATAAAAATAGTCAAAATAAAGTGTATGACGGGTATACTGAAAAGATGGTATAACCATTGATCATCATTCATGCTGGAAGGTTATAAACATTGTATGAAACTAACTTAGTCATGTGTGTGAAATGGCAGAAGAAATTGGAAAAGCCCTCATGTGCCTTGTGGTGTAATGGACATCGGCTCAAAACCTAGAAATCACAGAGACAGCTTTGAATTCCAGTTGAATTCATTGCATTCATGTACATGCAAATACCCTTGGGAAAAGTATTAATCCATCTCTTCTTCCTCCAGCTATGGGTTGAATAGCAGAGCAGATTGAGTTCTCTAGGCTTGGTTGACAACCAATCTGTCACAAAAAGAAATAGCAAACTACTACTGGAAAATCTTCTGCCCAGTCAGTCAAGTTTCAAAGGTGACATGATCACCCAAGTCTAGCATGTATAGCACTTAACTGACTGACTGATGTGTTGAAATATTTAGAAAAAGGCCAAGCCTTACAATATTGAAAATGTTATGTGCAGGTTGTATCAGGAAGAAAAGCTGATGATTATGTTATGTCTAGAGAAAGGCAACTTATTAAATGAGAGGTCTGAAAAAATGTCATCTCGTAATATCTTCTAGAATAGTATGAACATGACTGAGAGTAACAAATATACATGCATATATATATATATATATATATTCTTCCCCTCCTCTCATTTATTCTTGCTTTGCCCCTTCGATTACATTAAATTTCGCATTAATAGCATAAGTGTATATATGAATAAAGTGTTGAAAAATGCAGTTGACCTTTTTACTGCCTGATGAAACTCCCATTGGTTGAAACCTCAGTCACAGAGGAGATTAGTATTCCAAATATTTTAAATATTAACTAGCTCTGCAGTGTGTATAGAGCACTTATTTTTAATACAACTGCTTTCAGGACAAAATAAATTTTGTCTGTAATAGCAGTTACATTTTGGCAAACAGGTTTTTTATTGTAAAGTGCTTAGTATTGAGGTGGAAATAGAGTATAGATAGTTTTAGTGCAGAGAATTTGTCACTTTAACTGAGCAGTTTCATGCTTACTTCAAAGTTTTGTGAAGACACTGTTGTGATGCCCTCATTCATTGGGGCTGGGTTTTTGCAAGAGACCCAGATTTGATGTCTTCATGAACCTGCTCAGTTAAAGTGATAAATTCTTTGCACTAAAACTATCTACACACACACACACACACACACACACACACACACACACACACACACACACACACACACACACATAGACTCCATCATTAGTAGTGTTTAGAAGTTCTTTCAAAGGACCAAAGATAACATGGGAGTATTTTTCTCATTTTCTCATTCATTTAGACCCTATTAGCTTGATATAAAAATGAGTATATCATATCTTTCATCTAGAGAGTTAAGTGGTGAGGATAGAAATGAATATAGGTCTGAACAGATAAACAAATAGATAAATACAAGATTTGCTAGAAATGGCTAAAATAAAACAGAATGATAGCGTGATGAGTATGATTAAAAAATTAAACAAAATACTGACATACAAATTGAGTTTATAGTTTATACATGCATTAGTTTTTTGTTTGAATTCAATGTTTTGTGTCCCATTTTTTTATCCAGACTCTCATGAGTCCATCAAATACTGTTTGCAGGTAAATGTAACAGTCGGCATAAAATGATAATATATTCCATTCCTGCAATAGAATGTATATATAATGAATATTGAACAAGACATTATTTTTAATCATTCATTCAAAACTACAATAATGTCTGTAATCAGTAACTTCTGAAAAATGCTGTTAGCGTGATTGTCTGGTTCACACTCCTTTTTGGTCTTTTGAATATGAATAGAGGTTTATTTCTAGATTCCTGTTTAAGATTGGGTTTCTTGTTTCTTCTAAATTCTTCTTCAACTCTATACATTTAACGTCTCTCTCTGAGCCCTGAAATTTTATTTACTAATCATTTTTTCTCTTCCCTCAATAGGTTCACCTGTTATTTGATTCACACTCCTTCCACATCTTTGGAACAGTAGCAGATGTTTATTCCTTGTTCCCTGTTTAGGACCAGATTTTTAGTTTTTTCTAAAATCTTTTTATTCTCTTGCATTCTTAGTAGTCCCTTGCATCTTAGTGGCATTGTTGCCTTACTTGGTGGTGAATTGATTGAAAAAAAGATAAGAAAAGTGTAATTTCTACACTGAAAAGAAGAATTAGTACAAGGACACTATCAGTCCAAGATGGATGGCTGCAGGATCATCTGACCAGTATTGTTTTGGTTTCATTTAGCAGGCATGTTGTGGCACAAGCAAAATCTTGCCTTTTTTATTTTCTGAGTGGAGAAATAAGCAAATAAATGGTTAAGACTGTTGTTACCTTACTACAGTTGTGTGTGTGTGTGTGTGTGTGTGTGTTAGAAAGAAAAAGAGAGAGAGAATTCTTGTGTTTTGCAGGCAAAAAAGCAGCAAGCACTGTCTTGAATCAATAATTGTTCAATCTGAGTCAAATGACTCATTCCAATAGCCCTTAATCTCATTAACATTGCAACACTTGGGATCAAATTTTGTAATCAAGGTGTAATGTTTCACCAATGAAACAAAATAAGGGATTACTTAAGGAAAAAATAAATAGAAAGTGTGTGTGTGGGTGGGGAGAAAATGAGAAAATGGTGCAGGAACGAGAAAGCAAGGAAATTAATGAATTAATAAAAAAAAAGAGAGAGAAAAAGGAAAGGGGGAAAAGGAAAACAAAGGTTAATGTGATAAAAATAGAGAAGAAGAGAGTGAAAACATAAAAGAAGAAAACGTAAAGATATACAAAATGTATAATTAATAATATGAATAAAAGAGGAGAGTGAGAGAAAAGGATAGTGAAGAAGAAAGAAAGGCGTAAAAGAAGAAAAGAGAAGAAAAAGAAGATAAATAAACTGAAAAAGAGAAATGAAAAACAAACAGAAGAAAAATGGAAAAAAATTTGAAAGGAAAAGCAATTGAAAATTGGAGAAAAAAAGGAGAAAATTGAATATTATCGAGAAAAAAAAAGGAGGAAGAAGACAAAAAAGAATCTAAGAGAATTTAATGAAAGAAAGAGAAGGAGGAAAAGAAAGAGGAAATGAAAGGGAATGTAAGCATGATAAAAAAGACAAATTTAGAAAAGAAAGGAAAACAGAAAAGAGGAAAGAAATGAAAAAAGAAAGAATGAAGAAAAAATAATTAAAAAAAGAGGAAAAAGTAAAGAAAGAAGAGGAAAACTGAAGAAAATGAAAGAAGAAAGCGAGATAGGAGTAATGAAGAAAAGTTGTGAGTTTCCTATAGATTTCCGTTTTTTTCTCCAAGGATTTTTTCTAATGCATCTCAGGAATGATTCTGTTTAGACACCAGCCCCTGGTGATTGTGTAATGCGACAAAATCTTTTCTAGAATCAATCCATATATTAAGGAAAAAAAACTTCTTCCAGACAAGTTTTCTTGTGTTGTTAGATTTTGCAAGTCAAAACAAAAATAAATTTAAAAGAGAAGTTAAAACACAATTAAAGAACCAGAGAAGCATAAACATTTATCTTCTTACTTCTGAATGATGTTCTAAATAAAGTCAGTCTTTGTCAAAATCCCTCAAGACAATTCTAACGAACAGAATGTGGTAGAGTGTAATGCTCATTGGGTAAGGAACTCATGATTGGAACAAAAAAAAGTGCGAATATTTTCATCTTGGAAAAGATTTGCACTCTTTTTATGTCTTTCACTTTAATGTGACATGTCTCTTTGGAATATGAACAATCATGACTCTCCACAACTTCCTTTCATTTGTAGCTCCAAGCAATATTTGCCTCCTTACTATCCCTCACCTAAATCCCTATTTTGCCATCAATTTACATGAGATTGGTTACTTGCTTTTTCCCTCTGCCCATCTTGCCTTCAATATATTCTATTGGTGTCAAATTCTCAAAGCCATCTTTCCTCAATCTGTCTTGGAAATTTTAACTGTCAATTTCTGCTTTTAAGTATTAGATTGTTCAGAAAATAATGCTTGATTTTAGAATCAAATTTTATTCCAGAAGTAAATTATTTCAACAGTATTTAAATCAGTTAAAATAAGAACTCTGAACATTTACACATTTCTGACATAGGGTTATAAAGCTATATATGCCTTTATGATAAAACTTTAAAGGTTTAGATACCAAGAAATCTCTGAGTGCAATTTCAGCATTGTCATTACAAAGGAATGTGTTTTGGCTTAAAAATTATCGAGTTGCTTGAAAAAGTGGTAGTCAATAGGCAAGGAATCAGAGAAATATTCTGGATGTAGCAAAGTTGGTAAGCTTCTGCAGTGGCATCCTGACAATCCAATCATTGTCATGAACCAAATTGGACCGTATCAATTATCCAGTACATGTCACATTTTGTTTAACTAAATGTTCATTGTATCCAGTTGTAAATTTATTATAATGCTCTGATTAGATTCCAGAAAAGCTGTTATAGATAATAGCAATAGTGGACCACTAGACAGTTACTATAATATTCTATTGGGGCAATTTCAGTTTAGGAAAGTTTTAGAATCCATCTTAATGATCAAGTCATTAAGCTGATCATTTTACAATTCTCAGTAAGGGAATCATATCACATCACAAGTCACTATTTGGTCAAGAAATGGATCATTCAATTTTGCATACTTCAAAACATCTAACTCTTTGACTTTCACTGAGTTCATGTGGAGACCATTTATCAAGTTTTTTCACCTTGTCAATTTTCTTGAGATAGTCTGATTTTGTTAAAATGCTAGCACTTATTACCTGAGACATTTCTCTGACACTTTGGCATGGCTTTTGTTTAGCTCCTGTTTCCAGATTATTAATTAGTAATTGTAGATGGATGCCTTCCACCACCTTGATCTTCAAGACTCATATATCTAATGTGGAAATTTAGAAACCAGGACTGTACTGTCCACTCAAAAGTGAATACCTTCACTCCATATGTTTTGTTTTCTTACGATTGATAATTAGTCCTTTCATCCCACTTTTGTTTTTCTACTAGCAGTTCCTTTTTCTACTAGCAGTTCCTTTTTCTACTAGCAGTTCCTTTTCTGCCTGCTTTTAAGCTGTTTTCTGTATATGAATTGAATATGAATCTTCTGTCTTCTGCATATGAATTGAACTAAAATCAAGCTTAAAACTTGAATCAGCACGTGAAAAAGATTTTCGATTCAGATCTACAAAATTGGTTGTGCTGTCTTTATGTTATATTTTGTAAAGGTATTCTAGCATTGGCTACAGATTTTTTAATTGTAGTGTATTTTTTAATAATTACAATAATAGCTGGGGCCATGGAAATTTAATGAGTTTAACAACAAAATTATATATTATCACATGCTTCTGTTCAGCTATTACCCTTTGCCTGTATTTTCTCATTTTCTTCCTTATCCCTTTTAATCTTTGCTGCTTGTCCATGTTTTTGTCAAAATATTATACAAGCATGAATTAATTTCTCATGCAAAAACTAATGAATGCACAATATTGCATTCTTTTATATATTTTTTATATTTCCATAAATATACATCAATATTTATTCCTTTTCATTCCTACCTGCCTTTCAATATTTCATTGTCTTTTTGTTAAATTTGTTTTCCTTTGTATTTTTATCTCCCCCCCCTTGTTCCTCTCTCTATATGTAAGGACATATATTTTTACCATTTACCTAGTTTTTTGGGCTTTTCTCTTGCTCTGTTATACCCTCTTTTTATTCCTCCCCATCACCCAATTTCTTCCTAATGAACATAGTCATACAGGTTTCTTGGTCAAATAGTATCATGCATTATTGCTCAGAATGGTTACAGATTAGGAAAATACTAATTCTAGGGAGAAAAGCATAAAAGAATTGCAAATACTTGTTTATGAAAATGAATTCATCAAAGTCACAATTTTCAGCACAGAATAAAATCACAGAATATTTCATATGAAGAATTTATTCAGGAATTTATGAAAATTATGTACAGTGTTCAGTTTTATGGAAACTATGTTCCGGTTTGTCCAATTATTTATTAATACATCAAAATTATTTTAGAAGAAATTAAAGTTTGAAAAATTCTAAAATAATTTTGCCAAGAACTTGATAAAAGAAAAATATTTGTAAAAATTGTTTTTTTGAAAATTTTATCTAAGATTCATTTGCAGAGTAAAAGTAATTCATAATCTTCTCTATTATAATAAAGATCCTGGTGTATTTATTTGTTTATATATATATATATATATATTCTTCCTCTTGTCATGCTCATAGAGAGAGAGAGCATGAGAGAGAGAGAGAGAGAGAGAGAAAATAGTGAGGTAGCATCGGAATAGTTCATTAGAGAAACAATTGCAAGTCAGTGTATGCTCAGATCATTTTGCTTACTACTAGTTGTTAAACTTTACTACCAATTATGAAAGCTCTTGCCAGGTGTTTGCTCTTATTATTTTTTGCAATAATTATGTCGTCGAGTAGTGAAGAATATATATATATCCCCTCTATTATATTAAAGACTGTTGCGTATTTATTATCTGTCTTGCTCAGGTGTTTGGATTATTTTTTTTTTGTCTTAATGTAAGATACTCAATAGTAGATACATTTATTGTATTCATTGACCAAGTAACCAATGCTACTTTTAGTTAAAATTTATAAAATCTCTTTCATAAAGTAATTTTTCAGGAATATAGCTTTCTCAGGTCTGATATCTGTACTAGCTCCTTTCAGTATTAATTTGGGTTTCCTTCCTAATCTTTTCTTTGAAGTAGTGTGGAATGACAACATCTTGATTATATTATTATTTTCTCTTCAAGTTTCATATATCTATTTTAGTTGTGCTGCTGTTGAAAGTTCTCAACTGATGCAGTTTTTGTCATTTGGCACAATTTTTTGCTTGTGATTGTGTAGCACCAGTTCATAAGATTTAAAGACAGATGGTCTTCATTAAGATCTATAGGTTTTTATTTGCTCAAATTTATTTTAATCATTCATTTGAGAAAGCAGATTTATACAGCTGACAGTTTAGGTATTTCTGAAAAAGTTCAGTGCCAGACTCTATACCCATCTATAATGTAATCAGTTCTGATCTCGACTTCACTAATTTTCTCACCTTCATGATGTGGCTTCCCACTGTTTTTTCTACAAATATTTCTATTTCTGATGAACTCTTTTCCCTTGGGTCATGAATGCATGAATTTAAGGGTACTACTAGATTGACAACTAGGCCTCACCATTTTACATCTGAACGAGCTAGATGCAATTATATGTTCTATTCTAATAATTTCTTTTCTTGCACATGGCAACTGGAAGTAAAAGAGAATGAAAAATACTTTAGAACGAACTAGAAACTCAATTCTAAACAGGAAAAAAGTGATAAACCTCTTCTCCTGTTCAAAAGACTGGGGAAGAATGTGAGATGGATGGTAGATGTATAGAGTTTGTGTATCATATATATATATATATATATATATATATATATATATATATATATATGATAAAATATAGCTTTAAGCTATGCCATATTTATGGCTTAAAGTACTCAATATCAGGGATAAAGTGCAGAAATATAAAAGTGGACACTGTAGTCCACATCCAGAGATGTCTGTGTGTCTCAAACTAAATGATATATATATATATATATATATATATATATATATATATATATATATATATATATATATAAGCATATATTGTTAAATGTAACAGACAATGAATGTTTACTATGTTTAATCATGAGCCATTCTAAACATCATATTTTGGCTTTCCTTTCTGGTGAAAATAAAAACAAAATTTATCCAGGATTTGGATATTTTTTATTACACTGATTCTAAGCTTTCAGCTCACATGAGCCATGTTCAGAGTGGTTGTCAGGATGTTAACATAAAGATATCCACCATTAAAGATGATATTTTCTTGTGTTGACGAAACATTGCTATGCAATGATAGCAGTCACTGAATAGCAGACACATGTAATAAATTAGTAATGCAGTTCTATGATATCACACCACGTGAGAGACCGAAATGTTAACAACAGAAACATATGTCTAAATGAAATGTAATGTGTTGTGACTAGATTGAAATTAATTATCTGCTGCCTCAATACATTATATATATATATGTTATAGAATGAAATGCATACCATTCACTTGCTACCTAGGTTTCAACCACACTGATCTCTTTTTTTTGTTTGAGGAGACTGGTGTGGTCAAAACCTTTGTAGCAAGTAAGTAGTGTATTTTTTGTTCTATAACATACTGTTGGCTCTGTATAGTGATTGCTTTTGTTTTGATATATATATATGATTATTATGTTCATAATCTCTGATGCATTTATTAAGATCAAAGTTATATATGTAAAATGAAGAAAAATGGGTGTGAAATTCAGAGATGTTTCTATTGAATTCGTTCTTTAAAGACATCAATGATAACCTCATTGTAATCCTTTCAGCAGGTTGAAACTCATTTTTTATTCCTAGCAAAAGTCTTTGAACCTTTTTTAAAATCTAATTATCTATGTATACAAATATAAATTTTTACAAAGTATAACTTGTTTTTGTTTAGCTGTGCATGCAACAATACAGAGTTTATAGTTTTGCTCATCACTGAAGCCATTCACTTAGATTTGCAAAATTAGAATCATACAAATTTAGTTAAAAAAAGAAAAATGTTTTGATTAGTGTTAATGAACATCTAGTCAAGATACATTTGGTGTGGAGATTTGGATTTTAGAATCTTAGAAGGCATGTAAGCATAGAAAAAAAGATAGCTTTCAAGACCTGAGTAATAAATAATGTTTCATTAGAACCCAAAAGAAATGTCAAACTGTTATATAAAATCATTTTTTTTATGCATATTCAGTGAATACTAGAAAATGTCCATGTAGGTAAAGAAGAGGCTTGAAGTGACAGAGATGTGGTTCTACCAATGAATGCTAAGAATAGCATAGACAGAACATGTGAGCAATGAGGCACTTTTAAGAAAAATAGCATCTACATGGAAACTGATACTAAGCAAAGGGAAACAGCAAATAACCTACTTAATGAGATTCTTTGAATGGGTTACTTAACAGAGCAGTATCATATAGGGTCAAAGGTTACTTGGAGCAAAAAAAAGAGGAATTTGTGGGGATGCACAATCATCTGCACCTCAAAAAGACATGACACAAAGAAGAAGACAAAGCTACATGACATCCTAATTAAAAGTTAATGGTCTCTTTTACAGACATAAAGAAACAGACACTATGCTTTGAACCTAAATGAAATGCAGCAACTGATGTCACAATTTTGGATAGTGCCTTTAATGTCAGAAATATTTTTATTTTCTCCAAATAAACAATAACATTTGTAAAATTGTATATTGATTTTTGGTCTTTCTTTTTTAGATACCATAAATACTAGAGTGTATATACGAGTGATGAAGTATTTTTGTTTTACTGTTTTTTTATTTAATCTCCTGAAAAAAAATGCTAAATGTGTTTTCACTTTCATCAAATTATATGCTTTTTTGAGTACAGGTTTTGCCTCTTTTTAGTCTTTTTTTAATTTTAATTGAAAATCTCACGAAACCTCTAATTGCTCTATGGAATACACTAGGGTGTCATGACACCCTAGTTGAAAAGCACTGTACAGTTTTATAGAATAAAAGTATCAACAGGTGACACTGGTTTCTAAATGATTCTAAATGTACTTGTCCAATCTTCATCAGAGTTATGACATTGCAAAAAATTGTTTGTTACAAAATGTTCAAAGTTTCCATAGATTTGTGTATAAATTGACTGTTGATCAGGCAGGAAATGTGTTGTTGAAATCCTTACTAAACAAAAATTTTGTTATTATCTTTAATAACTTTTTATATTCATAGGTTTGCCACGTAGCTCTGAAGTTTTATAACAGGAGAGGAAATCTCTCTCTTTTTAAAAATTACCTTCCATGTTACCAAATTATCCAGATTGCCGTGGTTATAGTCTATTTATTTTGCAATTTAAGGTAAGTTGCTTTTTTGCCTTGACCTGACTAGTCTCTGTTCATTTGGGGGTTTGGGGTTGGGAGCATTTTCTTGAGAATACTGATTAGAAGAACAACAGATGAGACATAGTAAAATTAGTTTGATTGATTTTATTTAGCAACATATCAAAATCTCCATGGGTTATTTAAGACTGAAATAAAAATAAACCTTCAACTACAGGTAAAATGTATTATTGCTCATTTTGCTATAAAATGTATTTTTGGTAATTCTACTATAAATATGTATTGGTGGTAATTGTTATATAAAAATGCATTGCTGGTATTTTTACTATAATCATGAATTTTTATACTTTCATGATGTTTTCTTTTTGTAAAACTCTAAAAGATGCTAGCGTTATATACCATATATAACCTGGAATTCAAAATGTTGATGATCAGCTTGACGTCAACAATGAACACTGAACACATATAGAAAAATATACAATTATATTTTTATTCTTTTTATTCGGTGACATGGCATGAAATAGAGGATGGCTGGAGTGATAACACACATGTATATGAGGACAGTTGACTGCAGAGTTTCTCTTCTCTTCACAATCCAATCTGCTCTCCATCTCTCCCCTGATCTCTCCATCTTACGATCTAATCTCCCTTGCCTCTTTCTCACCTCTCCTTTATATAGGCAAGTTTCATTTAATACGCCATCATTCCACTATACATTTGTTCACTATATTCAAATATTTATATTCTTTGACTTTGACTATGCTGTTTAACAAAAATAAAATTTTGCAGTTTTTGCACTCCTGACCTTTTAATATAGTATTTTAATATTTTTTTATAAATTCTGCCAGCTCTGCATTGTTTCATCAAACAATTATTTCATAATTGTAATTACACTTCTCGGCCAAGTTATACACCATAATAAGAGAATATATAACACTACCACTCTCGATCAACAATAGCAATTAAGAGATGGTTCCATACCATCAAAACCTCCAATCTCCCAATCAGAGGCCTTGCTGTCACATATACTTTATCGTCATACCCAGGAATTGACATAGTAAAAACTCAACAAAAGAACCAGTGAGAAACAAGAAGTCTAGACAAGTCTAAAGAAAATATTTAGTATTGTTCCAGTTATTATATGAGACCACATATATTATGGTATATGTATTATGATATCTCCTTTATTCTTTTGTGTTTTTCTTGGTCAACTGATACTCTTATTGTGCGATCAGTTTATTTTCAAGTGTGTGAGGCTTTCAACATACAAAGTGTCCTCACTCACACAACAATGTACACAGTTTATTAACCCATAATTCAGTAACTTCTTTCTTTTTTGTCAGTTAAAATTTGGCCTTAGAAATGAATGACAGAATTAATATTTAAACAATAGAAGCTTGTACTAAAGTAAAATTTGAAATCAAGAAATCTAACTGATGTTCTGAGGTTACCAAAGTGGGCATATATTTTTGTTGGTACTTTAAGACACATACAAGCACACACACTTGTGCATTTCTACTGGGCATTCTCAAATATCTATCTGCAAAGGAATATTTTTCTATATATGAGGGTTGACTGATAAATAATATTTCTTTATTCATAGGATTATTAATTATTGACATAAACACATATTGGAATTTGTATTCAGTATATATATAATTTTAAAGTGTGCTATATTTATAGGACAAAATGCCCAATATTAGAGATAGAGCATATGTAAATATAAAATATAAAATGAACATTGAATTCAACACTCAGATGTGACAGACTGTTTCATGCTAGGCACAATCATCAGGCTACTGTGTTGGTTTTTTCCTTGGTAATTTATATGTAGGTGTCAGTGGTGCATTGTAAGTAATCTTTCTAATGGTCATTTTAGTGGGAGTGGTATATTTATTTACTTATTTGGATAAATTTATTTGACTTATTTTTATATTTATTTATTCATTTTGTTTTTGATGTTTAATTTATTTGTTTGGATTTGTTATTTACTTTATTTTTTATTTTATTTCATATTTTTATTTTTCTATCTATTCTAATGGTTGTTATGGCAGCAATGATTTGTTCATTTGTTTATTATTTACTTGGATTAAATTATTTGTTTTTTATTTATTTATTGTTTTCAGGTTTTGATTTTTAAGCAATGTTATGAAAATTGGTTTTCATGTCCGCATTTTGAGATGAGTTCAGATTGTTTATTTAGTAGTTTGTTTTGATCTGGGAAAGAAATAATAGCTATTTTTTTCTCCAAGCAAAGCCTGCAGGTTTTGGATTGATTGTTGTAGACTGATGTTCTTTTCCATATTTTCCATGATATTTTTTGGTGTGGTTTGGGTTTTGTTTTTAATTTCCTAGTTATACTTACAAAGCATTGTGCTGTTTGCATATTTACTATTTGTGAAGGATGTTTTGTGTGTGTGTTTCCAGGGTCCTTCTGTTACTCCTATGTATATTTTGACCTACCGTTGCTTGGTATATTACACTTTGTAAATAATTATCATTTAAGAGACAGTAATTCCTTATTCTGCAATTACACATGGGTTTCATTTTTTGGGGTTGTTTGTTGATAGTTTTTCTATTGTGTTTTTTATTATTTGTGGCGTGTTCTCAGTGCAACTGTAGATGATTTTCATCCTGTTTTTGGTGAATATTTTGTGGATAGTGCTTGATTCCAGGAAGTGTTTGTGTAAAAGTTTGAAGAAGATTTTTTGAAGAAGATTTTTCCTATGTTAGTTTATATATATATATATATATTGTTTAATTACTTAGTTTTTGGTCATAACAAAATCAAACCAGTGCACAGTTGTATTAAAAAGTGTTTGATACAATTATATTGTAGAACTTTTGAATATTCTTCATTCATAAACAAGTTATTACTCAACCTAGGTTTCTACCATGTGGTGTCTCCAGGCAATTTGCAATAACTGATTTTACTGTTTACCATTTTTTTTAAGAACACTCATGTAATGGTGGTTTTTTTGAATGCTCACATGACAGGGAATTTTTGAACGCGCAAGTTTTAAAATTACAAGAAATTATAACATTTTAATACATTGTTGTATGAATCTAATAGGTACTTTTTAGTATGGTTACACTTAGTCATAATTTCTGTTCTTTCACTCAATAGTTCATTTTTGTCTGGGAATAGCATAATCGTTAACTTTTCTTCCTGGCACAATCTACATATTTTGCCACCAGTGTAAGGCTTGGCTGTTTTCACTATACTCCATGTTATAAACTTTTGTTAAAATATTCTTAGTGTCAGTTTGCAGTGTTTTGGAATTGAGTAACAGTATTAATTAGGAGTGTGACATGTGTATAAAGCAGAACTCATTGATAGAATTTTAAAATACTGCATGCCAATCAACTTTCATAGATGTCTGAAAGCAATGAAATCTTGCAACCACTCAAACAACACATCCATAAAATAAGGTCTAAAAGAAGAATTTTTTATGCTTTATAGCAACATGACACTGCAATCAACAAATTATACAAATGAGTAACCTGAAATTCAGTTGTTGCATACTCTTCATAAAGCTCCCGTTTAGCACCACATACTCTTGGTTATTCCTGACATTGAATAGAATGTTTGGAAAAATGTGTAAAATTAAATAGTGAGTACAATAGTAATTTTGAATAGAAATAAATTGCTTTCATTTTCTTGCCAGTTTTATTATTAAATCTGGTCTAAAACTTATAGAATTTGAAACCTCAATTAACAATTGCCCCTTGCTATTTTGAAGGGAAATAAATTCCTTTTTTATTTTGACATCAGCTTCATTATTCTATCTACTGTAAAAATAGTTTTATAGGAATTAACATTGCCAAAACCTAAACTGCCCTGAATTAATCATCTGAAAGACCCCCTTTCTGCTTTCCACTCTCATAGATGATGCTAACCTTCAGGTGAATGACACGTTGAGCCTTTTGTGGCTAATATTCTTGACTGACATGAAGTGAAAAGACTACATTGAATCCATTGCTAGAATAAGTTGGTTAGTTGGTTAATTGTATCGTACTAGACAGTTTTTCTCTCCAGAATCTATTTTATATATCTATAAATCTACAATTTGTCCACATATGGTCTGGTGTTTCTGCTATATATTTAGAGATCCTTGATAAAATCCAAAGAAATTAGCAATATTAATGGTCTTGTTCTGGTGTCTTGGATTCAGTCATTTTTCCACCACCATAAAGTTGCTTACCTGTACCTTTTCTGTAAATACTTTCATGCTAATTGCTCAGATGTGTTTTTTACTATGGTACCTAGACTTTATAAATTTAAGTACAGGTCTCATCAGTTTACAGTTGAGTTGGCTAGATATAACTGTAATTATTTTGCTATCAGTTTCTTTTCTTGCACTCCTTATTTGTGGAACTCTCTTCTTGGCTCCATGCTTTCCAGCCAACTCTAATTTTCAAAAATTTAAATGTAATGTTAATTGCCACATACTGTCTTTCTGATTTCTCTTCTTTTATTCTTTTAATTTAGTAATTTAGTTTCTATTTTCTAATTCTAAATTTTAATTTTCTGTTTTTAGGTAAGTAGTTTATGTATGTTTATTTTATCAAATACAAATTTCCCAATTTTTAGTATTGATTATTTTTAGTTTTATACTAGAGGGGACTCGAAAATTATGAATTCAAATATTTATATATATGAGGTAGTGTTGAAAGTTTTCTGTTTGAACCAGATCTGATTCTAGGTTTCTAGGTGCCAAAATATTGAGAAGTGGGTCAAAACCAAGAACTTTTCAGCATCCCCTGTATATTTTTATGAGAGCAGATCCTCTCAATAATTTCAAGGACAAATAAACATTATTATTTAAGGTAGCAATACAATCTAAAATAATGGACTGCTTGAAAAAGAAATCAGAAAGAGTCAAAACAAAAAAAAAACATTTTCAGTCACACACCTTACTCTCAATCTCTGACATTTTCCCGCCTTTTTTAAAAGTTATCACTGCTAACAATACCCATGTTCACAGGGTTAGACTCCAAAAAGGAGACACACAAAAGGTAATTGATGCCAACGTATTTTCTAGGAATATAATAAAGTTCCCATCGTTAAGTGCAATCACTTGTGTAATGATTGCCAAGGAAAGAAACAAAAAAAGTTTGGGTTGCTTTTGTGTCAACAAAAGAATACTCTGATTCAAGGATAGAATATATGTCGTATATTTTTGGTTTGCTTTTGTTTTGTGAACTGCATTTAAAGAAAGAGAAATTTAGCTTACAGGTTGTGTCAGATATGCTTACTGCTCATGTGTGTAGATGTAAACAGGTTTAGTGTTGAATAGCAATGATTTTAATCAGAGATGCTTGTATGAAAGTCGAATACATAGAAAATAACATACAATGCATACAACAGAATCATGTGGAGATAAACATTAATTATACTTTCAAATATTTGCTGGAAAATACATTTAACTGATGTGTTAGTCAGGCAAAAACATTGACTGGATTTAATTTGTTGCCAAATAGTTGTCTGATATAACACTCATTTAATTTGACTAGAAATAAAATGAAGAAAAATTGCATTATAAACATGAAAAATCATGGAACAATGTTAGAAGTTTAATAAATTTATAAAGTCAAAATCAATTCAGCTCAAAAGATGGTTCAATTATTTTACATTAAAATTGCTTCAGCTTTCAAAAGATTAGTATTTATGCTACAGGCAAAAAGTTTTAGGTCACTCTGCATTTCTTTAAAAAAGCACCATAAAATTAGAAATTTTTGTATTTTTTTTTAAAAGTAAAAGATAAAATTTCAATATTTACTGTGCATTTGTTTACATTTTTTAGTTTTTCACCATGTTACTCTTACTACTGAAATGTTCAAATTTGGATTCATGTATCCTCAATACATTTTGATAAATTATAAATGTTTTGTATGAGAAATATATTACGTTTTCACCATTAACTCCTTAGTGAACTTTTTGCAGTTACCAAAATTTTTGACTAAGTTAATACAGGTTCTAAATATTAACTCCATACTGACTCATGTTGTAGACAAAACATATGTCTCTATTTGAAGATTGAAGAAAAAAATGACTATGTCATTATGATAGCATCATCAGAGTTTTTTTTAATTTATTTTTTAATTTTGAAGTAATTTGCACAAAATGAAAAAATCAAAGCAGCCAAGTATTGAGGTGGTGGCAAAAATTGAAAGAAGGCTACACTGAAAGACAAATTGCCAAGAAGTTGAAGATTTCTAGACGGGGGTGGGGGTTTCAATATTCGACAAAGGCTGAAACTGGTGGAATGTTTATAGAAAAAAGGCTGGAGCACAAAAAGTGATGACAAGTGCTGAAGATAAACACTTAATACATAATTGGAAAAAAGATTCACCTTTCAACAAGACACTCTTCTAAATGATGTCAAAATTATCTTGAGTCAAATAAAAAAGGAACTAAACTATGGAAATTATAATTTAGCAGCCTCCATAGTGTGAGATAAATTAATCCTAATGCTTTCAAACATTTCAAAATTGTTGTGTGATCAACTCCTAATGATTCTGCAGGTTCATCTTGCACCTGACATGAGTCTTCATGAAGTAATGTCTCCAGTTCTTTGTCTTCAAAATTTTTCAGTGTGTCAGATTGTTTTTTATCTTCAACATCTTCAAAATCATTATTTTTGAAGTGTCTAAACCAATCTGTGCATGTTGTTTCTGACAGAGCATGGTCATCATAAGTCTAAACAAGAATTCTGTGCACTTCTCAACCACAAATTTCTTTTCAATAAAGTAGTGCTGTAAAATTCTTCACAAATACACTTTCTTTGGCATGAAATCTGACATGTTTAATGCTATAAAAACAAAGTTGTTTACACTTTGGTAAAATGACATACACTGAATTTTAAGCTTACTTATAGTAATTCCTTATAGATGTACTACCATCTGAAACTACACAAATTCAGTTCTGAGAATAGTGAGAACTTATTCAAGGTCCTAATACATATATATTAAGGGAAAGATATATGACAAAGGAAAGAATTTTTGTGTGACATGTTTTGTCTTATATTTATGTTGAGACAACTACAAATGCATATGAACAAAAGAAAGACATTGAGAATTTATAATTTATATATCTATCTATACATTTAACTCCAAGCAACTGATAATGTCATGAGAACATAAGGAGTTATTGGAAGAGAGAGAGAGAGAGAGAGAGAGAGAGAGGACAATAAAAGAAGAGGTTTCTGGAAGACAGAATATAACAATTAGTGTTGCATTCAAATTTTTCAAGAGTGTAGGTGGCAGGGAAGCAAGAAATCAGAAGGGATTTTCACAAGCAAGAAGTACACAAAAAGAAACTATTAGAATAGAACATATGGTTGCATCTAGTTAGTTCAACAGGAAAATGGTGAGACATAGTTGCTAATCTAGTAGCATTCTCAAATTCATGCAGTTGAGGCATCAAGAAGTAAAGCTCATCAGAAGTACAGCCATGAAAATATTTGTAGAAAAGACAGGGGAAAGCCACATCATATCTGTGCGAAAATGACTGTAGTCAAGATGTAAAGTCAGGACTGATAACATTAAAAAACCTGTCTTTGAATTTTTTCAAGAATCTCAAGATATATACAAGATGTGATGGAGGAAACATTGTCTAATTTTGCAACAATAAAAATAACATTGAAATCTCATTTGAACATATATTTACCAAATTTACACAAAAATATCTTGAAATACTAAAGAGTAAATTTATTCAATAAAACCACCATTGACTTTAACCACAGCCTTCAGGCTACTTCAGAATCTCTTGCACCTCTTAAGAAAGATCTACTTTTTTAAGTTGGTGAATGCTACCATAATCCTTGCCTTCAATTCATCTTTGGTGTTAAAAGGAAATTTGTTGATCTCTTACTCGACTGTCCCCCAAACATAATAATCAAGAGGGTTGCAGTCTGGGGAGTTAGGTAAACAGATGTAAGGAGTGATATAGTCTAACAGCCATGACTGGGTTCTTTTATTTGTGTGGCATGGTGCAGAGCCAAGAGTTTTTCAGCAGCCACTTTTTTGACCCAAGGCAGTACTACCTTCTCAAGGCACCTTGTTGAGTCTGAAGCCCTGTGGGAAGATGAATGGAGGCATAATATAACCATCACTAGTGATCACTCCAAACAACTTCATAATCACTATTAGACTCATACAGCTCTTCCTGAATTCTTTGCATGCCCTCAGATTGACACCCAAAATAATACATTACAAAAACCCAAATTTCTTTTATATTAGCAAAAAAAATAAAAAATAAAATACAGTTGTGGTAACATGTGCTTGTACTATACGTGGTGTGTTGTGAATGATTCTGTTTGAGCAACAAACTCACTGACTTAATAATTCAGTATCCTCATAACTCCTAAGAACTACACCTGTAGGAGGTGGTGTGAGCACTTCTCGTTAAAACTACTGCTCTAAATCAATTCATAAAGAATCTTTATTGCTTAAGTTGGCTATAATAAACTTGGTGTTTGAATCAGATTAAATAATTGATTTCTGTTAGTCAATGTGTTAATGAATAATAGTAGCACATTTTTATACAAGGCTAGAGAGCCATTCAAGGTAGGGTCAAAATATTAGTGATGAATGAGGGATATGATTGGTAGAAATTGAAACTTATGAAGATAAGGATGATAAATAATGATTGATTCCCATTTCATTCAGAAGCACTAAAAGAGATACTGGACAAATGGAATATTAAAAACTACTTTAGAACTATATATATACTGAGTTGGAAGGAGAGCAGTGAAAGGCATCACTTAATGGTTAAGGCAATGACTTAAAGGAAATACATAGCAAACTGAAGCTGGTGAGGGTGCTGTTGCAGCAAAGTGCTGTATTCAGGTATGAATGTAGACATCCAAGAGATGTGCTGTTGGCATCCAAGGAAAGGGTGTGCCTGTCCCAATTGGGGAGTGGGTTTCGGTAAAGCTGCCAGATGCACACTGTACATTGCAATAGAGAAAGGTCAAGTTCTTGGATGATGAGGTTAACAATGTCAGGAGAGGAGTTGAGGTTCACACTGTGGTCACATGAAGGTTAGAGACAGAGATGCCAAGTTGTAATTCGTTGTAAATAGTTGCTTTTTTTATTTGTTGGTTTGACATTCGGTGAAATGTTCTTTAAGATCAAGAGGCGTGACATATGCATGACAGTCAGGGGAAGAAGCTAAGTGAGAGATGATGGGTTGAGGAAAAATGGAATATTAACAAATAAGCAGAAGATTGACTTCTCTTTTGGCTACTACTTAGTTTGGTAGTATTTTTGTGCATAGAAAATTGCCTCAATTGTATTTGTCCTGTTTGTGAGGGTTTGCTATGCTTCTCATATTTTTATGAAGGAAAGAGAATTTTTTATTCTACTGTTTAAATCAAATAAGTGGATATTTTATAAGTAACATTTGTAACACAAGTAATTAGTAGCATGTGTTATACCAGTAATTAGCAAAACGTGTTAGTAGCATACATTACACAACTAATTTGTAACATGAGTGGACAAGTACATAATATATATGAGGGATTAATAGCCATGTTATATGAGTGATTAGTGAAATGAATGGTGGATCAGGGTTAGGGAGAAAGAGCTACAAAGTACAAGATGTGGAGGGACATGATTCCCTATGTCCTGAAAGGGCACAGCATATAAAAGATCTGCTGAGATCTCAGATGAACCCATTATCATGAGTGACCATCAATTTAAAAGATGTAACTTAAAATAGAGTATACACTTCTGATGTACTACTCATTATAATTCTAATGTTGGATTCTATCATTCTAATTAGTATACACTACATTTGACTAATCATGTGACCCTTAAAGGCCTATGAGTCATGTTCTAATCTGTACAGAAGGATGTTTTTGGATAAACACAATGAAAAGATGTTTCTTTGATAAATGAAAAAAATATAGTTGCCTGCAATATAATGGGTGGAATTTGTGTGTAAAGACAGATATTTGTAATATTTGCTAGCCTTTCTTTATATGGCCAGAAAGAAGGCATGCAACCTATTTCAACACTTCATTAGCATGTTCATTAAAAAAAGAGAGAAAATAATGCTCCTCCTCAGCTATACATTATTTTTAATGCTTGAGTAAATATCTGTACCTATAGCAGGTACCATTACGGTAACCCATATATAAAGGGTAAATCAACACACACACACACACACACACACACACACACGTGTGTGTGTGTGTGTGTATACATATATCTGAGTGAATAAGGAATAAAAAAAATTTACAACATTCAAAACATTAATTTAAAACAGTGCTCGATATACAATATAGAGCTGTGAATATTTATTATAAATTATAGTTTAGAACACGTACAAATTATTATCCACTACAAAGTGTACATTTTGTTTCGACATTGAAATGACAATTTCTCATCAGGTAGTGATTGTTTGTACATGTTCTAAACTATAATTTATAATATATATATTGTTACAAAAATAATTGCCAATTTGGGAAACATCATTTTATTCTAGATAAATTAACTGTAAAAAGTTTGAAATTAGTCAAAATATGAGTGTTGAGCGTTTATGTCCCTCTGACATCGATTGTCAAAATTATTTATTCCTTATTGATAAAAAGTTATTGGCTGTGATGCAACAAAATTTTTGAAAGCTGGTTCTACCTCTGGTTTGGACCTAAAAGTTTTACCATTTAAAAATGTGCTTAAAAATGATAACCTGCGGGTGAAAGATTAGAAGAACATATCACAAGTCTGTGAGTTTTTGCAATGTCATTCTTGCAACATGGAGTAATTATCATGGAGCAAAACTTGACCACATTAATTCACCAAGTAAGTCTCATTTTTTGTAGGTGTGCATGCATTTCAGCAAGCTGATTGCAGTAAAGCTCTGCATAAATGATCTTATTGGCTTCCAGAAAGCTGTAGTGGATAACACTAATTGCAGACCATAATGTTTTTCTGATGCAACTTTGGATTTGGGAAATGCATGGGGGACTCATCACAATCAAGCCATTGACCTGATCATTTATGGTTATTATAAAGGTTCCACTTTTTATCACAAATGACTATTTGGTCAAGAAAGGTGTCATTGGTGTTACCCAAAATGAGCATCGAGCACACTTTGAAATGTCTATTTTTTTGATTTTCATTGAGATCATGAGGAAACCATTTGTCAAGCTTTTTCACCTTGCCAATAGTCTGCAAATGTCATGAGACTATTGCAGTGCTGACACTAAGTATCCGAGACATTTCTCTGACACTTTGATATGGGTTTTGCTCAACAACTGATTGCAATTGTTTGTTGCCAAGACTGCATGACCGTCCTCTACCTTCTTCACCTTCAAGGTTATCATCTATAGTACAGAATTTCTAGAACCACCTTTGTACTGTCTGATTGATTGTAGACCCCCCTCTTCATGCTCTGTTAATATTGGTAAAATATGAAGAGGCACTGTGTCCAAGTTTGAACTCAAGCAAGAAAAGTAAATGAAGATCATGTTTTGTCATGTTCATAATGAAGAACTTCTAACTCATCACTCAATAAATCCTAACAAATAAAACGACAACTTTTAGGCAAGATTCAACTTTATTCTTCAACATAGTCTCCTTTTAGAGTGATACACTGATTCAAATGCTTCTCTAAGAATTCAATGCCTTTTTTGTAGAACAATTTGTCTTTGGCCTCAAAATATGCCTCTGTTTTTGATATCATTTCTTCATTGGAGCCAAATCTCTTTCCTTGAAGAATTCTTTTGAGGTCTGCAAACAACCAGTAGTTTCTTGGGGTCAGATCTGGAGAATAGGGTGGATGTTGAAGCAATTCAAAGTGTAATTCATGTAGTCTTGTTATCATTGCAATCAACTTGTGATATGGTGTGTTGTCTTGGTGTAAGATCACTTCTTCTTCATTTGTGGCCATTTTTTGGTGATATCTTCCTTCAAATGCACCAATAATACTATATAATATTTGCTATTGATGGTTCTTCCTTTCTCAAAGTAATCAATGAACAAAATACTTTGCACATCCCAAAATACAGAGACCAAAACCTTGTCTGTTGATGTTTGCACCTTTGGTTGATTTGACTCCAGAGTGAAGTGGTAGATCAATGTTTTATCCATTGTCACTTATTTATGCAAAAATCTCTTCTTGTTGTGTTGAAATAGTTGCAAACTGAATCATTGATGCGTTGTTGTTTTTGATCGACTGTGAGCAAATGTGGCACCCACTTTGAACACAACTTTCTCATTGACAAATGTTCATGCAAAATGGTGAATACACTGCCTTCTGATATGTTTAACTCCTCTGCTATCTCACACAACTTAAATTTACAATCAGCCAAAATGAGTTTGGGTAACCTGAGTGTTCAGCATAATTTGTGTCTGTATAGTCACATTTAAATTCAGCATACCATCTCTTAACCATTGTTTACGACAAAGTAGCATTCGAATAACCATTGCTTTGCCTACTCAGTATTTTTCCCATCAGAAAGCAATGCTTTATCAACATATGAAATACAGATTTTTTCATTGTCTTGAAAATTGGCAACAATAATTTCATTTAAATAATTGTAATTTGTAAACTAATAATCTGATTGGGCGCAAATTTTGTCACATGCCATTTGAAGGTTAGTACTTCATAAAAGTCATATGTATTGTTTTATTAGTAGTGCCATCTATATGTCAGGCCCCAGACTTATTGAGTGATGTGTTATGTTTCAAGAATATTTCTGTCTGAAAATAAGTTAAAAATTATTAAAGAGCACACATTAGTTATTATGTATACAAAAATTCACTTAATATATACTGTGAATACTATGTTAAAATGCCTTTTTAAAATACAACACTTCAAGTGGCCATTATCTTTGTAGCAACCTAATAATTGCCACAAGTTATAAGAAAAATGTTGAGAAAATTTAAAGAAAACATTAAATGCACACAAAAAAGATATTTTACTAAACAACACACTCAATGTTTTAGTTGCTGCCCAAATGATTTTAATCATAATTTGGATTTTATGAAATGCTACTCTAATTAAAGAAAAAGCAATTTACTAAAATGAAAATGTATAGAAAGTATTTAAATCATTAGATTATCCACAGTAAATTTATTTCCAGGTTCTTATAACATTTCACATTTTTAGCATATCTTCTATCATCACAATGAGGGATACTTAATAGCAAAAGTGATGAAATATAAACAAAAAAAAGAAAGTAACTAATTAAGTTGGCCAGACTATATACACATTGGTGAAAAAACACATTAACAAAAAAAATAAAAATTTAAATTTTAAAGTATGCTAAATATGTAAATATTAGACTAAAGTATATATAGTTCATATTTTGAAAAGAATTTCATTATAAATAACATTTAACAAAACTGACAGTTCCACTAGGATTTTGAAAAAGAAAATAGGAAAAATTTAGGATTCAGGTAAAATTCATAAAATCTGTTATATCAAGCATTATGTTTTGTTTACATAATAAATTTACAGATGATGAATTATTTTATAAATTCAAAAACATGTTCTTGTCTTGTATAACTAAATTCAACGCATAAGTTTATCAATTTGATTTTCCCGTGTTGCTATGTTAGTAAATGCATATTAATTTTCTTAAATGCTTGTGTCATAGTTTGGATTGAATTCTAAGTGAGCAAATAGACAAAAAATGTTTTACAATGCTGCCATGTTTTTTTTATTGATACATTTGTGTCCCTAATTAAAGTATATCAACAGTTGTGTCCCTAATTAAAGTATATCACTTCTATACTTAATAAAAAAGAACTTTTTGCTTGGTTGTATTTATTATTTATACTGAATTTCAATATCTGTTCAGGACATTAGGATAATTTATAGCATTATATCAAAGTCCCAACGTTAAGGGCTCAAAGACTGTAGCAATTTTTGTTTTAAATATTATCAAAGTAGAAGATTTAACAGGGACATTTCAAACTTCTGGATTATATCTAAGTTTTTGGCAGAAACAATTTGTACTTGAGGTTTGATTTTCATGTTGGGTCACTCAACATGAATTTGCTAACCTCTTGCTTCCTCTTGTATTCTAAATTTTATACTTATGTTATTGAATTGGTTTAAAAAAAAATCTGAATTCTAATGCAATAACATAAGCAAAATAAAATTCATGAAAAATGAAAAAAAAATTGTCCCTTGAAAAATAGAGAAAAACAAAAAGCACAGAATAAGAATTTAAAAAATATTCTGTAATCATCAGTGAGCCAATTCAAATATCATTTTACAAAGTAAATCATGTTTACTCACGAAGTCGTGTTTATTCAGGTACAAATGTAAATATACAAGCCAAGGCTTTTCTTTTATTAGAGAACGTTTTTCTTATCTCCCCCACCCCATGTGTTCCAATTTCGTATTTTAGCCCACAAAGCAGAAAATTCCATTTCAAGAAGGAATTGGTTTAACTTTTTCCAATACGGTTTGGATGGAATTGTGTCATAGCCAGAAAAATAAAGATATGTAGGAATACGAAAATATCCTTGCCAAGTACAAAATTTTATACTGATGGAAAAAGCAAAAGAACTACATTCAAATATTATCCTTCATATACCACATTACCATTACTGTTAATATTCCTCCTATGACAAATAATTAAAATAATATTATATCTACTAAATAATATATTATATCTAAGCAAGGCAACTAGCAAGAAGAAAAAATAACAGAAGTAGTTAAAGGTTGCTTAATTGATGTTCAATGGGTAACAAATGTAGTCGATACAGTAGAAAGATTATATAGATGATGCAGAAATGAAATAGAGGTCTACTTGTAAAACATGGTAGAGAATAGCACAGTCATGGTTGTCATGGAAGGATTTTGGAAAGAGCTCTGTCTTGAAGTGGACTGGCAATGACTCATAATGATGATGTGTATTATGTATTACATCAATATTATCACTACCACCATAGCTATGACTGCAGCAGTTATTATAGTGATAGATTAGATTTACAATAGTAAAATCAATACTAATTAATATTATATCATTTAATAATACTTTCTTGCTAATATGAAATGTAATATTATGTATGACTGTCAGATGAAAAGCACACTGCTCCTTGGATGAATATGGAGAATTATCATCATCATCATTACTTTTGTTGAACAGGTGAAGAGGCTCATCCCTTGTTTCCTGCTTAGGATGTGGTTTCCGGTTTTCTTTTTTCCAATCTTTTCACTCTTTTCCTTATTTTATTTTTCAATTGGAGTAGATAGACTAAACTATCGCCCGGTTCACACTCCACCCACGTTTATTGAACAGGTGAAGAGGCTCATCTTTTGTTTCCTGTTTAGGATGCGGTTTCCAGCTTTCTCTTTTCCAATCTTTTTACTCTTACGTAGCCCCCCTGCATATCAGTGGTGTTATCGCCTTGCTTGGGGTGAAATGATTAAAAAAAAAAGCATTATATCTTTACATATATACATACAACAGCAAATATATATATATTTATTAAAGTTTTTTCTATTTATGGTTGAAAATTCTCAATACAGTAGATAGATACTGTGAGCATAGGCAACAACATGTATGATAAATGCCTGTTTCATGCCTCAAATGTTATTCAGACTATGTCTTAAAAACAGAAATAAAAAAAAATGTCTGACAATTTCTGGTGCTTCCTGATTTTCATTAATGATCTTCCCAATGTAATAAGTTCCCAAGTAGGCATATACGCTGACACTGACAACGCTACGGTTTATTCTCACCTCAACCAAAAATCTGCCTAGGCTGACAAAGCAAACCTCACTGCTGAACTTAAAAAGGACCTCCAATCCATGGTGGACTGGGGTAAGAAATGGCTAGTGAATTTTAATGCCTCCAAAAGAAGCTCCTATCTATTAACCATTACAGGCAATCGCTTCTACCTCCACTCACAATTAGCATAGATCAAGCTAATCTCCCTGAGAGCAAAACACTGCACCTCCTTGGGTTAATTCTCACAATAGACCTCAAGTGGAATGACTATATCGAATCCATAGCTAAATTCACTGCTAAGAAAGTTGGTTCTTTGTGTAGGGCCAGGAAGTTTTCCCTGTCTGAAACCATCCTGCACATATATAAATCTACTATCTGCCCTTGCATTGAATACTGCTGCCATATCTGGTCAGGTGCCTCTGCTATCCCCCTAGGGGTCCTTCACAAAGTCCATTGGAGAATCTGTAATGTGATCAATCCCAACCTGTTAGCCAAGATACAGTCACTGTTTCCCCAGTGCAATGTGGCTTCTCTGTGTCTCTTCTACAAGTACTTTCATGGCTTTTGCTCCGATGAACTTAGCTCTCTGGTTCCCCTCTGCATAAATTTTCTCAACCACAAGATTAGCAACTAGGTCCCACTCTTTTATAGTGAAACTAATAAAATGTAAATGCAAATTCTACTCCAGCAGTTTCTTTTTTCACACTTCCCGCTTGTGGAATTCCCTTTCGTTTACTTGCTTCTCTGACAGCTACAATCTCCAAGAATTTAAATGTAAAGTCAATAATCATCTCCTATTTTACTAACTTGTATCCTCTCACTCATGCTCCTTTCTCCATCCACTCCATTCTCATCAGTATTCTCATCCTTCTCTTACCCACTTCTGACACCCCCTATAACCTGTCACTCTTTCTCATAACTTTTCTCCTATGTACACCCCTGTACACCAGTGGTAATAGACTGCCTTGCTTGGGGCAATATGATTATAAAAAAAATGCAGTATTAATTTCTGTGTTCATAATATATCTCTCTCACTTGTTCATTCTCGCTCTCTCTCTCTCTCTCTATTTTATTCTCTCTCTCTCTCTCTCTCTCTCTCTCTCTCTCTCTCTCTCTCTCTCTCTCACTAAGCTTGGAAAATAAAAGATGTTAATGAGAGGGGGGAAAACAAATGCAAAAGAACTAGAGTTCAATAACATTCAAACCCAGCAAGCATTCTCTCCATTTGCAGAGAGAAGGCTTGTGGGATTTGATGTATATAGACTCCAGAACTTTCAAATGATATAAAGAGTGCAACCAAGATAGTACTGACAAACAGTCGGTACTCAATCCAGCAACACATTCCCTGCTATTTGTGGCATCTTGTGTTATAGATAATCTGGATGTATTTACCAGTTGGCTACTACTTGTGGCCGAATTAAAAATTCTGGGAGGTAAATGTTGTTCATTCTATAATGCAAATGCTGAGATGTTCTACCTGTGTAGTCGCAGCCACAACTACATTCAAATTTGTAAATAACAGAATTGACATAATGTGTAGGCAAAACATTCTTGCAAATGGAAGAAGGAATTAGTCAAGTCAAAAATATTACTTGAACATTAGCAGAGAAATTACATTTGCTGATAGAACGCGAAATCTGCCTAGCTAAAGATTCACCTTCTGTACCAATATAAGGAAGACAAAAACAAATCAGACATTTTTTAATAACATGTGGCTTAACCATACAAAAATTATTAATGACATCATGCATAATGGAATCCAAAACGTCCAAAGGATATCAATTTTTAGAAAGTGTCATCTTAATAAAATCCATTTAACTGCAGAGGAAAGAATTAGAACAAATTTTAAGAGCCCTGAACGTCAGTGTTCAAATTAAATTAATTTTATGTTGACATGGACAGAAAGAGTCCCAACATGTATACAGTCCCAAAAAGGTCAGTCAGTTAAGTGCCATACGTGATACACGCTTGGGCGATCATGTCTCGAAAGAGACATGACTGACTGGGCAGAAGATTATCCCACAATAGGTTGCCATTGCTTTCTGCGGTAGACTGGTTGCCGACCAAGGCTATAGAACCCAATCTGTCCTGCTATTTAACCCATAACTGGAAGGAAGAGATGGATTAATACCTTTCCCAAGGGTATTTGCGCATAAGTGAATGCAATGAATTCGTTCCGAGTCGATATATCCAATGCACCACAACACACATCCAAAAAGGTGGTCTTCCTAAATACAGAAGTCGAAAAGCCATCACTATTCCTATGGACTAGAACATCCAAAAAGGATAGACGACAATTAGACTCCTTTTCCGCAGTAAGTTTTAGGAACGGATGGACAGAATTTAAAAAGGTGAGAAGTAAGTCAATTTCACTCTCTTTATTAAAGAGGCAAAAAGTATCATTAATATAACGATGATACATTACAGGATGATCAAATATAAGAAAACAATAAAGCCTCGTGAAAACTAACAAAAATATTAGCAAGCAAAGAACCCAAAAGCAATCTCATCACACCCCCGTTAATTTGTTGATGAATAATATTATTAACAACTAAATTCAACAGATGAGGTGGCGAACTACATAAGATCAAAAAATACACTCTCGGAAAAATCCAGGGGAGACAACGAGGAATGATACAAAATATCAAAACAAATCTCTGTTGTCTAAGACAAAGGGACACAGGTGAACACATGAAATTGTGTATAGATTCCACAAATGAAAAGGATTCTTTAATACAAAAAAAACTAAAGTGCAACAAAACAGGTTGTAATCACTGTCAAGAGCCAATTAGCAACCTTATGCTAGGAAGACCCAATCATAGATAGGATGGGTCATAATGAGACACTATACTTATGAATATTAGGGAACCCATGCAAACTGGGACGAATAGACCCAGTGGGTCTAATTAACTCAGAAATATCAAAAAATAACAAACCGCTCTTATTTGTGTTTCCTTATATTGGTACAGAAGATGAATCTTTAGCTAGGCAGATTCTGCGTTCTATTAGCAAATGTTATTTCTCTGCTATGTTCAAGTAATATTTTTTACTTGACTAATTCTTTCTTCCATTCGCAAGAATGTTTTACCTACACATCATGTCAATTCTGTTATTTACAAATTTGAATGTAGTTGTGGCTGCGACTACATAGGTAGAACATCTCAGTATTTGGATTATAGAATGAAACAACATTTACCTCCCAGAATTTTTAATTCGGCCACAAGTAGTAGCCAACTGGTAAATACATCCAGGTCATCTATAGCACAACATGCCATAAATAGCAGGGAATGTGTTGCTGGATTGAGTGACAACTGTTTGTCAGTACTATCTTGGTTGCACTCTTTATATCATTTGAAAATTCTGGAGTCCATATACATCAAATCCCACAAGCCTTCTCTCTGCAAACAGAGTTCTTTTGCATTTTTTCCCCCTCTCATTATCATAAAAATGTCATCTAAATTTTTCTTATTCCTCGCTATTATTAAGTTTTGTATTACTAAGAATCTATTCAAATATTTACGCTCTCACACCCTCATTGAGCACTCTGGAAGAATGGTAGACTTTGAAAAACAGTAGCTACTCTGGCATCTATGCATCATTCATTCAGCAATGAATTAGAACACTCTCAGCTATTGGACTTGTATAATGATAATATACATGCTAAAAAGTCTGCCTCCTTCTACCGAGCAGCGCCCATAGCTTAAAGGTAGAATCGCTGACTGATGCCAATTCGGTCGGGTTTCAATCCTGGGTAAAAAGCAATCGGCTGTCTAACCGTACTGATGAGCTGTGATACAGCGGATGACTATATATATACATATATATATATATATATCCAAATAAATAAGAACAGAAAAATAATTGCAACATTCAAAACATTAATTTAAAACAGTGCTTAATATAAAAATAGAGCAATGAATATTTATTATTAATTATTACATTAGAACATGTGTAAACTACAAACTACTACAAAATTGTACATTTTATTTTAATATTGGTAGAACAATGTCTCATCAGGTGGTTAACAATGATGTACAGTTGTGTAGTAGTTGGCACTTCTAACAATAATTAATATTACATATTACATATTACATATATAGATGCATATGTATTGCATCTCTCTCTCTCTCTCTCTCTATATATATATATATATATAGTTGTGTGGGTGTGTATCTTCATTTTGGCGTTGGCATATTTGCGTATTCATTACACTAGATGCAAACTTTCCTTCCTCTACTATTTATGACATCAAATTTATAACACTCAGGGAAAAAAAAATTTTATCGGGTCATGCTGCTTGGTTTCCTTTTTTTGAATGTCCTGAGAAAATTAAGCTATTTGCAATTTGCAGTCTGATGAGATGGGTATCAAAAACTTATCCGTCAAAATAAATTATAGTTTATAACCACTTTAGATGATGGTGTGTGTTTTTCTTTTATTTATATGTTATTGCTCTGGATGGTACCCATTAAGCTTTCTGTATTGATCTGTCTGTCTAATAATATATTAAATAGATCTATTTGGGTATTCTCTCTATTTATGGATGGACATCAGTACCTACATATATAGTCATCCACTGACAGCTCATCAGTATGGTTAGACATCTGATTGCTTCCAGCCAGAATTGAAACCCAACCGAATTGACATCAGTCGGCAATTCTACGTTTGAGCTATGGGCACTCAGTACAGGAAGGCAGACTTTAGTGTGTTATATACAGTGTAAAGATACATCAGTAGCTGAGAGTGTTCAAATTCATTACTGAACAAATGATGCGTAGATGCTTGAGTAGCTACTGTTTTTTCAAAGTCAACCATTCCTCCACAGTGCTCAATCAGGGTGTGTGAGCATATATATATATATATATATATATATATATATATATATATATGTTGCCTGAAGATTGCTTTCAAGGATGAAAGAGACTGTTGCCACTTGATGTTGACCTCAGTGTTCTCTCTCTCTCTCTCTCTCATATATGTATATCTATATATATATATATATATATATGTGTGTGTGTGTGTGTGTGTGTGTGTGTATGTGTGTGTGTGTGATCTCTGGTTAAAATTATAAAATCAACCTGCTTATAAGATGTTTCTCCAGCTTTTCCTTTTATTCTTTTTACTTGGCAAGAAATCAACGATATGACACAACAATATTTGATTAATATTAGAATATTCTAGATTCATGAAATATACCTGAAATAAATCAGATTAAATTATTGAAATTTAATATATCTTTCCAGTTTCAATAAAGGGAAAAAATGGAATCATTTTTTTTTTAATGTAATGAAATAAAAAGAAAAATACAAATAGTGATGTCACTTCACCTTTATGACAAGTTGAATTCTTGGAGTCACAGATCTTATATATGAAGCTGATGCCAACATTATGGAATAGTAGTTGGTAAATCAGATTTGTAGAATTCAACCTTCACATTGACAAGTTTAAAATATTTCCCACATAAATTTTCTGTCAGATTTGAAACATTTGCTGACCATGTCATTGATCTGAGATCTTTCCTGAAGAAAAGATTTGAAAGATGCATTACCTTTCTGAAGAATAGCTCCCTTATCTTTAAACATATTTTCTACTGATGTAATTAGGAAAGTATCCAAAATTTCAATGTAAACCTGTGCATTATATATTATAGGCAGGTCATTAAATTTGCAAATTTCCTCAGGTAGGCATTTTAGGTTTTATAGAAACAGAACCAGTCAATAATTCCAGCTGTTCCTTTGGTCAATGCTGATTCATTTATAATCACCGAATATCACTTTCATCCAATTATACACACTCCATGGTTGTTTCTCTGGTAGTTTACTGTTGAGGCATTATTTCATTTTTTCTTTCTCAATTTAAACCTCATTTCAATCAGTTTCTTTCACATTCTTTCATTTGTAACTATTTGGTTTGCATTTTCTATTTTGTTTCTTTCAGTTTTCTATCCTGATGCTCTGACATTTTCCCCTTACTCTAGCCATATGCTTTTATTTTATAACTGTCTCATTACTCATTTTAGACACAGTTAAACATTTTAGACATAGTTGAACAGGAACAATCAATATCTTTTGTCACACTCTATGCTGGAGATCCTTTTCAAAGTAGTTCTTTCCATTATTTCAACCAATGTCACAATCTTTTTTTCAACTGTAGACTAATTTTCATATACTGGCTTATTTTTTTCTAGAAATGCAAATGACAAGGCAATTCAATAATCATTTTCTTCAATATTAGGTACTACTGCTGATAAATCTCATGCCACAAAGGTGTTGAGCCCACAAAATCCACCTTGTTCCTTCAGTTCTCATTGTTTTGGCAGAGTGTTGGAACATCCTCCAGCACCAGATTAATATGCTGAAGCTCATTGTAGACAACATCATTCCAGTGGTTGGGTGTTTTTTATTCAAGGCAATTGCAAGTTTGCAGACTGCGAGTCAAACTGGTAGAAGACTATGGATGAATGGTTATCAAGTCGTCCCCAAAATGTGACTGAGCCAGGAAACACAGTGCTGAGGATGTTTGGCTGATGAGACACCTCATTGGACCAGTGCATCCTTTGATAGTCCCAACAGTAAGGAATTCGAAGCCATGGACTTGGGATGTGAGTGTCTTGCCAAGAAGTAGTGTTCATTGCTGTATAGTAGCACAGAGAGGACAGTGACATTATAAAATCATAGCTTTGGACATCAGGAGATGTCACAACACCACCATAAAGGTCTCCAGTGGTTTACTGGGTGGTGCCATAATTTTTCTTTTATTTAATCTATAAAAATTAAAATAATTTAAGCTAATTTAATTAAGTTATATTCTCTAAAACTGGAATATTCTAATATTAAATCCAAACTAATGTTTTGTGTCATATTGATGATTTATTTATTTGCTGTGAAGTAAGAAAAAATCAAACTAGTCAACAATCTTTTGATAATTTTTCCTTGTGCTGGTTTTTCAGCATTGATATATTTTGTATATTGTAACATATTTTGAACCATTGTATATAAAACAATGTTAAATATCCACATCTTGCAAGTGAGAGATGACAGCTGCATGTGTGTCACAAAAAATATATATTCTGGAAATATTGTGTAGTCAATCTATTTCTCTTCTATTAATTTCTGTCTGTTCATTTCTTTTATTCAGTTCATATCTATCAATCTGTTTGTCAGTCTATTTATATCTATTAATCTTTCTATATGATTCTATTCATATCTATTTATCAATCAATGTGTGTCTATTCTTATCGCTCTCTATCTATGTTAGTCTATGTTGATTTCTATCAAAGTATATCAGTCTAGTCTTATCAGTGTATCAATCTATATCATTGGGTACCTTGAGGTGGTGTAATTGTTAGCAAGCTTTTCTCGCTAGAATCACTGCAATTGCATAGTGAGTTCGTTCCTCACTGGGTGTCCCATAAATTTGGCCTTGTGCTACATGTAAGTGGTGCTTAGAAAATCAACTGTCAATCTATATTGTTCTATTCATATCTAACAACCTATGGCAATTTATTAATATCTATCCATCTTTTTCTTTATCTATCTATCTATCTATCTATCTATCTATCTATCTCCAATATTTTTCAAATATACAAGAGGGATTTTTATGAATGCACAACTGGAATTTTTAAACAACTGAAAATTTTCGAAATTAAGGAGTAGTTACTTAAGGATCTTAAAACACTTTTATTTGTTTAAAAAATGTTGGAAAATCATTTATTATAAATCACCTGAAGATACAGAAAGGGTGAAACCTAGGTTGTGGAAATAATTCATTTCTAAATGAAATGTATATACATATATATATATATATATATATATATATATATAATTAAATGTCATGTACATGATTGAATTATTATCAATGCACTTTATTATTTTACAATCAAAATAGAATTAGAATTTTATAATAAATTCTCCTGAAGAGAAGACATAATTCTGAGAATCTCTGAGAAGAAACAGATTAGTGAACATTTAATTGTATCTATCATTATTATTATTTTTATTATTATTATGAATAATAATGTTTCTGCTGAGTAGTATTACTCCAGTTACACTTCTCTTCACTCATTGACCATCAGACTGCAGTTAAAGTGTAGCAGACAAACCACATTTTATCTTTTAATTATCTAAGAGCTAAGAGGCCATGATATCTTGCTTGCCTGGTTGAAACCACCATTTGCAATTTAAGTAAAATGCATGTGTTGTCCTAGTGCTTTTAAAACTATTGCTAATGTGCATGCATGGTCAAAAACCTGAATGAAAGGTGAGCCACATAAACAAGTAGGGTGAGAATCAACAGATTTTGGTACCTTTCAGGAAGACTTTCATCCATGTCTTAGACCAATTTACTCATTTGATGTGCTGCAAACTCACCGTCACCTCTCTCTCTCTCTCTCTCTCTAGTTTCTGGTACATGACAAGAGCACTGTCTTGCAGACATAGTTGCAATATTCTCTTGACATCAGAGAGAGAATCTATAGATTTTGACCTGTGCTAAATCAGAGGCTCATTGCAACTATGAACACCATAAACAAGGTAGTTGAAGAAAGCAAGACAGAGAAACTGTTAACTATAAGAAGATTAAATGTATAATTATGAGTAAAAGAGGCAGATTAGGGTTTGAGTTATGCATCAGAGATGTCAAAATTCAAGCAGATGTGAAAATTTGAATATTTGAATTGTTACAAGAGAAAGTGTGACACAGATATGATCATAAGATTGAAATAAAAAAATGTCATTTTTCAGAAATTAAAATTATACATTGATGAAGCTATTGCAGAACTGTGTACAAATTATCATAATTTGAATTATTAATATTTTAATCTGAATGTATTTCCTCCTTTGCAGAAAAAGAAGAGATACTGCAAGTTTATCTCTTGCTGTTAAATATTAAAGAAAATAAAGAAAAATTTTGGCCTAGCCCCTGCACCCTGTTTCCCACAGATGCAGTGTTGCAGGCCTATTGCTACTCTATCACTATTTCCATGGAAAGTGTTTAGAAGAGCTCCATTTTTTAGTTTTACCATTTCAAACCTTTACAGCTAAGATACACCATGCTATATCCATGGACTAGAACCATTTTTTCTGTATTCCAATTGTAAGGAGGAATTTCCACTCAGACAACATTTTCACAAGAACTATTACTTTGTGGAACAGATTCCTGTGTTGATGTTTCCCTGAACATGACAATGTTAACTTCTTCAAGTCAAGGGCTAATCACTATTTATTGTCATATTCTTCACTTTCTACCAACAACTTTCTTGCTCATATCATTCACTTAATTCATCATAACCACTTTAACAGTAATGCTCTACCTTAAGTGATTCTCGAGCCTTGTATTATGTGAAAGTTAGTAAAAAAAAAACTTATAATGAATTGTTTTGAAAATTATGGTCATGTAAGAAAGGTTAATGATTATACCCAGTGACTGTTAACCTGGACAGTATAAAGTGACTTTGTAAACTTCTGTTCACACACACACACACACACACACACACACACACACACACACACAAAATGTACACGTGTAGTTATGAGTACCCTTATAGTTTTATTCAAGTCTACCACTGACCCCACTGAAATAATAGATAAGCAAGTGGCTGTAGTGACTAATTGTCATGGCATATGTCTCATCACACTTCTCAGGTTTCGGGCCATTAATCTACTATAATGGATCAAATGGGATTATCCAGAAATGGATGAATAAATGTGCACTTTTATCTGATTACCTTGAATTAAGTTATTCAGCCATTTTGTTCCTATTAAGATACAACCCTCATTCAATACCTTCTCTCTTCTTCTATCAACACAACAGATCAATGAAATTTAACTTGTTGACCCTGAACTTGATGCAAAAGAGTGGCTCCAAAAAATGAATAATGGACATGTTGGTAGGTGGTTCAAATGGATGAATGTCAATATCAGTAGGAGGTGAGTGAAGAAAGGGTTGGGTGGGTACTGGGAGTGCAAAAGACTTAATAAAGATGTTTCATGTTAGAAGAGACTCGAGTCTTTTTCAACCTGAACTTCAAATGTGTTTGAATGCACTATTGACTTGAGCACTTAAAAGAGTTATATGTGCTTCAGTAGTTAGTGCATTGGACTGAATATAGAGAGGGTTTTGATGTTATATACACTACTGGGTTGGTGAGTTTTGTTGTTATACCAAGTTAAGGAACAGATTTCATACGAGGCTGAAAAAGATTATTAACTGAGTCTCTGTCTGATATAAGAAATTTGTTTTAAATTTAATTATTTGGAAAAAAATAGCTGTAATATCAGACTACTACATATAAAGACTTATTAAAAATAAGTCTGATAAAACAATAAATGAATAATTGTTAGAAAGCTGTTATTTTAAGCAGTAATGATGCATATACCCTTAATCTCTGTCTATATTTCTGAGATGAGGTATTGCAGCTATTTACATTATTTACATTGTTTGGATGGTTGCTCTCATTTTTGTTGTCAGATTCACATTTCGGCTATTATATCCTCTGGCCTTCTTCAGGTGATTGGACTTTTGAACTGAACCCTTTATTTCATTCACTGAAGTAGAATGTCCTAGTTCCACAATGCCATGCCTCTTCCAGGGATTCCAGTTTCTGTTTCAGTTATTTCCCATGGGCTAGTGGATAAAAGTTTTGGTTGATTTGGTTGGAATTCAGTGACTTTACCCAAAGTTTTGTGATTTCAATACCTGGCAATAGCAGAGGTGAACAAAAATTTAAAGTAACTAAAGAGAATGAACTGAAACTGAGATATCTAGAAAAGGCATTGAACATAGAACTAGAACAATCTATCCCAAAATGGGTTCATTTTAAAATTCAAATCATCTGAAGTAAGCCAGAGCACAGAACAGCTGAAATGTCATGAATATGATAACTGAGATGAAGATAAAGATTTTAAGAAAGTAAATAGTATAAATAGTACCCCGAATCCTTTATAAAAATGCATAATGTGGAATTATTAAATTCTAAACACTTTAGATAATTTGCTGTATGGATCAGTTCAAACAAATTTTATATAGATTTCGTTCATTGTGCTTAACTCTCACATTTTTACAGGTTGTTCAATTATATATTATAAAAAATATTGTTTAAAGATATGCTATATTTCTGGGTAAAAGTGCTCAATATCAGGAATAGGTCATATGTGAATATAAATGTGGACAAATATCAACATATATACATGCGTATGTGTGTAGATGAATATATAATATCACACATTTAGTGTTAGTGTTAATAAAATAGTGCTTACTGTAATATAACAGAGCTATAAATTTTATATTAATAAATATACATTTTTTTCCTTCGCCAGCAGCACAGCTTAGAGTTTCATGCACAATGCAATCTTCAGGTGTTGAATTGACAATTCTAAGTTGGTTCTACTAGTGATGAAAAATGCGTATAGGCAGTTGTGAAGAGAATTATCCACCCCATGGTGTATTTGCATATTTTCTAAGGAAATGTGAATATTTGCAAATACTTACTGAATTTACCATAAATAATTATTCCAGATTCAGTTTTGAATAATTTGGAAAATTTTATATTATATTTCTAATTATAGATTTTTTTTAAAAATTGGTGCAGTTAAAAAATTATTTCCTTATTGAAATTATGAAATAATGTTGCTCTGCAGAAATTGTAATATTTTTTTTAATTTGATACTTAATACAAACACCCTTTGAAAATGAAACAGTATTGACCTGATTTATAACATTCTAAAAGGCAATGAAGTAGACAGTATATAAGTGCCTTGTACTGTGATAATTCATTCTGCAACCATAGCAAAGATGGCTGAACTTGACAATGAAGCTTCGAATGAAGATAGTTGATGCATACAAACAAGGTGAAAGATATACAACACTCTCCAAATGCTCAAATGTTCCTAGATTAACAATTCATAGCATTATCAACAAGTACAATGGAGCTCATTATGCTGAGAATAAATGAAGGAATTGCAGAAGATGGCTAATTTCTGAGATAATGAAAAAGAAAATTGTTAGAGATGTCTCAAAGAATTCTTGCTTAATGACAAATGATGTAAAGACATTAGAGTTGAATGTATTGATGAAGACAGTCACTAGATGCTTTCACTGAGCAGAACCTCAAGCTTGTCACCCAAGTAAACCTCCCTTGCTTAAGGCTAAACACCTAAAATGCAGATTAGCTTATGCTAGAAAAGTCATCTAGAACATGGGAGTACATATTGGAACTACTTTAAGGTCAGTTAAAACCAAATTAGAATTATTTGGTCACATGAACTCATGTTATGTTTAGAGAAAAGTGAATGAAGCTCACAAACCCCAAAATACCCTCCCTACAATTAAGCACAGTAGTGGGAGCATTCTGCTCTGGGGATGTTTTATTGCTTCTGGATCAGCAGAACTAGTGAGAGTACAGGTTATTGTAGATAAAGAGCAGTATTTGGCTATTCTTCAAAATAATATAAAACAAATGCCTGAAGGTTTTCTTTGGGACATCAATGGACATTCCGGCATGACAGTGACCTAAAACACACTGCACAAATTGTTGCAAAATTCTTAAATGATAGCAAAATTAAAATATTTGCATATTCTCTACAAAGTCTTAACCTAAACTCCATTGAAAATATATTGGCATATTTGAAGAAAAATGTTGCAAAATATCTTTTGGTATGTGTAGAGATCTTGTGAGGAACTATCAAAAATGATTAAAGGCAATAATCAAGAATAAAGGTTACATGATTATTGAGACAAGAGGGCCAAGAATTTTCTCCTATATTTTTTGGTTTGGTGTTTTTTGTATTATTGTTGGAGATTAGAATAAAAATTTTATTGCAGGTATCACTGCACATTCTTTCAAATCAATTATTTCCTTTGTTAAAAAAATGAAGTTTCCAGCTTTATTTGTAATTATGGAAGGCGTATGTGTGAATAATTCTGTCCACAACTGTTGCCATATCTAGTATTGTGCTCCTGCCATTCATCTCAGGGTTCTCTAAAAAATTGAAAGGGAGATCTACAATGTAATCAATTTTGATTTGGTATCTTGACATCAGTCACTTTCTTACTAACGAGATATGGCTTCTCTCTGTCATTTCTACAAATATTTTCATGGCTTCTACTCTGATGAGCTTATCTCCCTGGTGGTCCATCTACATGAATTTATGTGAGCTACTAGACTGGCAACTAGGTCCCACCCTTTTACAAGTCAAAACAGTCAAATGTAACTGCCACTTCTGACAGCTACAGTCTCCAAGTGTTTAAATGCAATGTTAATTACCATCTTTTATCTCCTTGATTCCCATCATTTTCCTATACTTTTTTTGACATCCCCAGTACTTTGTTTATTTGCAGAGCTAAATATTTCTTTACATACAAAAAATTTGAAATTTATGACTGTATGATCATTTCTGCAAAATGAATTCACTTCATCAGCAATCTTTGATATTATGGAAAAAATCAAAAACAGAAAAGGAAAAGGAAATGTGTAATCAACAGAGAGGGAAAAAGAAGAAGGAAAAGAAAGGTGAAAGAAAAAAAAAGAGGTGGAAGGGGAAAAGAGAAAAGAGGAGAGAAAAAAGTTAAATTTGCAGTCAGGAAGGTTTTGATGCCAGTGTTGAATTTATTTCTAATTTATTTTACTTTATCTAAATTTTAATTTTTCTTTTATTAGTTATTTTTCTTTTCTTTAGGTATATTATTTATTTATATATCATTTACTCATATTAATAATTCCTTTTTATTCTTGAAGTAAATTTTAATGTAATTTTTTTCTTAACAATAGTCAGGTCCTGTTTTAGCTTGAAACAGTTAAAAAATAATGAAAAATGTTTTTAAAAATTTGACAAAGTCCAGCAAAGCTCGCTATCTTTCATTTTTATCTTTTTCAATGTATCTCTCTCCATTTTGAAATTTCCATAATATTAAAGATTGCCAATGAAATGAATTCAATTTGCAGACATGATCATATGATGATAAGTTTCAAATTTTTTATATTTAAAAATATTATATATATATATATATATATATATATATATATATATATATATATGCAATTCCTAGCACATTTTCTTATTACTTTAAAGAATGACTTTTAAAACTACTTCTCATGTCAGTTGGACATGGAATGTAATGAAATTGTTAAGATTAATCAGAGGAAAAATATAAAAATATTAGTTGCAAGCAAATCTTAGCTGTTTTTTCAACAACATAAATAATTGGAACTTGATGAAAAAATGAAGAAAAGAACCTTGGAAAATGTTGCTTTCATTTACAGTTAGTAAATTGCATTATAAGCTTAACACTAATTACAGATTCCACTCCCAATAGTGAAGAAATTTTTCAATCATTATCCTTTACGGACAATGCCATAGCAAATATGCTTTTGCATGTTGTGTTCATAGATATGTGTTTATGAGAGACTTAACAAATTTAAGGGTTTTCCCAGATATAAAATATTCAATTGATAGATAAGCATATTTAAAGTACTGAAATGTTTAAAAATAAAAGAAATGTAAAAATCAGAGATTTGTATTTTCTTACTGTTCTATGACTAATGAGATTTACAAACTCTTACAGTTGATTTGTAAAAACAAATGACTTATTCTATTATCGTTAATCTGATTAGTAGTTACTTACATCTTAATTTTTAGTTGCTTTTTTATTGCAACTTAGGCTTTCAATCGACAGCTGGGAATAGACAGGTCAGAGGAAGGGATTTCTTTTTTAATTAAAAACATTACTGAAAATAAACCATTCATCCTTGAACAATTGCTGGAATGTCTTCAGTTGTGTGCTAAAAATCATTCCTTATAAAGTAAAACAATACAACTGGTTTTCTCCTTTTTAAGCATATATGCTATTCTTGGATAATATGTAATTGGTGGGCGGGCATTGTATCTTGCAACGTGGGTATATTCCCAGGTTAATGAACCCTACTTTTTCTTCTCAAAGACTGGATAACTTTATCTCAAATCCAAATTAAGCCACTCAGAACTTTAACGTCGCAATGACAAGACTGATTTTCATCGTTAATGATGTGGAGTAGAAAATGGAGATTGAATGAAATATAAGCAAAGATTTATCAGTCAGTAAGTTAAGTGACATATGTGATACGTGCTTGGGTGATTATGTCTCGAAAGAAACATGACTGACTAGGCAAAAGATTTTCCTGCAGTAGGTTGCCATTACTTTCTGTAGTAGACTGGTTGCCAACCAAGACTATAAAACCCAATTTGTCCTGCTATTCAACCCATAGCTGGAGTTGTGTTAACATTTCCCAAAGGTATTTGCATGAAAGTGAATGCAATGAATTCAACTGGAATTCAGACTCAGCTCTCTGATTTCTTCTTCCGAGCAAATATCCACTGCATCACAATTTGCATAAATGAACATTATTGATAAGCATAAAAAGAAAAGAGATAAGTATAGAAAAAGAAATGATTTCCTTCTATTCATAATATAGGGAAATGATCCCTGAATTAAAGCAGTCCTAGAATTTAGTTTGATTACAATCAAGAGTCGGTCAACAGTAACGCTTTACATCAAGTGGCTCTTGGGCTTTGTATTGGGGGAACATTGGTAAAAAAGAAAAAAAAATTTTTTAACTATCTTTCAGTCAAACAGACTTTGGTTTACTCGTTTGTTTGTTATGAAATGGAAGCCTTGGAATGCTGACTTTGCAGAAAAAATGTGAGAAGAAAGAAAGAAAGAAAGAAAGAAAGAAAGAAAGAGAAAAGTGAAAGTAAAGAAAAGAAAGAAAGGAAGAAAGAGGTATGAAGATAAAGAGAGAAGAAAAAGAATCAGAAAAATGAAGATGAGAGAATGAGAAAAGTAGTGTTTAAAAAAAAGAGGGGAAATGAGTGCTTTTTAGAGAGAATGAGAGAGAAAGAGAAGAAAGAAGTTAAAATATAAAGAGAAAATAGATTGTCAAAGATTAGAAAGGAAGGGTTAAAAAGAAAAGAAAGATAGAAGTGTGTAGGTGTGTGCTGGCAAATAGATGTGTCTGTCATCAATACAATAGAAGAGAAAATGAAGGAGAAGAAAACTAAAAATAAGCAAGTAAAAGACAAAAAGAGAAAAGTGATGTAAAGGAGGGAAAACAGTAGTGTGTGAGAGAGAGAGAGAGAGAGAGAGAGAGAGAGAGAGAGAGAGAGAGAGGAAGATTGTTATAAAGAAAAAGGTAGATTTAAAGAGAGAAAGAAATAGTTTGAGAAAAAAATGATGAAAAAGTGAAAATGAAAAAAAAGGATTAAAATAGAGTAAAAAGTAGAAAAAAAAATCAAACAATACAGAAGATTATCTCTTTAGATGCAGAAAGTGAGAGAGAAAAATGCCAGAGAAGCAGAGCCACTATTTTAAACAAACTTGATCAATACAAGCAATAAAACCTTGGGATTCTTTTAATGGTTTATTTTGCTAAGTACACCACTATTACAGACTTTTCCTCTCTTCCATTAGTTATTCATTCCCTAATGACAGACTGATTAAATACAGACTTGCTTTTCTTTACAAAGGAAAGAGTAAGAAAAAAAGAAAGTTAATTTTGTGTCTGTTTCTGTTTAAATCCAAGGCATTTTACTAACTTCTACCTCGGAGTTATTCTTCAAATACAGTGAGATTTCTAATCTTGGGAACTGAAAATAATGTGTCACTGTATCTGATTTCCTCCCAGAGGATACTTGCATGTTGCTTGCGAACAAGAAACTCTCTTGATGTAATGCCAATGAAATACCAATGGATTTTAACATATAGTCAATACGTTTAAATAAAATGAACATTTATGTTTCAAAAACATTCTGAGTGAAAATCCAATTTGGTTTCAGTTCAGAACTACAAAATTTTTATTTGGTTTGTTTCTGTGCTTTTGTCATACATTGAACAAGGCCAAATTTGGCATTTGACTGGATATCTTGAGGACATGGTGAAAATCATACTCAATAACAATGGCTTGTGAGATATGTAGAAAGTAACAGTTGAGGTTGAATTTAAATCTTTGAAGATCAAAGTTGACGGAAATCTTCTTACATTCCAATCAACTTTGTTCTTCAAAAATATATAATTAAAAATATATAAAAGAGAACAAATGTATAATTATTATATATATATATATATATATATTTGTAAATTCACATATACTAGAAATAATGCCTTCAAAGGATACTGTCAGACTTTTTTCTTTTCTGCACTTGAATGCTTATCATATACCCATATATATATTATTTTTGTAATATCATGTAATCCCAGCAACACAACTTGTGTAATTACATCAAAGTTGACTCTGGCAATCCGTGTTCAAACTCAAATGTCAGCTGTGACATGTTTGTCATATATGACATATTTACATACATGCATACAAACAGCGTGCGATGGATAAATTATTGTCTAAATTGTGCAAAAATGAAAATAACTTTGACATCTCATTTTATCTGATACAGTTTGGGATAGCTAAATTATCACTGTTTTATATTCTTAATAAATGCGTGCATGCATGTTATTTGTTTTTGATTTTTTTGACTGCACAGTATAGTAGGGTCAGTTGGGCACTGTCTGTTATGCAATTCACTCCAACTGAAATTTGAAAATAGCATTTTCACTGGAAGCTCCAATATGAACATCTGTGAGTGTTTGGGTGTCAATCTGAGAACACTGCAGAGAATTTGGAAAGAGTTGGATGAGTCTAATGGTAAATATGGAAGTATTTGTAGTGATCACTAGTGATGGCAACATTATGCCTTAGGCCTCCATTCATCTTCCCACAGGGCCCCAGACTCAACACTGAAGCCTACATCAAGCGCCTTTAGGAGATAGTGCTGCCCTGGGTCAAGAGGGTGGCTGCTGGAAAATCCTATGCCTGTCAACAAGACTCTGCACCATGCCACACAAGCAAGGGAACACAGTCATGGCTGTTAGATAATTTCTCTAACCACATCATTCCTTACATCTAGTCATCTAACTTCTCAGTCTGCAACCTATTGGTTATTGAGTATGTGATGATGTTGAACAAGAGACAAAAAAAAACATCTTGTAAGACCAAAGATGAGCTGAAAGTGAGGATTATGGCAACTTAAACAAGGAGATTGTCCAGAATAGTTGCCTGTTATTCTGAAGTCATTTGGAGACCCTGATTAAAGCCAATGACAATTTTATTTTCCAAATTTACTTGTTAGTATTTCAAGATATTTTTGTGCAATTTTGGGAAATGTATCATTATTATTTTCATTTTTGTGTAATTTAGATGACAATTTATTCATCTCACCCTGCAACTCTTCTAGACCGTCTCTTTGTTTAAGTTTGTGAACACTGCCATAATTTTAATTTTTATTATCATAAACAGTGAAATGAAAAACAAGCAGCCTTGATTGAAAAGTCCTACAAAAGAAAAATTGTGCCTACAGATAAGAATTACACCTATATTCTTTTTTTTCCATCTGGAGAACTGCTCATATAGTTTTTATTGGTTTGTTTGATTCATTTAACAGCATATCAACTTCTTATGCCTTATTCAACAATTAATTTAATTTTCTTAGGAGCTCTGAAGTAATAAAAATATGATATATGTTGTTTTACTTTTGCAGTTGAATACATGGTAGATGATACTCAGCTTTTGTTCATCTACATGTTTGTGTGGACACAATTACTAGAGGTGATAATACATGTATTTTATATTGTTTTGTAGATTGTTATATTTTGGAATGCAGTTTGATTTCTTTAAGAAGTTGTAGGATATTAGATGGATTAATATTATGAAAGAGTTCTATCATGCTGGTTGTTATTTGATTTTGTTTAGCAACATATTAACCTCTACTGGGTTATTTAATGCAAAAATCTAAATATTCTGTACATAATGTTATATTTTCTGAGTGAAGGTATTTTTTTTTTAAATATGTAGCTTGTACATCATAAAATGTATTATTGGTAATTTCATAAAAAATGTATTTTTAGATTTTTTTAATGTTGCATTGATTGTCATTTTACTAGAAAAATGCAGTTATATGCCTTCAACAACAGTTAAAATGTATTGTTGGTAATTCAAATATAAAAATTATTGTTGTTCATTTTACTTTATTTGCCCATAGGTGAGACCCTAACAGGTGATACCACCCCAGAACTGGGTGAACCTGGGAACAACAGCAATTAAGATATGGTTTCAGGCTCCTCTAAACTGCTAATCTCCCAATCAGAGGCCTTGCTGCTGAATTTAGTTTTTCGCCATATCCAAGACCAGAGTACACATGTGAGTTGCTACCTATACATATATATTGTGGAATCTCTTCATGACTTCAATATATAATAGTTTGAAGAAATGTTATCCTTGCTATGATCTACAGCTTCATATGATCAAAACAATTTTTAAACACACATATTTATGCACACACATACACATGACGGCTGTGGACTCATTAAACTGAGTATGGCTAATTAATAGATAAGTTAAGCATTGAGAATTTATATTAAATTGGATATATCACAAAAATACATTTATATGATTAAAATTATATACAGAATAAATTATTATCTACAAACTGATATATGCTACAAAATTAAAAATAAATATGAATTATTTTCTTACAGAAGTTTTTACAGAAGATTGAATAAAAAATATCTGTACATATATTAACACATGCATAGAGACTCATCTAAACATAAAAAGATGCCAAAAATAATGGAAGCAAAAATAATAAAAAAAGGAAAATCCAACCCTCAATAATATCAACAATGTGTTGGCCATGTTTGAAATATAATAAAATATTTCCATTACTCTAGAAACATATAAAAATTCTACATATTCAATTAGAAATAAAAATCATCCTTGATAATGGCTAATAGAATAGCTGGAAGCACTCAGATATACAGAACATTTGTATCATTTTAAAATGCTTTGTATCCAGAAAAGAAGACACTTATGCAAACACAAGAAAAATTAAATAAAAAGCTTACTCACAGTACCTTGTCAGTCATCTTTAATGAAACTTGTATTAAAGACCAATTGCTTTCTAAATAAACAATTATATATATATATTAATGTATAGTTGTGCAGCAACCTTTCTTGTAAGAATGTTTCATTGAAAATGACTCACAAGGAAGATTTTATAATTTTTTTATTTAATTTTTCCATTATTCTAACATGTTTCCTTTTTGTTGGAGATAATGAATGTAAAAATGTTCTGTAATTACTTTCCCAAATACTTTCAGCCACTTCTTTGGCCATTCTCAAAGGTATTATGTTTCTGGTGATGTTATTTGATCTCCATATTTTTACTGTAATGTAGTAATTTTGTGTTGCTTTATTTTATTTTGTGTTGTTTTTTTTAAAAAAGTAGGGTTTGTTCCATGTTGTGTGCAACTGGAAATCATGTGAGCATCTTTCTATTTTGAAAAATATTCAATACTCCATTTCTACTAATAAATAGTGTAAAGTTGATGGTAGGAGAGAATTGCTTGATATATAGTGCCTCGCTAATAGTGAGATGTTTTTGATGTTATGATTTATATATTATTTTTATGTTTTCAATAAGAATTTTTTTCAGAGTTCTTGTAAATTATGGTTTAATAAATGCATTTTTTATGGCACTTTGGATTGATAAGTGACATGTACTCAGAGTCCAATATAGGTGCTATATATATATTACATGAGAGAAAGGAAAAGCTAAGCCATCATGGAAAAACAGAAATTCAATTTAGATTTTAAGTGGAATTTTGTATCAGTCAGTCAGTTAAGTGCCATACGTGAAACGCGCTTGGGCAATCATGTCTTGAAAGAGACATGACTGACTTGGCAGAAGATTATCCTGTAGTAGGTTGCCATTGCTTTCTGTGGTAGACTGGTTGCCAGCCAAGGCTATAGAACCCAATCTCTCCTGTTATTTAACCCATAACTGGAAGGAAGAGACGGATTAATACCTTTCCCAAGGATATTTGCGCATAAGTGAATGCAATGAATTCAACTGGAATTTGAACTTGGCTCTCTGATTTCTCGTACTTAGCCAATATCCACTGGACCACCACGCACATCCTCAGAATTTTGTATACATTGAACAAATAGGAAACATTTTTGTAGGAAACATTTTTGTTGTCTTGGAATCAGTTTTTTAGTAGTTTGGCAAACTTTACAGTGACTTCACTTCTGTCTTTGGAAATTAATAGAAAATGCTTATATCTGAACAGAAATCTTTAAGTATAAGTTTACTCACAAAATCTCCTCATTATATCACACACTAATCAGTACAAAGTATCAATCAGTTAAGTATATTTTCAACATAAATGTGAAAGTGCTAATAATAGTGATCAAAGACACAGTAGGTTGCCTTAGGAGTTTCATTGTGAATAAAGATATTTTTATACATTGTTGTATATTGTGGATCACTCTAACTTCACCAATGTCTATATTGGGCAGAGAAGAATGAAAGACTTCTATCCAATGTATTGATGCAGTTTTCAGGACTTTTACAAGAATTAATCAATATATATATATGAGAGAGGAGTAAAAAAAAAAGAACAGATTTCAGTTTAGAACATAAGTACTGAAAGAGACATAAGTAAACCCTATTATTTTATTCGGATCTGATATTTATCAATAATAAAGATCTGCACAATATGTTTATAATTACAATGCCTCATTTTCCAGAATTTGTGAGGTTTCAAAAGAAAGGCATATTATTGGATAGAGTTAGTTGATGGTGAGATGAAAATTAGAAATTCAGCTGTGAGCTGCATACGTATACAAGTCAATAATGAGGGAAAAGAAATCCCTTTCTTATTCTAGTTGAATTGCGTTTTTGTTGGTTGAGACAAGGATTTTTTAAAATAGCAGTTATGTGATAGTAGCAAGACTAGTTATAATAAAAATTCAATGTGAATTATCCTCCTTTTATTTATGAACTCCTATAAAAGGTATTGGAGGAAAGAAAGATGAAAAGACTAGACCTCAATTGCATGGTTATTTTTTTTTTTTAATTTTTTCTTTTTAAATTTTTTTTTTTATTCGTATCACCCCGAGCAAGGTGGTAACACCACTGAAATGCAGGAGGCTACGTAAGAGTGAAAAGATTGGAAAAGAGATGTGGGTGGAGTGTTAACCGGGTGATAGATAGATCTATCTACTCCAATTGAAAAAAAAAATAAGGAAAAGAGTGAAAAGATTGGAAAAGAGAAAACCGGAAACCACATCCTAAACAGGAAACAAGGGATGAGCCTCTTCACTTGTTCAATAGACGTGGGTGGAGTGTGAACCGGGTGATAGTTTAGTCTATCTACTCCAATTGAAAAAAAAAAATAAGGAAAAGAGTGAAAAGATTGGAAAAGAGAAAACCGGAAACCACATCCTAAACAGGGAACAAGGGATGAGCCTCTTCACTTGTTCAATAGACGTGGGTGGAGTGTGAACTGGGCGATAGTTTAGTCTATCTACTCCAATTAAAAAAGTTACAAGTGGTGAGTTAACTAAGTTTTAACTTAGTTAAAGTCCAATCAAAGAAATTATTTACATCTATGTAACTATCTATCTATCAGGGCTTATTCATATCTATGAAACTATCTATCTCCACATTAACATTTATTCAGATCTATGTAACAGTCTATGTATCTGAGTTCATTCATATCTATGTATCTACCTGAGTTCATTCATATCTATATACTTTGTACATTTCTATCTTTGTTTTATCTATCTGATTTTATTTTTTGATATATTAGACAACAAAATTTAAAGTTAAGCATTCATCTATTAGGTTGTTTGGAAAATAATGCTACATTTTAGAATCAATCTTTTAATTGTGTTCTAATATACTATAATAGTTGCAGAAAAATATATTACACATTCATAATGTTAAAATGTATTCTTTGTTAATTTTATATAAATCTCTTTCAGAATGGCTATCTGATTTTGTCTTTATCTAATTTTTGTGTCTTTATTTATCTATCTGATTTTACTTCTATCTATCTATCTATCTATCTATCTATCTATCTATCTATCTATCTGATTTTGTCTTTATCTGATTTTGTTTTTATCTATTTATCTCACTCTGTGCTTATCTAGCTAAGTTTGCTTATATCCAATATATAGACGGGTCCTGTGTAGTATATTGCTATTGATATTGTTTCTTTACATTTCCTTACCAATGAATACACTTGATACAAAATCTGAAAAATGTACTTGATATAAGTAAGCATCCAGTATTGACTGTAAATAAAATGTGTGTCTATAATAAGTGTGAGAAGAGCCATTAACATTCAGAGATTTGTTAGGACAATTGACCTCATTCTTTTGTGTGTTGCTGATGTTGTCGTTAATACGCCAACCAATTCAGTTCATTTCTGCAAGGTGAGATAAACGTGCAATACTATTCATCACTAGCCATAGAACACAAGTGATTCTTATGTACACCCCCCTATGGTTGGGATTTTCTATTTGCCTTCTTGTTTCTGCACATAATTTGTGGATTACACACACAAAGAAGATTGTTGAATAGATTGAATAAATAGCAAGATCGGAAACAGAAAAAAGTCATTTACCCACACAAATCTTGAACTGTTTCCAATATGGCTAAAATATATCTTCATATTCCAAGCTACGCACACTAATGAAGTATGGTTCTTTTAAAAAATAACTGTTCAGGATGTATTCATTTGTGGCTCTTCACAGCTTTCTTTTTCTTATATTTTTATAAACAGTGCATTGCACCAAATTGTTCCTGATAAAGTTAGTTGAGTGGTTTTACACTGAAATATGCATAGTTTTGGATTCAAAGTTGTCCTCATTACCAGGTTCCCCTACCAAGACAAAAAACACAGTCTTCAATAATGCTTCATGCATTTTCCAAGAACATTAGTGAAAGTAGCAGAAATTGAATTCAATCTGCCGTGTGAATTGTACACTGTTTGTTAACATTCAACTGGTGGTTATTTTTTGTTTAGATAATGCATTGCTAGGGAAATATTTAATTCTGAAAAGTTTAGCTGTCATTTTAATGGCAATGAGTGCATTTTTCTACTTTGTAGGCAGGCTTTTAATCAGAAAAAAAGGAAAAGAAAAATGTAGAGAGAAACTAAAACAAAGAAAAATAATTGATTAGAAAAAAGAGAAATGAACAGCAAAGTGAAACGAAGTGAATGGAGAGGAAAAGTGAAAGAAAAGAAAGAGAATAAAGAAAATAAAGTGAGAAGAAATGAAAGTGAAAGCAAAGAAAGGAAATGAGAAGAAAGTGAACGAAGAAGGAAGTGAAAGAGAAACAAAGTGAACAAAGAAAATGAGAAGAGAGGAAAGTGAAGAGTGATGAATTGTGAATAAAGAGGAAAGGGCAAGAGAAGGAAGCAAAAAGAGAAGAATATGAAAGTGAATAAAGTAAATGAGAAAAAAGTGATCAGAGAAGAAAGTGAAAGAGAAGAGAGAATGAAAATAAAGTGAAAGAGAAGAGAGTGAAAAAAGAAGAAAGTGAAAGTGAAGAAAGTGAACGAAGAAAAAGTGAAAAAGAAAAAAGTGAAGTGAGAAGAAAGTAAAAAAGATGAAAGTGAACATGAATAAAGTAAACAGAGAAAATGAATGAAGAAGTAAGTGAATGTGAAGAAAGTGAAGAGTGAAAATAATGTCCAATTTTAGAATAAACTTTTTAATTTTTTTTTTTTTTTAATTATATCACCCCGAGCAAGGCGGTAATGCCACTGATGTGCAGGGGGCTACATGAGAATGAAAAGATTTGGAAAAGAGAAAGCCAGAAACCACATCCTAAACAGGGAACAAAGGATGAGCCTCTACACCTGTACAATAGATGTGGGTGGAGTGTGAACCGGGTGATAGTTTAGTCTATCTACTCCAATTGAAAAAAAAATGAAAAAGAAAAAAAAAGAAAAGTGTAAAGATTGGAAAAGAGAAAGCCGGAAACCACATCCTGAACAGGGAACAAGGGAGTTGCACAAAAATACATTACTCATTCTTAATGATCAATGTGTCTTTTTTGTTAATTTTATATCACTCTCTTTCAGAATTTAGCTTCAGCATTATCTACCCTGCATCTTGATCATGAAATAAAAGAGATAAGTTTACTTTTTTGTAGAGTTCAGACTTGGTTTTAATGCTTCTCAAAGTAATGCCAAAATCAACAGAGTATGGGGTGAAGGTATCCACTTTTGAGCTGACAGTACAATGCTGGTTTCTGAAGTTCTACTTTAGGTATATGGATCTTAAAGATTAAGGTGGTAGAGGACATAAATCTAGAATTAGTAATCAACAGGAGCTAAACAAAAGCCATGCCAAAGTGTCAGAGAAATGTCTCAGGTAATAAGTGCTAGCATTTCAACAAAATCAGACTATCTCAAGAAAATTGGCAAGGTGAAGAAACTTGATAAATGTGTTCCCTATTCAGTGAAAACCAAAGAGTTGGAATTATGTTCAATACTGCATCTGAAAAATTTGAATGATCCATTTCTTGACAGAATAGTGACTTGTGGATCCCTTACTGACAATCGTAAAATGATTAGCCCAATGACTTGATCATTACGCAGGATTCCATAACTTTCCAAAACTGAAATTTCCCCAAATAAAAGATTATAGTGACTTTCTGGTGGTCTGCCATTGGTATTATCTATTACAGCCTTCTAGAATCTAACAAGAGCATGACTGCCTAAGCTTATTTATAACAACTGATTGAAATGCTGATTCAGTTGAACAAAATGCACAGGTACCAGTTAATTGACAAGGTTCAATTCTGGTTCATAGCAATGTTCAGCCACATGTTGTTTGGATGACACTGCAGATGCTCACCAACTCAGAATATGAGACTTTACCAAATCCAGAATATTCCCCTGATCTATTGTCCATTGACTACCACTTTTTCAAGCATTTTACCATTTTGTAATATGAAAGACATTCCATTGCAAAGAAGATACAGAAACTGCATTCAAAAATTTCTTGGCCTCAAAATGTTTAGAGCATGTAAAAGTATAAATAACTATCAATAAGTTGATAGAGAATCATATAGATGTTCAAGGTTTCAATTTGGACTGATTTAAACCCTGTTTAAATACATTCATTCACGAATAAGGTTCATTCTAAAATAGGGAATCATTTTTCAAACAACTTAATATTTAGTCTGAAGTCCTTTTGAATGACAAGAAGTGTCATATGATTTTTTCTATTTTGTCATTCAATTATGCACTGAAGAGAAAGCAAAAGTAAAGAAAATAATCAAATGAAAAGGAAAGAGTGTAAGGAGAAATATCAAGAACTGAATGGATAAAGAAAATATTGACAAAGTGAAAAGAAACACAAAAATTGAGGAAAAGATAAAGAAAGAAAATAAAAAAAAAGAGACAAAAAACTCAATGAAAGTGACGTAGATAACGGCAAAGAGTCATGTCCTGAACAATTTAATGTCCTGGTGTCCTGGCCTCTTGTTTGTTTGGCTGAATTTTTTTCAAGTTTTTGACCATGTGTGCAAATTGGCAATAGTTTTAAAAGAGCTAGAAGCAAGTATGTGCTTTGACTACATTTCAAATGGTGACTCTAACCAGGCAGCTAATTGTTGGAACGCCCTCGCCTATTCGGCTATAATGGACTATTCCATTACTATGTAAAGTAATGGTGGCATCTACGTAGGAGAGTGTGCTGAGCAGCCGATCGACAAGTCAGTCCTAGACTTCCGGTGGTGACCCGGAAGTACCCATTGCTCATACTACGTCTTACGACGGTTGAGAATATTAACCTTTATTCTTGTATTGGATACTAATAACCTTTGTAAATACTATTTTCACGGAATACAACGATTAACCTATTCCTGTTGTTGAGTTATTTATTCTTACTCACGACATAACACTCATACATAGTGGCCTCTTACCTAAGAGTTTCTTGGTTCCATTTCAACACATAAAGAAAAAGTTAAGAAAAAAAGACTAAAAAAGGAGTTAAGAAAGAATAAACTATAAAAAACAAAGATAGAAAAAGAAAGAGATGATAAAAAACAAAAAAGGTCAGAAAGAAGAGACTATGAAAAAACAAAGAAAGAAAGAGAGACTATAAAAAGAAAGAAAGAGAGAAAAACGAAAAAAAGAAGAGGCGATGAAAAACAAAAAATGTAAGAAAGAAAAGTTTGGATGAAAAAGAAAATAAAGAAGGTAAACTTAACAAGTAATGAAGATTTATAGATATTAAGGAGATTGGAAAGAGTATGGAGAAAGAACAACAAATGTGGGAAGAGATGAATTGATAAGTATTGTTATGGGTGGGGAGTAATAAGAATTATAGATCATCAATTTCATTTGATTGGCTATAATTAAAAGCAATAAGTGTGATTAGATATGTCTGTCTGCTTGACTCGTGGTTCTTGAAACTTCTCATAGACATTATCATCACTCTTTAGTCTTTGAAACACTGCTCTATTTCTTGCAAAGATTTTTTCTCCTACCCAATTGAATGATAATTAATTTCTATACTGTTCTGTCTCATTCCATCTCCATTAATTGATAGTTAGTCTTATATTCTTACAAACCATTTCAAATCCCTTATCATGTTTTGTGTCAGACTAAGTCATTTAATAAATAGCTGATTGCATCTTTGATTCTTGTTTCGAAATAAGGAAAGTTTGAAAGATACAAAAGTAAAATGCTGTGCTTCAATATTAAGCCAAGAGAGAGAGTGGCTACCAATGTTGTATTGAATATGGAAAGGGTTGGCATAATATATATATTACTTACTTTTCTTTTGCTGAAACTTTGAGAGTATTTTTAAGAAAAATATTAACTAAATTAACAAGACACAATTTTTCTAACATTTACTGTCTATAAATATATTGATTTGTTAATGTATTTATGGGCTTTATATGTACTTTATATGTTACAGGTTAGATTTGTATAATTATTATTCTTCTTATCATTCAGATACTTGTATAATCTGAAATGATCTGGAATAAAAAAATGAAATGAATAAATCTGACATTTGGAAATATTCATAAAAAACATTTTTACTTGGGAATTTAACTGATATATTCTAAAATCTGTGTTACTCATATCTATCTAACCCTGGTCTTTTCATTATCTATCTATGGTCTGTTCATTTCCTATCTATCAATGGTTATTTCATTATCTATGGTCTTTTCATAATCTATTTATTTATGTATTTATTGTTTTTTTATTATCTTTATGGTCTTTTTATTATTGTCTATCTATCTATCTATGTTTTTCATTATATATCTATCCATGCATCTCTCATCTTTTATTATCTATCTATGAAATTGTCAGTATCTGTGGTCCTTTCATTATGTATATATGGTCTTTTCATTATCTATCTATCTATCTATCTATCTATCTATCTATCTATCTATCTATCTATGTTCTTTTAATTATATATCTATCTTTGCATCTCTTGTTTTTTATTATCTATGAACTTTTCAGTATCTATTATTTTTTAGTATCTATATATCTATGGTTGGTGCCAGCATAGTTTGTGGCCTACCTTTTCAATGTGGCCTACGAAATTCTGTCACTGGTATAATATGTGACCTACCTTAAAAAGTGTATCATAAAGAAGTATTATAAATGTCTGGTAGTTACAGAACTGCTTGTTTCACTTAAAGGATGATGTTTTAATATGTTCAGTAGCAGGTAGTTAAAGATGCTGTGTTAATATGTTTAGTACCATGTAGTTAAAGAACTGATGATTGCAACTGAAGAATTCTGTGTTTTGTTTATATTTCTCATATTTCTTAAAATGAAATAAATGTGAAAAATAATTAGTTTCAATAAATAACAAAAAGTTATATCAATAAATATACTCTTACTGAGTTAGGGCACATTCAAACTGGGTAGGCCACGTACAATAGCAGAATCAAAGAGGTAGGCCACATACTATACTGGCACCCTATAGTCTTTTCAGTATCTATTGATGTATCTATCATATTTTCATTATCTCTATATATATTTATGATCTCTTTATTATCTATCTGTCTATGGTCTTTGCATTATCTATCTACTATAAGATTTTTATTATTTATCTATAGATCTTTTCATTATCTATCTATCTATCTATCTATCTATCTATCTATCTATCTATCTATCTATCTATCTATCTATCTGGTCCTTCCTTTTATCTATCTACTTATCTCTCTATCTCTCTATCTATCTATCTATCTATCTATGGTCTTTTCATTATTTATCTATCTAAGGCACATTATAGCATTCACATTAAAAGCTCCAATACAAATATTTTTGAGTGTTTGGGTTTTAATCTGAGGACAATGCAGAGGACTTGGAAAGAGCTGGATGAGTGTAATGGTGACTATGAATGGGTTTGGTGTGATCACTAGTGATGTCAACATTGTACTTTCATTCAACTTCTCACTAGGAGTTTGGGCTCAACAATGAGGCCTACATCAAGTACCTTGAGGAGGTAGTGTTGCACTGAGTCAAGAGGGTGGCTGCTGGAAGACCCTATATCTGGCAACAGAACACATTCATGGCTGTCAGACAATTCCTATCACCTCTAACATCTGGCCACCTATCTCTCCAGACTGCAACCCTCTTGATTATTGGGATGCAGTTGAGTGAAAGATCAGCTTCTTGTAACACAAAAGATAAACTGAAGGCAAAGATTATAGCAGCATTTACCAACTCTCTATCTGTCTCTATGGTCTTTACATTAACTCACTATCAAAATATCTATGATCTTCTTATAATCTCCCAATATCATTATTTTCATTATCTATCTATGTATCTATCATCTTTTCAGTATCTTTTTTATTATCTATCTATCTATGGTCAATGAATAATCTATCTAAGGTCTCTTTATCATCTATAATCTGTTCATCATTTAAGATATGTTCATTATCATCTGTACATTATTTAATGTGTGTTCATTATCTATCATATGTTCTTTATTTAAGATATGTTCATTATCTATCTATCTATCTATCTATCTATCTATCTATCTATCTATCTATCTATCTATCCCTCAAGCAAGTTATGCATTTACCAGTTTACTTATCTCACTTTTTTTTTAAATTCTGCTTCATCATCTGTGATGATCTTGCTATTTCTTGATGGTATCTATTTACAGAGAGGCATATTTTCCCACACTCCTTATGCTAACAAAGAATTGTCCCATAAACACAGTTAAAGACCCACTGAGTTTGCACTACTAAATCTGTAATATCTCAGTTGACATAAAGGCATGCAATAGTTACCAATTATTTGGTTATTTAGTCACTATGGATAATGTCTTCTCAAGCTCACAGATGCCATCTTGCTTGATTACAAATTAATTCTGTTTACAGAACAGACATTGATTTCACAGATAAAACAGATGATATAGTGATATGAACATTAACAAGCTGGACATCCAATTAGCCATTTAACATAAGTACACAACACAGAGATGAGAATACCGAAGTGGACATACATGTACAATCAAATAGTTATATATATATATATATATATATAAAGGAAAAAAGAAAATGTTAGGCTGGGTAAGAGTCTTTAGCTTTACATAGCAACTTGTCTAACAGAAGAAAATCTCTGAAATGAAAACCTCTACACCGACTCTGTGTAGAATAGGGTAAGTTGAACCCTAGCATAGAAATGGACATTAAATGATGATGATGATATATTTATAATAATTTCATTTCAAGAAGAGCAATAAAGCCACTAACATGCAAGAGAATACTGGGTGTAAGGGGAGTATGAGAGAAAAACTATGAAGAAGGGAGAGAACAATAAAAAAACAGCAATTAAGAAAAGAGAAAATAAAAATTGACATTGCATTTAAAGATAAAAGTTGACTGAAAGCAAGAGTTGAAAGAGAGTTCCACAAGTGAGAAGTGCAATGAGAAGTGCAATAAAAGAAACTATAGGCATAGAACTTATGGCCACATCTCGTCTTTGTATTTGTAAAGTGATGAGACCTTGCCATCAATCTAGTACAGCTTTTCAATCCTTATATATATAAGTATAAAGTACGTATGGATGGAATAATATTCCATATCCAAAGAAACACTAGTCTTAAAATAGTGCTCAATACAAAGTAGAGATAATAATATTTATTCAGAAATTATAACATGAATATGCTATAATATCAATATAGCTACTTTTGTAGTGATATTATAACATATTCATGTTATAATTTCTGAATATATATATATATATATATATATATATATATATATATATATATATATATATATATGTGTGTGTGTAGATGTCCAGTCCATAAATGGTGAGGATAATCCAACAAGATCAACTTAATATAAAATATTAAGTGTTATATCTATATAGAGAGCTCAATGGATGTTATCCAGAGCAATATGATATTTACAAAGGAAAACTCAACATGTCATTTAAATTGGTTATAAATTATAATTAATTTCAATGAGCTAAATTAGCTCATTTCATCGGATGACACAATATTCATTCCATTCGGTACACAAATTTTTACCAGAAATTTTTGTACTGAATGTAACGAATACTGTGTGGTCTGCTGAATTGAGCTAATTTAGCTCATTGAAATGAATTATAATTTATGACCAATTTAAATGACAGGTTGATTTTTCCTTTATATATATATATATATATATACTATAGTCATCCGCAGACAAATCTGTTTCGCTGTATTACAGCTCATCAGTACAGCTTAGACTTCAGTTGCTTCCTAACCCAGGATTGAAACCCGACTGAATTGGCGTCAGTCGGCAATTCTACCCTTAGGCCACGAGCGTCCAGTAGAAGAAGGCTGGCTTTTTAGCGGACTTTGCATTTGTAACGAAGAAAAGTTACAGATTATGCTATTCCCAAACAAAAGCCAACTGTTGAATGAAAGAATGGAAATTATGACTAAGTGTAACCATACTAAAAAATACCTCTTAGTTTCATACAACCATGGATGAAAATGCCATAATTCCTTGTAATTTTAAAAATTGTGCATTCAAAAATTCCTTGCCACGTAAGCATTAAAAAAAAACACCGTTATGTAAGCATTCTTAAAGAAAACGGTAAAATCAGTTATTGCAAATCACCTGAAGACACCACTCATGGTAGAAACTTAGGTCACATAATAACTTGTAAAATATTCAAATATTCTACAATATAATTGTATTGAACACTTTTTAATACAAATGGGCACTGGTCTAAACTTATTATGACCAGAAACTAAGTAATTAAATAACCAAGATATATATATATATATATATATATATATATATATACATATATATATATTAGAATCTTGAATAAGTTCTCACTATTTTCTAACAGATGGCATTCCTAGAGCTGTATGCATTGTGTTTCAGATAGCAACACATCTAAAAGGAAGTACGATAAGCAAGCTTGAAATTCAGTGTATGTCATTTCGCCGAAGTGTAAATAACTTTGTTTTTCATAGCATTAAATATGTTGGATTTCATGCCAAAGAAAGTGTATTTGCAGGAATTTTACTGAACTATTCTATTCAAAAGAAATCTGCAGCTGAAGTACACAGAATTCTTGTTGAGACTTACAGTGACCATACTCTGTCAGAAACATCATGCAGAGATTGGTTTAGATGCTTCAAAAATAATGATTTTGATGTTGATGACAAAGAATGCTCTGGTGCACTGAAAAATTTTAAAGACAAAGAATTGGAGGTATTACCTCATAAAGACTCATGTCGGGTGCAAGCTGAATCATTAAAAAGTGATCACTCAATAATTTTGAAATGTTTGAAAGCATTAGGAATGATTCAAAAGCAAGTACAGTGGGTGCTGTATGAGTTGAAGGCAAGAAGAGTGTATTGCCATGTGTGAAAAGCTGCTTCAATGGCAGAAAAAGAAAAGTTTTTGCATTTTGTTGTGATCAGCAATGAAAAGTAGATGCTCTGTAATAACCCTAAGCATAGAAGAACATGGGTTAAACCTGGCCACGCATCAATATTCGTGGCAAAGCTGAATATTCTGCCCTTGCATTTAGTGGGATCAGCTGGATATAGTTCATTATGAGCTGTGCAAACTGACCGGAACCATCACAAGAGATTGCTACTGACTATAATTGATGTGTTTGAGCAAATCATTAAAGAAAATATAGCCACTATATGAGCTGAGACATGACAAAGTGATTTTGCAACATGACAACATTAAGTCACATGTTGCAAAACAGGTGAAAACTTACTTGGAATATTATTATGTATTATGTATTAATCATGTTTAAAACTAGTCATAACACATTACATTGCATTTGAATTTATGGTTCTGTTGTCATTTTGCGCAATCACGCGGCGTGACGTCATAGAACCTCATTGCAAATTTGAGAACTGCATTTGTTATTTATGGTAACTATTGCCGTTGCTTAGTAGAGTTTCATGTCAACACAAGATAAAATCATTGCTGATGGTGGATGTTATTGTGTTACCATCCTTATAACCTCTCTGAAGATGGCTCATGTGAGCCGAAAGCTTAAAACCAACGTAATAAAAAATTATCTAAATGTTGGAGAATTTTTGTCTTTATTTGCAACTGAAATTAAAGCCAAAATACATTTAGAATGGCTCATGACATTCATTGTCTCTTATATTTAACAGTATATGTTTAGAAAATATATATATATATATATATATATAACATACACGTTGGTTGTATCTATTGAAATACGAGTAATCCATTAAAAATAATGTTTAAACAAATAAATTTAAAATATGTCAGAGTTAATTCATTTCATAACTGATTTCATAAAATTTTATAAATAAATTGTCTTTGTTTCCATTTGTTTACATTAGGATACAAAAAATGAGCAGATATGAATTCTTTGAAAGATCAGAAAGATGTGTTTAAAAGCATCATTTCAGACTTTGTTTTACTGTAAGTTCTTTGTGATAAAGCAGTCTAAGACTCATCAGATTTCCCCTAGGGAATGCAGGTTAAAATCCTGCTGAAGGACACATATTTTTCTAACAAGATTTCTTGATTATTCAGGCCGGTACATATAAATAAATATACTAATAATTATAAAAAACAGAATATCTACTCAAATATAAGTATCCATTGAAAATAATGTTTAGACAAATAAATTAAAAATATATATGTGTGTATATATATATATATATATATATATATATATATATATATATATATATATATATATGTGTGTGTGTGTGTGTGTGTGTGTGTGTGTGTGTGTGTGTGTGTATATATATATATGTGTGGTACTACCCAGTGGTAAATATAGCTTTCTAAACTTGTCTGATCCCAAACTCACTGATGACCAAATAGAATTCTTGAATATCTGAATTGCCACCGCCAACCTAGATATGACACCATTCAAAAGAAAACCAAAATTGAAATACTTTATCAATCAATCAAACAACTTACAACAAAAAAATTAAGGTGCACTCAAATCTGAGAGATCTTCTTAAAGCAAAATATTTGAAAAATCATTCTCCACACAGCAAGTATCATAATATCCTTACAAGTTAAAAAAAAAAGACAAAAACCCACAAATTCATTAAAAATGTATGCAAAACTAATCACAGTAAACAACAGAGGTTGGTAGCTTAAAAATCAAGAAGATTGTTGGTGGTTACCAACCACAATATCTTTACAGTAATGTAAAAACCCATAAACCAGGTTTTCATCTCCAACCTATCATATTACAAATTTGGGTGCTCAATCTGGCATAATGGTTAGCAAGCTTATCTCCCTAGAATCATTATAGTTGAGTAATGAGTTCAATTCTCACTGGGTTCCCAATATTTTGGCCTTGTGCCACTTCTAAGCTGTGCTTAAAAAGTCACTGTCATATTATAAATACTTACAAATATGAAAGAATCTCAATCACATAATATCTCCATACACACACAACAATTACAGCATTGCATCAACAAATGAATTCCTCCATATCTTTAAAAGCAACAAATTTAATAGGTAATACTCTAGCTTTGCTGGATATTGAAACTGTTTTTACCAAAATGTCCCAGTTGAAGAAACAATAAACATAATTAGTAAATGTGTCTACAAACACCCGTCAATCCCTCCTCCAAAAATTCAACCAGGTACTCTTCGGAAACTATTCTTCACCTGTACCACAAAAACTCCATTTTATGATTTTAATGGTAACACCTACATCCAGACTAATGACACCAGCATGGGAAATCCATTAGGTACTACTTTCTCTAATTTTACACGATCTATATTGAAAACAATGTGTTTAAAACAACTGATAACCAGAAATCTACACAAAGTAAGTTGATGACATTTTTGTTTTGATAAAAAATAAGGATAAAATTATAAATCTGGAATCAATTTTGAAAAAAACTCACTGCTAAAATTTCCGTACGAACTCATGGTTAATGACAAAATCCCATTTCTTGATGTTAATATAGAACTAAAAACCATAGAATTTACCAGTTACCTGTATAAAATCCCCACCAGTACAAACTCTTGTCTTCTAAACTATGGTAGCCAAGGCCCAGAAGGATGTAAAACAACAGTCATAACAAACTTCTTAACACCAAAATTTCTTTTCCCAAAGAATATTTATGAACAACTTAAAACACATAAAAAACATTTAGTCAACAACAGTTTTCCAACTGCATTGTTGATAAACAATTAAAATTATTCTTACAAAAAATACATGACACTAGTATTAAAAATAGCACACAACAAAGTATCAACACATTTTACTGCAACCAGATGGACAATAATTATAAGCAGTACAAATTTGCGATACAAAGAATTATTAAATAAAATATTTCTGCTGTAAATCCTGATAAACATGTAAAATTTATAATATTATATTACAGAAAATGGAAGACCACAAACCTTGTGGTCACCAATCAAAATAAACCCATTAAATCTAAACTGCTGATGACTAATATAGTGTATGAATTTCAATGTCTAGTACTAGACTTTGTTTCTTGTCACAAATCATTTAACTATATTTAAAACACTGCTACCTTCTTGAGTTTATGCCTGACATGTTACTTATGAAAACAAAGTGCCATAAAAACATTTATTAATTTACAAGAACCCTTAAGAAAAAACTCTGATCAAAAACACAAGAATTTTATATAAATCACAATATGAAAACATCTTCTATTAAAGAGGCACTGTGTATCAAACATTTCTCTCCTTACATTATTTAATAGTGAAAATAGAATATTGAAAGTTTTTTAAAATAAAAACATGCTCACATGATTTCCAGTTGTGCGTATGTTTTGAGAGCTTGGAATGAATGCTTTTTTTTTCAAAAACCAAATGAAATAAATTAATATGTAACAGTGAAATCATGAGGAAAACTAACAACAGCAGAGACAACCTTGAAAATAGCTATAGAAGTGGCTGAAGAGGCTTGGGTCGATAAAAATTATGGAGAATTTTTATATTCTTTATCTCCAACAAACAGAAGAATGTTAGGATACTGGAAAAAAGATAATAAAGAAAAATAATTAAACCTTCTTTGTCGAATATATTCAATGAAAGATGTTTGAAAGAAAGGTTACTGTCCAAGTATACACACACACACACACACACGTATATTGCAACATGGTGCAGAATCCTGTTGCCAGACGTAAAGTCATCCAGCAGCCACTCTCTTGGCCCAAGGTAGCACTACCCCCTCAAGGTACTTGATGTAGACCTCTGCATTGAGTGTGAGGCCTTCACCAACAAATTCAGAAGCTCTTTTCTTATCAGAATGATTAGAATGAGTTTTCCAAGATGCTGTACTTTTGCAATCACCATTAGACTCATACCACACAGAAATATTCATATTGAAGCTTCCAGCATTAATACTAAGCAGTAGAGAATGCTGTTTCCAAATTTCTGGCAGAGTGAATTGTGTCATGGTGCTCTTTTTCTCACAGATGGTGCCCAACTGACCCTACTATCCTGTACATTCCAGCAAATAAAAAACAATTAACACACACATGAAAATTTAAAAATACAAAATGATGATAATTTACCCACTCCACCCTGTACATATGTTTACACACACACACACACACACACACACACACACACACACACACACACACACACACATTTTATGCAGTCTTATATGAATGGAAAATTGTCTTGATGTCAATAAGCTAATGGAAAAGCTTGTTGGTTTATTGAATATCTAATGGAATGAATCCGAATGTTTTGATAGACTAATGGTTGATTTTTTTCATTGCTTCAAGGTCTTTATCCTTTTCTCAATGAGAACTAATTTGATATGATGACATTTTTTTCCAAACATTGTGGTCAAAACATTTTAAATTAATCTCAAAGATGCTTTAAATTCTACTTGTAAGAATATCATTGTAAAAACTAAGTTTATAAATCTTGAACAAAAGCTAACAGTCTGAATAAAAGGTGAAGAAAACAAGAATTATTCAAAGTCAATAAATAAAACCAAGAATTAATTTTAATTGTTATTGTTAAGAAGATTGTGCGGCTGATTCTAAACAGAAAATAGGTGAAAAACAGATAAACAGACGTCAGGTGAAAATATTTAACATGCCCAATTTTAATGAAGTTACAGGTGAAAAGAAAAACAAAAATAATATAGTAAATCATAGTTATTCTGTTGCTGTGGAAGATCATATATTTTGGTTAGCAATCTGTAGCAATTTAAACTGTGTAGTCCCCTCAAAAAAATAGGTAAAATTTTGATGCAGAAATAATTCTTGTGGATTAACATTCTTTTGATCTTTACTAAGCTGCAGCACTTTTCAAATAAAAGCAAGTATTGATTTGTTATTGATTTAGAAGTGGGTTGTAAAAAGTAAAAATTAAAAAACTTTAAAAACACTAAGGAAATTTTTAAAAATATACAGTTTTAAACTTGGCATTTTTCAAGCAACAAATAAGTGACTTTACTTAAATCCAGTAACTATAAAATTTAGGGATCGATTAGACACTGTATTGATATAACCTGTCCCCACATTTTAAATTGATAACAAATCAATATTTGTCCATTCTGAGAAGTGCTGCCATCTAAAGAAAGTCTAAAGAATACAAATCTACAATAATTATATTAAGACATTTTCTCTATTTGTTATGAGTGGACTAGGCTGTTTAAGCTGTGCTGGGAATCTTTTTAGTAGAAAGTTCTTCTCCAACAGTTTCTTTTCTCACACTTTCTTCCTGTTTATTTGCTTCCCTGATAACTTTTTCTGTTTTATGTGCCATGTCCTTTCAGGATGTAGACGATCATGGACCTCCAATTACCCCTATCCCTTGTTGTTCTTAACACTTACCTTCTTGGTATCTTTCCCAAACTCTGCTCTGTCTTCCACTTGCTGAAGATCATCAAGTATGTCTTGCTTTGCTTTTCTCTGTCTCTCTCTCTCTATCCATTCTGTGAGTATTAGATTCTCCTAGCTCTCTTCCCTCATATTACATGTCTCAGAAATTTCAGTTGTCTCTTCCTGATGTTATGTATAAATTTTTTCTTTTCATTTGCATTCTTTCCAAAACCTTGTCCAAAATTCAAAATGCAACACCATTTGCTATGTTCTGTCTTTTTGAATCTCGTTCATCTTTTGTCCTTACTCAATCCTCCCTATTTTCTGTCTTCCCTTTTACATTTGCTCCTTGTAAATCCCTGCACACAATTAATATTCCTGCCTTACCTGGAGTGAAGTGGTCAAAAACAAAGAGTGTGTCTGCTGCTTGTCATGCAATATTGACTGTTTATGCATTAGTTCCAAGTAGCCAACTTTGGCATAAGTAAAAAGCTATGTTATTAATATGAGAACTGTTTGCAATTCTGTGAAATCTGTGTTTCATTTCAGTGTGAAGAAAAACAAATCTGCTCATTAATGTATAAAATGGTTACTCCACGTTCAAGGTATTGAGAAAGATTTCAAATGTCCTTTGTCACAAACTAAGGAGAATGCAGGGTAAAATGTGAGAGGTTGGGAAAGAAAAAAATAAGCTGAAATGTACAGGTTTGGTTTCTTTTCTCTCTTGGTTGCTACTGATTCAGATTGACATTAATTTTGTCCATGGGAATTTTCTTCATTTGAGTCCTTGCTAAGTGTTTCAAGAGAAGGTAATTTGCTTTTTAAAAAGAGCAAAATGATAAGACTAAAGGAGATGTGATCATATGAAAAAGGCAAGGCTCATGGTTAAACTGCATGAAATTCCCAACATTGCCAATTTCCTGCCATTATATTTAGGAAATATGTTGGAAAGGACTGGCTCATATTGAACTGTAAGAATGGATTGTGTATTGAACAAGTGGAAACATGATTATTGAAACACATCACTAAATGTTTAAAGCAATGGTTGAAAGAGAGCACATAAATAAATCAACTGGACTTTTAGTACAACATGTCATGTAAAGATATTGAGGGATTTGGTACTGATAAAAGTTATATCCTGGCATGAACAGGGACATCTAAGGGTATAAGAAACAAAGAAAAGAGAGTTAAACTGTTGTGTAATATCAATTCTCTTATATACCAGCAATGTTAGAACTTTTGCTTTCTAACCATAAGATCCATGTTCAAATCTCACCATGGTCAATTTGTCAGGAAGGTGGCACCTTGATGTTATTAGCCTGGAAAGGTGACCCCAGTGGTTGGTACTTTTGGAAAGTGTCTGAAAAACTATACCACAGGTCAACCTGAGCCTTGTGAATGAAATTGGGTAGATGGAACTATTTGGGAACTGTTAAAGATTTGTGCTAGCACTGAGTCACAAGTCATTGTGAGCAATGTTTTGAGCATAATGGCATTGTTCAGACTGTTGATCATGCTAAATAATGTGCGTTTTCCAGAAACTATAGCTAAGACCCAATCAGCATAGTTGCAGCATAAACCAGAAGTGGACTCTGTTGGTGTTGAACAAACACAACTGTGCCTGAGCAGGTGTTTGCAACAGAGACTGACTAGCCACTGTAGTAGCCAAGCATACTAGAATACTAGTAGGCAGTAAATATTAATATATGGCAGTACATGCTAGGCAATCTCTTCATTGATGAAGAGGAGATTTGAGACAACAAGCATGAGTTTTTATAAAAGAATGTTAATAATATCCTGGACTGAAAATGTGAAAAATGAGGAAAAATGGAAACAAGATCGATGCTTACACTTAGAATCATGAAGAGAAAGTTTAAATTTCTAGGACCTAATGAGGAAAGAGAGCTTGGAGAATTTGTCACTCACAGAAGATATTAAAGGCAAGTGTGGCAAATGGGAAAAGTGAGTAAAATATCTAACAAGCTTTTATAAATGGAATGCCAAGCACAGACTGGGAAGGATGGTAGAAAAAGACAAACATTGCTTAGATTTACAAAGAATAAGAAGTTTTAAGAGCCATGATTGTTAATGTTCTGAAGAAATATAGCAGATAAAAAAGATGACTTTACTTCTTCAGGATTAGAAACATATCCCTATTTCCATGGTAAGTATTCAGATGAATTACACTCCTTAGTTCCATCAGTCCCTGATCTTCACAACTAAAACCTGCCATGCCACACACATTGTAGTGAACCACTCTTGTTCTCTTCATAACTCCCTGGTGAGCTGCAAATTCCACTCAAGCAGCAGTTTCTCATGAACCACTGCCTTGTAGAATTGACTCCCAAGAAGCTGCTTCCCTGATCACTGCAGTCTTAACCTACTCAAATCTAGAGCTAACTGTTATTTTCTACACATATCCACTTAAGCTTTACCTCTTACTTTCTAATCAAGTGAGCCCAGGGCCTTGTACAGAGGGAACACCAATGTAAAAAAAAAAGACAAAAGAAAAAACTGAAAAGAAAATAGAAACAAAAAGAATGTATTTACTTAGGATCAGATAAAGAAATTTCTAGGACACAAGGAAAGAAGGTATGGAGAATTTGACACTCACAAAAGATATTAAAGACAAGAAACGAACAGTAAGAAACCTACCTAACAAACTTGTGTAAATGGGTAGCAGAACAAAGTCTGGGAGTGATGTTGAAAAGACAAACATTACTAAGAGCTATAAATGATTGAAGGGCCATGATTACTTATATCTTGATAGGGCACGATACACGGAAGAATGGTTGCTGAAGAAGTGGAGGAGCATGTACCTATCTGAATTAGAGATGAGGCTTGGCTAAAAGCATTTGATGTATGTTGCACATTGTAATGTGGAAAGGTAAGGGTAAAAAAACATGTGCTCTCCTATCAACATTACAGTAGCTATAATAATACAAAGTAATCTTATTACCACGTTGTTAGACAAAGAATCTAAGGTGATGGTGATGAAGAGAAAGAAGATGGCTCCAGGAAGGTTAAAGAGAGAGGGATCTAAGTATTGTTGGTGATTTTCTAAGCGCATCTTAGATGTGGCACCCAATGAAGATTGGACTCACTACTCAATTGAAATGATTCTTGTGATTCTTGAGGGAAGTGATTTTTAAGATTAGGTAAGTGTAGAATCGGCAAGGGTAGTGCAAGCATGGTGAGTGAGGAAAAATGTGCCAAGATGAGACAGGTCAGAAAATATAAAATATAAGTTGAAGCAGAAAGTTTGCCTTTTTATTATTTTTAGCTGCTACTGGGTTGGATTGGTGGTATTTTTGTGCTTCCTTGTGTTTCCTTGTTCGAGTCTGTACTAACTAAACTTTTTCCATTAATATAGGAAAGGAAAACATTCAAGATTAGCATGCATTTATGAAGTGTAATGCTTGGTTCTCTGGACAATATTGATCATCTTAAAATATAACACCGGAATGAATATATTTTAAAAATGTAAACTTATACTTTTATTCTTTATCAGTGATGGTTTTGTGAAGGAGGATGTAGCCAGAAAGAATCACACACATAGGAGGGAGTTGTAGGGAGTCATTGACTAGTGGGAGTCTTCTCTTCTTCTCTTTTCTTCTCTCTTCTCTCTTCTCTTCTTCTCTGGATTCCCCCTGCATTTCCTCAGTGTTTTGATTTTGGCTAGAAAACTCTAAACTTATATAACCTGAAATGTCCATACATTTTTGCCTTCTTGGGCTTTTGCTTAATTGTGTCATTTATAGACAGGCACATCTGCCAATCATCTTTACTGGCTATTGCCTTCCAAGCCAGCTGCCTTTGATAGCAATCACACTTTTATCTGTCTCTGTGTTTTCTGCCTTTGATGTTGATCATACTTTTGTTGGTCACTGCTTTTGATGTAAATCATATTTCTGTCAGGTCACAGAAATATATTACGTTTATTGTGGTGGGCAATGAAAATAGCTGACAAGTATTTGGCAGTATCAGTCTACCAACCCATGCAAATAACTTTGCTATACTTAAGCTGAGTTCATCAGGTCACTTGTGGACTTTCTAGAGTGACAAATACATTCACAAGCTATTTCTAATCTCATGCCCCAAATTCACAAAAGGTGGGCATTTTGGTACAAATGAAGGTTGAGTTGTCATGGTTTGAGATTTTGTAATGATGTGTGCAAACTTTTAAAACAGGGTATTTTGGTGTTTGACATAATGGTAGATTAATTTAATCATAAATACGTACTGGATTTTGATGGCAAAGACCTCTACCTCATTCCCTACTTGCATGAATCAATGGATGATGAGGAAACAGCATCACCATCAACTGAAGATGAAATCTGCCTGCCTTTAGCAGATAATAATAATAATAATAATAATAATAATAATAATAATAATAATTCAGGCAATGATGACCACAAACTCTCAATAACATTTCAGAAATCTGGACAACCTCTCATACTTCCACTTTGAAGAAGTACCTAACTGTTAATGTTATGGCCAAGAGACCTCTGTGAAAGCAAAGCAAAGTTAGTGGCCACAATTAGCATGCATTAATGTAATGGATGACAGAAATAGCCGACAAGTATTTGGTGATGTTTATCTGCCACCCATGGAAATGACTTTGCTATACTTAAGGTGAGCATAAGACAGAGTCCCTCAGTTCACTTATGGACTCTCTAGTGGCAAGCGTACTCACTGAGTAATTTGTGCTACTTAGAAATTCATATTCTAAATTTGCAACAATTGGATGTTTTGTTGTGATTGAATGTTTGATTGTGATGATTTTAGACTTGTGTTTGCAGTGGTGCATGCAAAATTAAAACAATTCTGCTCTGTGGGTGTCTGCTAAACTTGTCAAATTTCTGGAAAAGTTAATAGAATTTGTTATATTTTTAAATCATAAAGACCAACCAATTGTTTATTAAAATCTGCTTACCTTCTCTCTGAGAGAGCAACTTATATATTTGGGGACAACTATGCCTAAAAATATACATAAAAATCATAAACATTTGAATTATTAATGTTCATGTGACTGATCTTTTTATAAATATAGTATTGCAATAAGGCAATTTAATATTAGGATGTTCCAAAAATAATGGCTGTTCGAGATATTGTATTTTGAAAATCCATTTTAATATAGTATTCATGGTATATAGAATGTGAATTTGGTATACATAATAATTAATGTGTGCTGTTTAATAATTATTAACTTATTTTCAAACAGAAATATTCCTGAAGCATAGAAGCCCTTAATTATGAACATGACAAAACATGATCTTTGTTTACTTTTCTTGCATGTGTTCAAACTTGGGCACAGTGCCTTCCAAACTTCTGGGGATGGGGAGCTGGGTCCACAAGTGATTGGACAGTACAAAGGTGGTTCCAGAAGCTCCATATTGGTGATGAGAGCCTTGAAGATGAAGAAAGCAGAGGACAGTCATGTAGTCTTGACAACAAAGAATTGCAAGCAGTTGATAAGCAAAATTTTGTCAAAGTGTCAAAGAAATGTCTTGGAGGCTTGTTGTTAGCACTGCAACAATCTCACATCATTTGCAGAGTAATGGTAAGGTGAAAAAACTTGATAAATGGGTTCCTCATGATTTCAATAAACCTTAAGTGTTTCAAAGTGTGCTTGATGCTCTTTCTGCATAAAACCAATGACCCTTTTCTTGACTAAATAGTCACTTGTGATGAAAAGTGGATCCTTTATAATGACCATAAACAATCACATCAATGGCTTGACAGTGATGAGGCCCCCAAACATTTCCCAAAGCTAATGTTGCATCAGCAAAAGATTATGGTGACTATCTGGTGGTCTGTAATTGGTGTTAACCACTACAGTTTTCTGGAAGCCACTCAGAGCATTTATGCAGAGCTTTACAGCAATCAACTTGCTGAAATGCATGCACCCCTACAAAAACATGACCTGCATTGGTGAATCAATGTGGTCCAATTCTGCTTCACAATAATGTGCAGCCATATTTTGCAAGAATAATATTGCAAAAACTCACAGACTTGGGATATGAGAGTTTACCACATCCTCTATATTCTTCTTCCCCCACTGATTTTCATTTTATAAGCACTTTTAAGTGCATTTTTAAATGGTAAACTTTTTAAGTCCAAACCAGAGGAGAAATCAGCTTTCAAAGATTTTGTTGCAATAACTTTTTTCAACAAGGAATAAATATTCTTGTCAATCAATGGCAGAGGTGCACAGATGCTCAAGGCTTGTATTTTGACTAATTTCAACACCTTCTGTAGTTAATGTTTCAAGAATAAAATTATGTTTCTGAAATTGGCAATTATTTTTGTAACATAGTGAATTACATTACCCCCCATATATATATATATATATATATATATATATATATATATATAGTATTAGGTTGCATTAAAAGTTTGATAAAATCTTTTATTCATATTAGCTGACTACTTGTTCTGTTGATGACATTTTAGGGCTTATAAATTGATTTCTTTTTCATTCTTAATGATTTACTGCTCAGCCCAGAATAGGGGTTACCCAGGCTTAGTGGCAGGGGACTGTATTATTCCAGCTTAGTAAAAGTGTGTCAGTGTTCATGCATTTACTTCTTAATGCGTTAATGGAATAAGAACATTAAGTTAATCACACACAATACAGACGTAAACATATATTAAATACAAACATGCAAATACACTTGAAGACAATGTTGATGGACAGGGAATCAGTTTTTATAATATAGATTTATTTATGTTATCATTATACAGCTATGAACTTATTGTCCTTGACTTTCTCTTGACTTTTTCATTTTTCAGGTAAATTATGTCTGTTACAAAAAGAGTAATTCTTGTCTTGATTCTGAAAGGAATGTTTCATTATTTCAAATTATTGCAAACACAGTCTATATAAGGAATGTTGCACTCAGAATAACAAATGAGAATTTTAAAGAATGTAAAAGAAGTTCTACATGTTCTAGAATTCATGATTGCTTGCTGTAACACTTACTAAATAAGGACAAATGCAGAAAGATCACAATTTAACTTGCATGCACAAAAAATGGCTCTTCATATGTGACATTCAAACAAACCAGCTGCTCATTTTAATATTGTACAAGAATATTTTTTGAAGTTTTTTGTGTTGAGCAAGAAGAGAGAAAATGTTTCATGAGGAACCTTTTTCCTTAGTCTAATTTTTCTTAAGGTTTGTAAATGTTATGCCTAAGCATTTAAAAATGTATAATTATTTCTAAAATTTCTCTCAAATTCTGCATAAGATGATGCAGTGATCTTTTCCATCAATCTTCATGGCAATGAATGCTGGACAATCCCTACACAGATGAAGAAGTAAACTGAAGTGGCAGAAGTATGGTTCTACAAAAGAGTGCTAAGAATACCATGGACTGAAAATGTGAGCAATGACACAATTATGTTTTAGAGAAAACTAGAAAGAAAAAGAACTCATATACTTAACAGAAAGAGAGAGTATAAACTTTTAGGGCACATAAAGAGGAAAGAAGACTTGAAGAATTTGATACTCACAAGTCATATTGAAGGCAGGTGAGACAGAGGAAAACAACATATAACCTATTTAGTGAGTTTGTATAAATGGGTGGTAGAATTGTGTCTAGGAGAGATAACAAAAAGACAAAATTTATTAAGCTCTACAAAGGACAGGACATTGTGGAGAGCCATGATCACCAACATCCTAAAGGGACATAGCACATAGAAAAAGAAGAATAAGCCCAAGGAAATGGATGATAGAACAAGGTTTAGGAGAGATAACAAAAAGACAAAATTTATTAAGAGCTACAAAGGACAGGAAATTATGGAGAGCCATTGTTGCCAATGTCCTGAAGAGAGATGTAGAAGAAGAAAATTATATGCAATGCTCAAACTCATACAAATAAAATAAATAATAGAAAAATCTAAATTCATGGAGCAATATGGATAGATTAAAAATAACAGTGGAAAAAATGGGAAACTATTTCTCTTTCAGTTATGTAGTCATGTGGCATTAATCTAGTATCACATAATGTGTTATTAAAAAACCAGTGCCAACTTCAGCACTTTATTAAGAGCTACAAAAGACAGGAAATTGTGAAGAGCCATGATTACCTTCAGATATGTAGTCATGTGGTACTAATGTAGTATCACATAATGCATTAATATAAAAACAGTGCCAACTTCAACACTTTCTCTTTCATTGTAAACCTGCACAAGGTTAATGGGCATGTGAACAGCATAAAGATAAGTGTATTTTAGTTCTTTCTTCTTATTTTCATCATACATGTGTACACTCTGCACGTACTGAAATATTTTGATGTCAGTAATACTAAAACAGGGTCTCTAGATACATGCTTTGGTTTTGTCTTTTCCTTCATATTTCAGGGTTTTTTTTTTAATCTTTGTATATATTACTAACATCTTCCATAACTGACATATGTCATAACTAGCAGTATAGCCCAGCGTTGCTCGGGTGTAATGAAAGCTTTAAAACTAATCAATGGTCTTGGAGCTCAGACTCTTTGGATGTTGGCATGAAAGACTAAAAAGCAATAGTTGTTTCCAATTAAAATGAAACCGTAGACTGAAAGAAAAATGAATGGATGTAAGTCAAATTTTGATTTCCTGGTATCGATATCAAATAAGTTTTTTTCATTGTAAACAGAATTTTGAAGGCTAAATAAGTTCTCTGAGTAAATGGTATCATGGCTGAGACTATGAACTACAATTATACCTACTTAGAGCCAAACTCGAAGCAAAAACTAAAATAAAGGGGCTGAAAAAATACAGACATACAAGCAGATAAACAGACAGACACACAAACATCTTGGCTTTTATATATATATATATATATATATATTATCAATTTTCTGCACTATTGTAAGAACTGTACCCTTGAAACTTCTGAATATCGTTTATTATGTCTTTGTCTATGAGTGTATGAAATTTGATTAAAATCAAACCACGCCTTCTATAACCCGATTTTTTTGATTATCGATTTTCGATATTTATTGAGGGTACCTCGACACAAAACCTAGCTAAAAACACTCACAAACGCTTATAGTACAACTGGGAAAATTTTCAAGAAAATCGGTTCAGCCGTTTTGGAGTCTATAGGTAACGGACACGCACACACACGCACACACACACACACACACACACACACACACACACACACACACACACATACACACACATACACACACAAACAAAGTTTTATTTATAAATAAGTTTGCAAGTGTTCTTAGTTAGGTTTTAGGGTCCCAGATATGTGCAAATAGTTAAGCCTCAAACTGGTGTCAAAAATGTATGAAAGTATAAAAATACATAGTAAAAATACCAGCAATACATTTTTGTAAAAGAAATAACTAATGCTCACAAGAAAATGAAATTTTGTCATTTTTCCATATGGAGTTAATGTGCCAATAAACAAACCAATAAACAGACAAACTTATTTAAAAAAATTAATGCGCAACAAACAGGATTACAATTTTAACTATTCATGAGTTATATATGGAAATTTTTATGGCTTTGGAAAATGGGAAAAATTTTTCTTCACTTGCTAGGGTTCTAACAATAGATAAATAAATAATCTTTATTATCCAAATTACAATTTTCTAAAAGGAAGTAAAACGTAACACAGACTGATTCCATTACATAAACAGTTAGAATATTGACAAGATTAAAAGTTGAGGATGAATAAATCTGGAAAGAAGACACATCCTTATTTTATGCTCCTTTCCATTTTTATGTGACTACTCAATTGATTCTCTATCCATATGAAGGCAGTTTGTTCCCAATATTGAAGGTCTGGATTACTCTAACATCATTTCACTACTATGCCTAAAAGTCAGACACATATCCTAGGCCGTTAAGATTATGTCTACCGATAATAAATCCTGGTAGGTCATCTAGTTCACTTAGTACAGTCCCAATGTACAGGTTAAATAAATCTGGTGAGAAAAAGTATCCCTGTTTCACTCCACTTTCTATTTTTGTGTATTTATTGAACTCATTCTCTGTTTCTATACAGGCTGATTATTCCCAAAAGAGGTTATGAATTACTTGAATATCTTCCTCATCTGTATGAAATTTTTTTTTTTTTTGTCTTGGATGGGATAATACAAATGAGAAAAAGAATATTGCAAACAGAAAATGTAATTGTTAAGTAACACAGTAACACATTCAGAAATTTTGCCCATTAACAGTGAAATATTTTTGACCCCTTCCTTTGATAAAGAAAAAATTCCATACTGTATTCATGTTGAGTATCAAAAGCTACACTTCATTGAAACATATAATCACCAGACTAAGATAATTTGATGAAAAACTGATGCAAGCTTAATCTATCAGTTTTCTTATTTTCCATCTCTTTATATGGGTTGTACCCCTGAAGAAGGACATAAGATGGACCAAACATTGCAGGAAAAAAAAAAGTCAGAAGGAGTTCAACTGTTTGAACATCTCTTGGAATAATTGTTCTCACTTCTCATTAATGCATCTGTTTTCTAATTCTTTTATATTTTTTTCTAATCATTTCACACCAAGCAAGACAGAACTGCCACTGGTGCACAGGGGGGTTACATAAGAGATGAGTGATGAGAAAAAGGAACAAGTTACAGGGGTGTCAGAGAATGGGTAAGAGAAGGATGAGAACACTGGTGTGAAGAGAGCTGCATGAGAGTAGGGTGGAAAGGGAGAAGAACATCATACAAGGGTTGTCAGGGAAAGGATGCGAGTCAAGAAAATAAGAGATGGCAGTTGACTTTGCATTTAAATTCTTGGAAATTGTAGCTGTCAGGAAAGCAAGTATACAGAGCAAAGAAGCTGCTAGAGTACAAGTTGCAGTTACATTTGATTAGTTTCACTGTAAAAGGGTGGGACCTAGGCGCTAGTATAGTATTTTGACTAAATTCATGCAGAGGGTCACCAGGGAGCTAGGTCTTCTACCTACAAATATTTTCACAGCTTCTACTTCGGTGAGCTAGAAGTAGAAGCTGTGAAAATATTTGTAGAAGAGACAGAACAAAGCCAGATTATGTCAGTGACAAAGTGACTGGAGTTGAGCTACCAGGTCTGGATCAATTACTTTACAGATTCTTTCTTGGAGTTTGTCAAGAAGCCCGAGAATAAAATATCCAGTAACCCTTTGTGTCTTAGTCTATTTATTGCCTTGCATAGGATGAATTTGATTAAAAAACAAACTCTTCTTTAAAGAAACAAGTTTAAAAAAGTTAAATCCAAATGAGTTTTGCGGTATTCTGCTATTGGATAAAATGTAATTAGTACTCTTAATGTGCAGTGTTGTCTGACAGTGCAGACCTACCATTGAGTATAATAAAAGTACCAACATTTACTGATGCTTTTAAGTATCTATGTTTCCACTTATGAATGTACAGCTGACATCACTGTAAGACTGTCCGTTCATATTAAGTGCGTTATATTTAAAGGACAAAATTAAAAAGAGATTAATTTGATGTCCAACATAAACTCTATAGATGTCATATACAAGATATAAATTATGTATTCAATATGATTTACCAAGAGACACAGACTTAATATTCAGCTTCTGTCTGCATATTGCGGAAATTTTCACTGTTAAGTGAAATCAATAAGAAGACTGAAACTAAAAGTTCTCTCTTCTCTTTTGTTTTGTTGCCATTACGGCTGTGTCTCAAGTCTTTACTTATTATAAATGTACTGCTCGAAAAAACAAGCAAAGGAAATTATGTAATTGAATAAATGTCTTCTTTTAGCCAAATGAAAGCATACATTTATATTTACCTTTCTATCAAACAAGAATTCTGTTGAGATATTAATTTTCTTGTTCGCACTTTACATATTTATTCATCATTTTTGGTAATTTGTAGTTTTTTATATCTTCTGACTAGTTTTGTCTAACATGTAACATAATATTGTTTCTATTTAATTTTTAACTCTTTCTTGATTTTTCTTTTGTCTTTTTTTTTCTTTTCTGACATTTTTTCTTTCTTTCCTACTTTTCCATTTTTCTTTTCTTCTCTTTTTTCTTTTTTCTGCCTTTTTTTTGTTCTCTCCTGCTTTTATTTTCCCTCCTGACTTTCTCTCTTTCTTACCATTTTTCTTTTTTTCTTTTCTATCTTTTCTGCCATTTTTGTCATTTTTTTGAAAATTTTATTTTCACACTTCTCTGCCTTCTTTTTCATTACTCCCTTTCTTTTCTTCTCAGCTTTCTTTCCCTCTTTCCTGTCTTTATTTTCATTCCTTTCTGATTTTTTCTTCTGCTTTCTTTCTTTCTCTTTCCCATTCTTGTCTTTATCTTTCTTGCATTTCTTTATATGTTTTGTTTTCTTTCTTTATTTCTTTCTTTCTTTCTTTCTTTTCTGTCCTTCTTTTCTTCTCTTTATTTCTTTCTTTTTTTCATTCACTTCTACTTTATATTTCTTCTTTTTTTAAATTCCTGTCTTTCTTTTCATTCATTCTTGCTTTTCTTCTTAGCTTTCTTTCTTTTCTTCTCTCAATTTTGCCTTTTTTTTCTTTCATTCTTTGTGGCTTTTCTTTTTGCCCCTTTCTAGTTTCCTTTTCTCTTTTTCTTTCCTACTTTTCTTTCCCTTCTCTGCCTTCAGTCTATCACATTTTGTTTATTCATAAATTCACCATTCATCCCACTTCCTGACTTACCCACCAGAAGGCACAAAAGTTAAAATAATCTTTTAGATGTATACTTCAGCAGGCACAACATATTATGCAAATAAGCCTCTATTGAGTAGTCCCAAACATTTTATGAAATGGTTCAAGGCTGTCCTCAGCTGATTCACCTGTCTCCCTAAATCACTAAGCATTATGATTTGCCATACTCACAGGATGGACACAACATTAACTTATATTAGTTTGCACACCCAGTCATTTGTGAGTAATCCAGTGAATAGATGTGGTTTATCTCAATGTCTTTTATTTTAATCAGCCATTGTCTGGTACACACAGCATATGCGTTCAGAGAAAGATTAAAAAATATCATAAGCAATGGCTGCAGGTTTAGTTTCATACACACATCCAGAGCATTTTTAAAATTTTACATTCCAACAAACTTTGTCAGTTTTTCAGCTTATTCTTATATTAATTTTAAATTTTGAAATAACTTAAATTGTTAAATTTTTTATCTGTCTATATTTTTGAGATGAGATATTGTAACTATTTACACTATTTGCATTGTTCAGACTACATCTTTATTGTCATATTCACAATGTTTCATCCCTTGTATGCTCCAATCATCTTCACATGATATACATTGAAATTTTGAACTGAACCTTTTTATTTCATCCCCAGAAGTAGATTGTTCTAATTCCATGTGCCATGCCTCTTCTGGGTATATCTGTTTCAGTTATTTCCCTTTACTAAACTTGCCAAGTTTTTGTTCACTTCAACCGTGGTCGCATATTGAACTCACAACACTTTGGGTTAAGTCACGGGATTACTTCAACCAACACTTTTATTCACTGGCTAATGTGCAATGCTACAAAGATGTAGACAACAGACAAGCAATGTAAATCATATAAAAAATGAAATTTTGTGTTTAATGTGTACTTAAAACTGAATTTTCTTAACTAAATATTTATTTTTAATCAGAAAGCAACAACTGAAATTTCTAGGGCACATAATGAGGAAAGAAGGCTTGGAAAATTTGACACTCACAGGACATATAAAATGCATCAGAGACAGAGGAAAGTAATAAAGGTGTAAATGATTTGCAGAGCAAGGAGTAGGAGATATAGTAAAAGGACAAACATTACTAAGAGCTACAAAAAATAGAAAGTTGTGCAGAACCTTAATCACTCACACCTCACAATGTTTTAGTACTAATTTAGTAGGAGCAAGTGATACGCTGGTATAACCAGGTCATATTTATTAATTGTAGGGGATTAATAGATCATTACAATTTCAATACATCTTTGCCTAAAAAAGAAAAAAATAAAGAAAATAAAATAGAAAAGATAAAATAAAAAACTGAATTAAAACAAGTTAGTCTAATTTCGACTATGATAAAGTTAAATTAAAATCAATGTTCCTGTCACATAACATGAACTGTGGTTTGTCTCACAAAGAAGTAAAAATCATTAAATAAATCAGTTTTACCAACTGGCTTATTAGAGCTAGTGTCCAGATCTTGTTTCTTATAATCACAATGTATCAGCCATTATACTCTCCAGGCTTTTTTAGGAATAGTGTCCAGATCTTGTTTCTATGATCACAATGTTTCAGACATTATTCTCTCCAGTCTTCTTAAAGTGCTGGCCTCCTGAAGGAGTCTTAGTAAATTAATGTATAATAAAATCAGTTATTAACTAGTTTAGCTTCAGTAAGTGAATTTTTCTGGCAGAAAGAATTCTCCATTTGTTCTATTAATGACTGTACAAATTGTGGTAAAAGAGCCTCTTTTGTAATTTTAGCCATGATCTTAAAAGGACTTCGTTTTTTATTTATTTCACTACAAGTAAGACAATAAATCTGCTAAGATGCAAGGGGTTACTGAGTGTGAAAAAATATGAGTAAAAGAAAATATTAAGAACAATAAAAAGAACATAAATTAAAACAAAAGATATCGATTGATAGTGCATTTAAATTTTGGAAGATCAAAGTTGGCTGGAAAATAAGAAGAGAGTTCCAAAAGCAAGACGTGTGGGAAAATAAATTTTAGGTTAAATTTACGGTTATATCTAGCTAAGTCAATTGTAAAATGATAAGAGCTTGCTGCTAATCCAGTACTGCACTTAAATTCATAAAGTCTAGGTACCATAGCAGAAAGTTCATCAGAACAATACAGAAAAGCAATGTTATGTGAGTCGGATAGTGAATGAAGCTGAGATATCAGGTCAGCTCCAATGAAATTGCAGATCATTTGGATTATATCAAGAATCTCTCAAATACTTAGCAGAAGAACAAAACAAGATGTGGCAGCAATATTCAATGCATGGATGTATGGTAGACTTATAAATATCTAAGATAGTTTCAGATGAGAAAAATTGGCCAGCAGAACATAGTGGACAAACCTTCCTAGCAACAGACCTAGCAATTGATTCAATATGATAATTCCACAGAAAGCAGAAAATATTAGCCTGATGATTAAAAGAGAGTAGTTTTATTTTTGGAGGTATTAAAATTAACATGACATTTTTTGCTCAAATTAATAGATTGCCATTCATTTTTAGATCAGTTACCAAATTTGACCTTATTGAACTAATCAGATTTAGCTGTGACATTAGCATAGATACAGAGTTGAGAATTGATGTCATCAGGAAGGTCATTGATGAAGATTAGGAGCAATGTAGTTCCAAAGATAGAATCCTCGGGAACACCAACATTAATGCAAAAATGTAGAAAATTTATCCATTCAAGACAACTTTCATTGATAAGAAAGAATGAATCAGATCAAAAATTCATCCAGGAATACCATAACCTTTCAACTTGTGAAGAAGACCATCATGCCAAACTCTGTTAAATGCTTTTGAGTTATCCAAGGCAATAGCCTGAACTTCACATAAAACTTGATAGACTCTTTCTACAATAATCACTAATACATCAGTAGCTGACATGAAGTGGAAGCCATATTCAATTAGTCACTTAAGTGCCATACAGGATACATGCTTTGAAAGTGACATGACTGACTGAACAGAAGATTTTTCCACAGTAGGTTGCCATTACTTTCTTCAGCAGACTGGTTGACAACCAAGGCTATAGAACCCAATCTGTCCTATTATTCGAGCCATAGCTGGAGGGAAGAAACAGATGGTTAATACCTTTCCCAAGGGTATTTACACATAAGTGAATGCAACAAATTTGACTGGAATTTGAACTCAGCTCTCCAATTTCTTGTTCCAAACTGCACCACAATGCACATTTGGAAGCCATATTATTTGTCTGAAAGATGAGCATGTGATATGAGATGCTTGAGCAATTCAGAGTTGATCTGAACTTCATTGTCAAAAAGAGGTAGAAGGCTAATATGTCAATAGTTAGAAGGATCAGATGGTTTTTTCTAAGTTCTTACAGACAAGCAGGAAAGCAAGAAGCAACAAGGCATTATTGCTGACTTTGCAGAGAACAGAAGGCAATTCAGAAACACATTTCTTGAGGACTATTTTGTGGCTAATTGTGGCTTTATCTGGTATTTCCAAGAAGGTACAAAAGTATTAATGTCAGCATTAACCAAAGAAAAAACCTTCTATGAAACAATTCTCAATAGGAAGATTGAGAATATCAATTCAAGGGGCATCTTGAATAGTCAGTAAATGAATCCCAATCAGCATGCTGATAACAGAAAGTCATGTGAATAGGAAGTTCCTTTTAAAAAGATGACCCAAAAGAAATATCAACAGATAATACAGAATGGTGTAAATTACCAAGAGGATAAAGTTATGATGCTTCATAAGTGCCAGGAAAGAAAAGGACAGCATATATTAAAAGAATTTTGATGGGTCATTTTTAAAGAAAGATTTAAAAATATGTTTTATACTATGAACTTTTTATTAAATATATTTCTATAACATCTAAAAATAAAGCATTTATATATATATATTTATATATTTTGAAATTGATAAATTCTTAAACATTTGAATGTAAAAAACAACATTACACTATGTGATTGCAAGAGATTATATGATACCTGTTTTAGTATAAATGGTAAAAAATGAAATTTTGCATGAAAGAAAAATGAAAAAAAGAAAAGGCTCAGATTGCTATAACAATGTGCATTTCTACTTCTATGTGCAATGTCTGTTCAGAATGTTGTGGATCATGGTTCTCCACTATTTCCTATCCTTTGTACCTCTTAATAAATTTTGTCTCTTTGCTATCTCTCCTAAATCTTGTTCTGCAATCCATTTACTTAGGTTCTGTGTTGTTTTGCCTTGTCTCTCTTGCCTTTATTATGTTTTGTGGGTATCAAATTTTTCATGACCTCTTTGTTTCTAACAAAATTTTCTTTTTTCTTAATACTTTGTTTAGCCTTCAGAAGGTATTTTTCTTTATAACAATGCATCTTCAGATTTCAGTTTTTCACTTTACATCTTCTGTTAAAACATTTCCCAGATATTTAAATTGTTGTACTTGCTTGATTTTGGTATCCCCAAGTTATAATTTGCATGTTAAGCTCTTCCTTTTGCTAACAACCATGTGTTCTATCTTCTTGTAATTGAGATTTAGTCCTTTCTTCTTGCTTTCCTTAACTACTTTCTGTAGGATTTCTTGTAGTTTCCTTTTTATGTCTGCTATCAACACTGTCATTTGTATATCTTATGTTGTTAAGATTATGGCCACCAATAATGTATCCTGGTAAGACTTATAATTCTCTCAGAATTACTTCACTGTATAGCTTCAATAATTTTGGTGAGAAGACACAACTTCTTTCTATTTTTGTAAATTTACTGAAATCATGTTCTATCCCTATGCAGGTAGTTTGCTGCCACTATGGATCATGGCTTATTTTAATTATGTTGGTTATCTGCTGTTTCTTTCTAACATTCTTGACTTCAATATATCCTTTGAGTATCAAATTTTCCAAGCCCACTTTCCTAATTATGTACCCTAGAAAATTCAACTTTCTCTTTTGGATTCTAATTATAAGTATCTTCCTTGTTGCTCATACATTCCATCCACAGTATCCTCAACCCTATTGTGTAGAGCCATACTGCTGTTTTTTCAAATCTTCTTTTCATCTGTGAGGAAATTGTCCAGGATTCCCTACCATATAGAAGGATAGATCTTTATATAGGAGCTGAGCCTATTCTTTTATTTATTTCTAATTAAATTTAATTTAAATTTTCCTGTTTCTTCATCATTTCAAAACTTACACTTAATAGAAAGAGAAAGGATGAAATCTGTAATGTATCAGTAAGTCAGTTAAGTGCCATACGTGATACACGCTTGGGCAATTATGTCTCGAAAGAGACATGACTGACTGGGCAGAAGATTATCTTGCAGTAGGTTGCCATTACTTTCTGTGGTAGACTGGTTGCCAACCAAGGCTATAGAACCCAATCTGTCCTGTTATTAAACCCATAACTGGAGGGAAGAGATGGATTAATAGCTTTCCCAAGGGTATTTGTGCATAAGTGAATGCAACGACTGACTGATTGTAATGTATAAGTACCTAATATTTATATTCAGCCTTGAATGATTGATGATACTTTTCATGGCTCAGTTGGTCGTTTCATGGCTACCATTTCAAATCCTGCTGCAGTGAATATTTTTTTGTTTAACAAGATTTTCAAATATTCAGGTCAGTAGATGAAAATAAACAAATAAACTATTTAAATGATAAATGAATTATCTACTCAAATAGGGGCAGCCACTAAAAATAATGTTTAAAATGATAAAAATCTGTGGGGTTATCTGGTGGATAGAAAATGCATTGATTACATTCGAATATTAAACTGAGCAGATATGAACTTTCAAGAATCTGTGATGAGAAGGATTGAACTTAAAAGGCACTATTTGACTTTGCTTGATCAGTGACAGACATTAAGACTGAGTTAGTCTGAGGCAAGTTGAATCTAATGATAGCTTCTCCTGCAAAGTGGGATGCAGGCTTGATTCTTGTTAGCGAATGTATCTTTTTTTTTTATAAGATTTGTCAAATATTAAGGCCAGTAAATGAAAATAAATGAATACACTTAAAAAATAAGCAGAGTCAATTATTAGCATCCACTAAACATAACATTTAGAGTTAATTGCATATATATATATATATATATATATATACACATACACACACACATACACACACACATATATATATATATAAATATATAAGAAAAAGTGCGAGAAGCCATGAAAGTTTTGTTAAAAGTGTAGATTTATTGTTGTTATTATTATAATTATTACTTGCTTTTTTTTGTCTGATATATTAATACCATACTGGTATTTGTGTCACTACATGTGTTTTGAGTCTAAAGTTAACTCTCTTCCAGCAAATAAACTTGTGACTTTACATATTGAGATCCATTTGTTTTTCTGATGGGCAAGGTATTGTGAATAAATAGATAAATCAAGTGGTGGGTAGGTCAGAGAGTTCATATGTGTGCATGTGAGTTGGGTTTTTTCACACTTGCATGTTAAATTTCTTCTGTCACCTTCATTGGCTATAAAAAATTTTTTTCACTTACTAGTGAAATTTGATTTCATCTTTATACTTCAAAATTGTTTTCAGTGATTTTGATTCAATTCTACTCTATGGGTCATCTAGTTCTTTTTGTTGTTTTTGGAATATGATTTGAATTGTGTGTGTGTGTGTGTGTGTGTGTGTGTGTGTGTGTGTGTGTGTGTGTGTTGCATTTGAATTTTGTGTGACTGTGTGTATGTCTTACATTTTTCATGTTGTTTTGTAGGGAAGGCTTGTATTTTTATAAATATTTCTTTTTGTAGACAATGAAGGTGACAGGAGAAATTTAACATGTCAGTGAAAAAAACTGAACACACACACACACACACATATGAATCCTCTGACATGCCCACCACTTGAATTACCTATTTATACACAATACCTTGGCCATCAGAAAAAGAAATGGATATGGATATGTGAAGTCACAAGTTTATTTGTCTGAAGAGAGTCAACTTTAGACTCGAAACACATGTAGTGACACAAATACCATTATGGATAGTTAATATATCAGACAAAAAGCAAGTAATAATTATAATAATAACAATAACTCTACACTTTAAAGAAAATGTTCACAGCTTCTCACACTTTTCTTCTCTATCAATTTCTCTCATTGGAACAACCCCTATTCCTTTTTTTAATATATATATATATATATATATATATATATATATTGTGTGTGTGTATTAGGCAGCATTTTTTCATTAAGGCATGTTTCCTTAAATAATATAGACATATTTTGTCTATTTTAAGTAAAATACATGTGTGTGTGTGTGTGTGTGTGTGTTCAGTTTTTTTCACTGACATGTTAAATTTCTCCTGTCACCTTCATTGTCTACAAAAAGAAATATTTATAAAAATACAAGCCTTCCCTACAAAACAACATGAAAAATGTAAGACATACACACAGTCACACAAAATTCAAATGCAACACACACACACACACACACACACACACACACACACAATTCAAATCATATTCCAAAAACAACAAAAAGAACTAGATGACCCATAGAGTAGAATTGAATCAAAATCACTGAAAACAATTTTGAAGTATAAAGATGAAATCAAATTTCACTAGTAAGTGAAAAAAATTTTTTATAGCCAATGAAGGTGACAGAAGAAATTTAACATGCAAGTGTGAAAAAACCCAACTCACATGCACACATATGAACTCTCTGACCTACCCACCACTTGATTTATCTATTTATTCACAATACCTTGCCCATCAGAAAAACAAATGGATCTCAATATGTAAAGTCACAAGTTTATTTGCTGGAAGAGAGTTAACTTTAGACTCAAAACACATGTAGTGACACAAATACCAGTATGGTATTAATATATCAGACAAAAAAAAGCAAGTAATAATTATAATAATAACAACAATAAATCTACACTTTTAACAAAACTTTCCACAGGTTCTCACACTTTTCTTCTATATCAATTTCTCTCATTGGAACAACCCCTATTCCTTTTTTTAATATATATATATATATATATATATATATATATATATATATATATATATTGTGTGTGTATTAGGCAGCATTTTTTCATTAAGGCATGTTTCCTTAAATAATATACATATTTTGTCTATTTATTTTATATAAAATACATAAAATAAACAGACAAAACTTGTCTATATTATTTAATGAAACATGCCTTATATATATATATATATATATATATATATATATATATATTAAGTTGAGTAATACAGTTCGGTGGAAGCAAGGTGAATAATGACTAAACAGTACTAAAAAAGAATGAGATATGTCTAGGGCAACATGGACAGTATGATGAGAACAATCTAGTCCCTATATTTAAAGAAAAGGCTCAGTTCAACTTTTGCCAATTACCAGAATTGACTGACATCTGAATAAGCCAGAAGACATAATGGGAAAACTCTTGTGATGATAATAAAGATGGCAACATTACTCCAAATATAAACTGTGTGCATGTGTTTATATATATAAATGACACTCAAGTTTTTACATCTCTCTCTCTTCTACATACTGATATCTCTATCAATAAAAATATATTACATACAAAAATATTATACTATTTGATATATATAACAAATTAGCATAATGATGGAACAGTCTATATTATTTATGCGGATTGTTGTTTATAAAAAAATAAATTTTAAATAAACATAAATAAATTGGAAAAATATTAGTAATATTTCATATATATATACATATGTGTGTGTGTGTGTGTGTGTGTGTGTGTGTGTATGTGTGTGTGTGTGTGAGTAGGCATCCATTTTCTTGGGAGATAATGGTAGTATTCTGTTTGGTCTAAGTTCATTTCTTTTATAAGCAGTATCTGAAGATGCTGGGCAGTTTAATGTTTGCATCGTAGTCTATTCTAGAATATGAAACAAAGGTCTGAGATTACTTCCTCTGCTTCCTGCATTGTCTTCTGACCTCCAAATATTGGTTTCACTTTTTATTGCACTTCATGACTTCTTGAACAGCCTGGTGCCAGCCATTGTAATCGTCAGGTTGCTGTTCCTGGTTACCTAGGTTGATACCTATAAATTTCAGGTCTTTCTTGCAAATATCTTTGAAATATAATGCAAGGTGGTCTGCCAGACAATTATATTAAGGGATAGTTTATATGGGTAAACTAAGATAAGAGCTAGTTTTAGACTAGAGCGGGTTCCAGTTGTAGTGATCAGGGAAACATCCTCTTAGGTTCCTGTTCCATAGGGCAGTGGTTCATAGCAAGAAGCTGTTTGAGTGAAACATAACTTTCGCTGATAAAATATGGAGGGAATGTGGGTGGTTTGTTACTATTGAAGTGGTATGGCGAGTCCTACCCATAAAGGTGAGACTTGGCGGAACCAAGTGATGTAGTTCATCCAGCACTTTCTATGGTAGTAGCAATAAAGCAGTGAGAGGCTCACCCCATCTAGCACCTGAGAGAGTGGTTAGAGGTTGTCTTTGGTATCTTGCTGCTATTCATTCAATCTATATGACCCAGCTATCAAAAACAGCATTGACAGAAGAGAAGTTGCATTGCTCCAACAGAATAATTATTGAACTGTATGCAATAATGTTAAATTTTTTTTTTAATAATCATATTGCCCAAGCAAGGCAGTTTACTGCCACTGTTGTGCAGAGGGTTACAGAGGAGAAAAGTTATGAGAAAGAGTGACAGGTTATAGAGAGTGTCAGGAAGTGGGTAAGTGAAGGATGAGAATACTGATGAGAGTGGAGTGGACGGAGAAAGGAGCATGAGAGAGAGGATGCAGGTTAGTGAGATAGGAGATGACTATTGATGTTATATTTAAATTCTTGGAGACTGTAGCTGTTGGGGAAGCAAGTAAACGGAAGAGAATTCCACAGGCAGGAAGTGTGAAAAAAGAAGTTGCTGGAGTATAATTTGTGTTTACATTTTATTGGTTTCACAGTAAAAGGGTGGGACCTAGTTGCTAATCTTGTGGCTCGAGTAAATTCATATATAGGGGGCACCAGTGAGCTAAGTTCATCAGAGCAGAAGCCATGAAAGTATTTGTAGAAGAGACACAGGGAAGCCACATTGCGCCAGTGAGAAAGTGACTGTATCTGAGCTGCCAAATTGGGATTGAATACATCAATCTCAGCTTCAAGTTTTTTTAAATAACATATTGGGACTTTTGGCAAAGAGAACACAATTTTTTTTTGTAATGTAATCATTTCTATCAAAATTTTGATGAGTGATTGAGAAAATTGCAAAACTTGTGGAGATTGATCAGAATTGAATGTATATGTCCATATATGCATAATTTGATAGAATACTCCTTGAAATGGATGGCAGACTTTACACTCAGTTTGGATATCCACCTAAAGGAAGGAAACTCTAATAAAAGCCTATGACCATGGTAAAAAGCTGCCATGTCCCACCTGACTGGACCACAATATATAAATTCTTGGTTTAAATAGTGAAATTGATAATGTACATGCCACTCTCCACCTTAAAACATCTTGCACAAAACAGTTATTAACTTGTTTAATACAACTCATACAAGAGGATCTGTAACAATCATGGAATGTCTGCCTCTAAAAAGGTCTTTGTAAAGGTATGATGTTGCTGCTGACTATGATGAATATTTATTAGGAAAATCTTTGTGATGCGTTTTATCCTTCAGGACTCCATCAGACTAAAATGATGCTTAGCATCATTTTAGTCTGATGGTGTTGCAACTACATGTGTGCAGGAATGAGAGGTGATGCTGAGAATTTTAAATTAATATTAAATGTATTTTTTTAAAGATGTGTTTTGGGTATATAGTCCAGCTGATTTCATTTAATTTCATCTTATCCATGTTTTTTCTTTCAATTTTGTCATTATTCCACATTGTGATAGTAAAAGATCTATCAAGAAAGGTGAAATGTTGTAAGAACCTGGATGTAATTTTCCTGGGCATAATCTAGTGATTAAAGTACTTTCAATACATTTTTATTTGGCTAAATTGCTTTCTCTTTTAATTGGAGAACAATTTTTAGAACCAAAATTATGGTCAGGCTCATTACAATGAGCAACTTTGAGTGGCTTGTTTTGTAAAATATCTCTTTTGTGTTCAAATGATATTTTATTTTTTATTTAATTTCCTTTTTTCACTTTGTCATACGTTTTCCTAAAACTGTTTTTGATATATAAAAATGTGCATAGCATTTTCATATATATATATGTATATATATATATAGCTTGGTGGGTGGATCTCTGACTGCTGACAAATCAGTGGGATTTCAGTTCCAGCTTGAGGCAAATAGTTAATCTAGCTGCACTGAAAAACTCTGATACAGCAAAAAAGGCCTGTATGCAGATGATATATATATAGTGATTTTCTAAGCACCACTTAGATGTGACACAAGGCCGAAAGTATGGGACACCCAGTGAGGATTGAACTCACTACTCAGTTCTAATGGTTCTACCAAGACAAACTTGCTAACCATTATATATATATATGATGAAAATAAAATGAATTGAACGAATTTACAAATCCATTGTTCATAATTTATTTTGTGAATATTTTTAGAAAAAAAATTCAACTCCTCAGACCAAAACTTGTTTTTTGTTTTTAATTTCAGTCTGTGGAGTTGAATATTTTTTGTAAAAAATATTTATGAAATAAACTATTACAAATGGATTTGTAAATTCTTTCAATTTATTTTCATTATAATACTCTGTTAAATTTTAACATTGAGTTCTCATCGGATTACAATTACCAATAGAATTAACCTTACAAATTACCAAGGATACTACTTTACTATATATATATATATATATATATGTATGTATGTATGCATATATACATATATATTTAATCCAGTTCAAACCAGACAAAGCAGTAAAGCCACTAAGATGCAACAGGTTTAAATGAAACCAAGTATTTAGCCATTTGCAATATTCTGATCAATTAAATTTAATATAAAAAAATTTATTCATATAATTTTTTATATCAATCATCAGATCAACTTATGTATATGCATCCATTTTAGTCTTTTTATCCATTTTATCACAATTTTATACCATGTAGTCTTCTATATAATAATATTTATTGCTATTAATTTATCCAAGTCCGTGCATAGCCACTAAAGTCTGTTCATGTGTCTATTATATATCATACTATCAATGTAAATAGCTGATTCCTTAAATTTATCTAACTGCTATTAGCACCATATTACCTTCATACCGCTGCCTGTAAGGCTGATCATAGAGTGACTACTGCTAACTCTGCAGCTGTTGTTGCAGCAATACAACCAGCACTACTACTCAACCACCACTCAAAGGATATATGCCACTACCTCAACTCCTACCACCTTTATCTAATCCACTGTTACCACTCCCAGCAACACTGTTACTGCAACCTCTGCTACCACCTCTAAAATGTTACAGCCATTTTTATCCTTATTGTTATAAGTAATAGAGATATTTATGCAAGATATATTTTCCTGCATGAATTACAAACACTCATGCACATACGCTATGTCAATCCATTTATCTATATATAAATATAAAAAGATATATTTAGAGATATAAGTAGATACACAGACAAATAGAGAAAGAGACGGATGGATAGAAAAGTGAACAAAAATGGAAAATACACTTTAAAGTACAAATATAAGGATTGAGTTGTTTGACCTAATCTGTTTAGGAATTAACATTAATATAATTTAGATAAAGCAGGAGGTCTGATGATTGCTAGGAGAGTTGGGGAAAAAAATGTTTAGGACCAATGTCCCTTGAAATATGTTCATGTCTCTTAAGAATTAGCTTCACTTAGATTATTAAAATAAGAATCAAACTCTCTCATTCTGATTACTAGACAAAAGGGTGTTTAGCAATATCTATTAACACATATATATTCATATCTAAATAAAACATATGTGTGTGTGTGTGTGTGTGTGTGTGTGTGTGTGTGTGTGTGTATTAGGCAGCAATCTCTCTTTTATAAAAGTTTCATTGAAGATGACTGCGAAGCATTTTATTAATTTTTTCTTGCATGATCATAGCTGCATTAGAACCCATTTGAACACACATTAAGACCTACTAACATCTGTCCGCATATACTTGGGGAATATATGACCATAACAACCTCATCCATATGCAAAAAAAAGAAATGGTTAAAAATAATGGAAGCCATCTCACAATAATATCAACTATGAACACAACCACAATATGTTGACAGTGTTCAGAAGTTTAAAAAACATTAAAATACTTATTTATACATACATATAAAAATCTACATATTCAGTTAAAATAAAAAATACATCCTTGATAATGGCTAATAGCACTCAAATCCATGAAAAATTTAGGCAGTTTTTATGCATGATGCCCAGAAAAGAAAATACTTGTATGCAAAGAAGAAAAATTTAACAAAAAGCTTAATCATAGAGCTTTGTCAGTCTTCTTAAATGAAACCTGTGATTTTTATATCAACATATATATATATATATATATATATATATATATATATATTTTACAAAATGTTCATAAGATTTACAAAATGGATTAACAACCAATATATTTTAGAATATTAATATACTGTTTAATTAAAAACAGAGTATCTACTCAAATATAAGTATCTATTAAAAATAATGTTCAAACGAATAAATTAATATATATATATATATATTTGGAGAGCGATCTTTCTTTTAAAAACATTTTGTAAAAAACAACCAACAAGGAAGATTTTATTAATTTTTATTTAATTTTTCTAGAATTCTTACATAATTCTTTTTCACTGAAGATAAATAATGTAAAAATGTTCAATAATTATAAACTTTCTATTGGTTGAAAATAAAAAAATACTATTTGAATCACAATTACAGAAGCATCTCGCTATAAGAGAGGCACTCTATATCAAACAATTCTCTCCTACCATTAACCTTTCATTAAAACATCACTCAATAAATCCTGGCCCTAACTAATACAACAACAACTTTTTGATAAAATTTGACTTTATTCATCAACATAGACTCCTTGTAGAGTGATAAATTGATTCTTCTTCTTTAACAATTCAATGCCTTTTGTCTTTGGCCTCAAAATACACCTCAGTTTCTGATATCATTTCTACATTGAAGCCAAATCTCATTCCCTGGAGAATTCTTTTGAGATCTGCAAACAGCCAGTAGTCACTGGGGGCCAGATCTAGAGAATAGGGTGGATGCAGAAGAAAGTCAAAATAGAATTCATGTAGTTTTTGCCATCGTTGTCATCAACTTGTGACACGGTGCGTTGTCTTGGTGAAAGATCATTTTCCTTCTTCATTTGTGGCTGTTTTTTGGCAATTTCTTCCTTCAAATGCACCAATAATGCTATATAATATTTGCTATTGATGGTTCTTCCTTTCTCAAGGTAATCAATGACCAAAATACTTTGCACATCCTAAAATATGGAGGCAAAAATCTTGCCTGCTGATGTTTGCGCATTTGGTCGCTTTGAACAGCTTTCACCTGCTGTTTTTCACTCAACTGAATTCTGATTTGACTCTGAAGTGAAGTGGTGGATCTATGTTTCATCCATTGTCTAATATTTATGCAAAAACTCTTTCTTGTTGTGTTGAAACAGTTGCAAACAATGCTCTGAATCATCAATACATTGTTGTTTTTGATCGACTGTGAGAAAATGCAGCACCCACTTTGAACACAGCTTTTTCATTGACAAACACTCATTCAAAATGGTGAATACACTGCCTTCTGATATGTTCAACTCCTCTTCTATCTCATGCAATTTCAATTTACGATCGGCCAAAATGAGTTTGTGGAGTTTTTGGTGTTTTCTGGACAACTGCTGATTTTGGACAACCTGAGCATTCAGCATCATTTGTGTCTGTATGACCGCATTTAAAGCCAACATACCACCTCTTAACCATTGTTTCTAATAGAGCAGAGTCTGAATAATACTTATCAAGACATTGCTTTGCTTGAACCGTATTTTCTCATCAGAAAGCAATGCTTTATCAACACATGAAATTCAGATTTTGCCATTGTTTTGAAAATTTGCAACATTAGCTTCACTTAACTGCAATTTGTAAACTAATAATCTGGTTGGGCCCAAATTTTGTCACATGCCATTTGAAAATGAGTACTTCATAAAAATCACATAGATTTTTTTATTAGTGGCACCATCTATATGTCAAGCTGGGACTTATTGAGTGATGTTTTATTTAACAGTGGAAATGTAGTTTTGAAAGTTTTTTAAAAACAGAAATACATTAATGAGATTTCCAGTCACAAGCATCCCATGAAAGCTTTTAAAGAACACTCCTTATGAAAAACACAAAATAAATTACATTACAATCAAAACATGAGATCAAAATAACAATATTAATGACGTAACATCTTTGAGAATGGCTGAATGCTCTTGGAAATTTAATAATTATGGGACATTTTTACATTCCTTATCCCCAACAAAAAGAAGACATATAAGAATACTTGGAAAATTAAAATAAAAAATTAATAAAATCTGTCTTGTTGGTCAACACACACACACACACACACACGCACACACACATGCACGCACGCATGCACACACATGCATGCGCGCACACACACACACACACACACACACACACACACACACACACACTGGGCATATGACCAAGTGGTTAGAACGTTTTCTTTCTGATCATGAGGCTTGGGCTCAAATGTCACCATGGTTGATTTGTCAGGAAGGTTATGTTTTGATGTTATCAGTCTCGAGGAGGAGATCCCAGTGTGTGGAACATTTGGAAAGTGCCTGAATACCATACCACAGGTATGTGAGTGAAATTGGGTAGATTGGACCCCTTTGGGAGCTGTTGATGATTGTGCTAGCATAAAGTCACAAGTCATCGTAACAGAGGGTTTGAGCATCCTGGCATTGTTCTGAAAGTTGATCATGATACATAAACTGCTCTCTCGCAGAAACTGTAACTAAGGTTTACTCAGCAAAGTTGCAGTATAAACCACAGATGGGCTCTGTGGGAGTTGAACAAACACAAATAATGTTCCTGAGCAGGTAATGAGGATTAGCTAGCACTCTTAATGGACAGACATCCTTGGATACAAGTGGCCAGCTATATATATATATATATATATATATATATATATATATCAGAGAGAGAAGAGAAGTGAGATAAATAACAATATAAATATTTGTAGTCATATCTCATAAAATGTATAGTACAAAGAGTATGTGTCATATATGAGTATAAAGTGCTCTACATCTTGAGCTTTTTGGTGCTCTTTACAGTTGTAGAGCACTGGATGCTATAAGCTTGCTGCCTTGTACCATTCTTGGCTGAGTAAAGACCTGTAATGCAAGATCAGTTATTTATTTTTTATTTTTCTGAAAATGCTTGGTACTTGTTGTTCAAATTTTTCTTCTTCTATGTGCCATATCCCTTCAAGACGAAGGCAATCATGGCTTTCCACATCTCCCTATCCCTGGTGGCTCTTAGCAAGCTTTCTCCTCTTACATCATGCAACTGTCATTCTGCCATGCACCTGCTCAGACCCTTCAAATATGTTACCTGCTGCTTTCCTCTGTCTCTCCTTCCCTCTATCTGGCCTGTTAGTATCAGGTTCTCCAAGCCCCACTTCCTCATTGCTGGTCCCAGGAAATTTAGCTTTCTCTTCTTTATACTCAGTATTAATTTTATTTTCATCCTTTCCAAAGCCTCATCATTACTCACATGCTCGATCCATGATACCTGCAGCATCCTTCTGTAGAACCACATTTCAGTTGCTTCAAATTTTTTCTTCATCTTTGATGATAATGTCCAGCATTCACTGCCATATTGAAGAACTGACATCACATGGCAATCCTGTACTCTCTTCTTTGTTTCTAGCAAGATTTTCTTGTCTCTTCTGTTAATACTCTACTCACCTTCAGGAACACATCCTTCACCATGCCAATTCGCCTTCAAATCTCTGTGTCACACTTTCTGTCTTCTGTTATAACACTTCCCAGGTATTTAAATTTTTGTACCTGCTTGATTTTAGTATCCCCCACCTGTAATTGGCATTTTGGGCTGCCTTTTTTGCTGATGACCATGCATTCGGTTTTCATGCAGTCTATTTGTAGTTCTTTCTTGACACTCTCTTCAGCTACCTTCTGTAGGAGGTCTTGTAGTTTCCTTTGCAAGTCTGCTATCAGTACTGTATCATCTGCGTACTTTAGGTTGCTTAAATTGTGGCCTCCGATGACAAATCCTGGTATAACATTTAGGGTCCTCAGAATAGTCTTGCTGTACAAGTTGAATAGATCTGGTGAAAAGACATATCCTTGTCTTACGCTTCTTTCTATCTTTGTATATTTGCTGAATTCATTACCTGTCTGTATGCAAGTTGTATCCCAAATTTGTCGAGGCTGCTGAGCATCTCCATCAATTCTTTGTGATGTATTTTGTTGAATGTCTCTGCATAATCAATACAACATAGGTACCTGTCCTTCTTCATTTGTATTGCCATTTCGAAGAGCATCCTAATCATAAATATGGTGTTCCTTGTTCCAGTGTCTTTGACAAAGCTGCAATGTTCTTGTCCTATCTCTGGCTTGATTCTGCTTCTCACACTATTCATCAGGATTTGAACGATCAGTTTTGCAATGTGGCTCATTAAACTGATTGTTCAATGGAGTTTGCACTCATTTACACCTGGCTTCTTAGGCAGTGCTATGAAAACCAAATTATTTAGGTTGTCTGGTATTACACCACTATTATAAATTTTATTTATTATTTCTGTAATTTTCTCTACACTGAATTTTACTAGGGCTATCAACAACTCTATTACAATGCTATCTGGTCCAGATACTTTGTTCTTATTCAGTTTGGCCATTGCAGCTTCCACTTTGGACTTTAATATTTCCGGTTCATTCTCTTCTTTGTGTATTATTGGTTGTTCTCTCTTGTCGTGGAAAAAATCTTTTATATATTCTTCCAAACGCAGGAGTATTTCCTCTTTCTCCAATATGATCATTTCATCCTTGGATTTTATAGATCCTGTTGAGCAGCAGGTTTTTGTGCTGTCAGTTCTCTTATTTCTTTATGCATGTCTGCTTTATTAGTCTTACTCAAAGTCTCTACTTCTGCACATTTATGTTGGGACTATTCCTCTTTAGTCTATCTGCATTTGCTCTTTATTTCCTTGTGTAGTTTCCTGTATTCCATTCCATGTCTTGGCATCGTGGACATTAAAAAATGCCCTCTTTGTGCTAAGTACAAGATAGTGGAAGTGTTACACAAGCAAATTGTACTTTGTGACAAATTTAAATAGGGGAGATATTATCTCAAATGATTTATGCAAATGGAACAGAAATGAAATGAATACATGCTCCCCCTACCCTAATGTACATATATATGTATATATGTACAGATAAATATGTCTATGAATATACATTTTGAAAAAAAACACCTAATATTTATTGTTTATATATTTTAAAGTATAAAGATGAACTAAAAATTTGTGGCGATGTTGATCAACACCATTAACATTCTGTAAATATTTCCATGCATCAGCTAACAGATGTAATACATACTGTTTGGAATAAAAATAAAAATGGAGCATCTGTTTCAAATATGAGTATCTGCTATGATAACATTTAAAGGAATAAAATAAAATAAATCTGTTGATTCATTAGACAATCGAAAAAAAGAAGTGTGCTTTCTTTAAAAGAAAAAATAGAGTTTTGCGTAACTGAAGTTTTCTGTAGTCCCATAGTAAAACACACCAGATCAGGTGGTAGTTTCTCCTACAAAGAAGGATGCAGGTTTGGTCAAATGCACAGGCCAATCATACACACTTTAAAATAAAAATGGTGCATCTATTTCAATTATGTGTGTCCATGATAATAATGTTTGATGTAATATATATAACTTTTGAGTTGCATTATGCTATTATTATAACAATAATAATATATATATATCCATAAATGCTCTACTTCTGTATTGAGCACGCTTTATAAAAAGTAAATATTAAACTGTGGAATATGTATCCATGAGTTTAAACCACTTATAAAAGTTTTGCGGTTATTTTTTGTTACCACAATTCACACCCCCGAAGATGATCTCAAAAGGAGATTGAAAGTACTTGGGAAAATCCAGAAATAAATAATAATAACATCTGTCAACATTACAGCTCATTTCTGACATCTTTCAATTATAAAACACAAAATTATCCATAAGTATGAACAGATTTTTTTTTAAGCAGACACAATGTTTGCAATTTATTTAATCTGATATATATATATATATATATATATATATATATATTTTCTAAACATATTCTATTAAATATAAGAGACAATGAATGTCTATTATGTTTAATCATGAGCTGTTCTAAACGTCGTATTTTTGCTTTAATTTCAGTTGAAAATAAGATAACATAAAAATAGAAAATAGATGACATCTTTGTTTTAGCTAAGAATATCAATCAATTAAATATCTTAAAACAAATTTGAAAGTCACTCCGTCCTCAAATTTACATTAGAACTTAATATTAATAACAAACTCCCATTCCTTGATGTATTCATTGATTCTAGCACACATAAATTTACTACTTCTCTATATAGGAAACCAACTAGCATAAATTTGTGTCTTCTTAATTATAATAGTGAATGCCCCCGACGATATAAGTTAGCTGTTATAAAAAACTTACTTCAACGCACACAAATGATATCTTCTTCCAAATCTATATTTTATAAAGAATTACACAACATTAAGCAAACACTAGTCAATAATGGATTTCCTAACTCCGTTATTGATCAACAAATTAAAATGTATCTCAACAAACTTAACAATAGCTCTAACAATAATGATAATATTAATAATAATGGTTTACATCAAAATAAACATAACACTATTAACTTATACTATTGCAACCAAATACATAATAATTATAAACAAGATGAAAAAACTCTCAAAAACATAATACGTAGAAATGTTAAATCAGTCGAAAGTAATAATCAAATTAAACTCATTATATATTATAAAAAGTTTAAAACAATTGACCTCATAGTCTATAATAACCCAACAAGCACTAAACTAAATTCTTTACAAAAAACCAATGTAGTGTATCAATTTACATGCCCATTCAGAGATTGCATCTCTGATACTAATCAAAAACCTAGTACATATATTGGTTTTACTACAACCACGCTCTCCCGTAGACTTACATGTCATCTTTCTGATCAGAGTACTATTAAACAACATTTCTCTGAAAAACATAAACATGTAGGTAATATCAGACAGATTTTGGTCAACAATACGGTGATCCTTACTCATACACACAGTAAGAGGAACCTGCAGATATTGGAGGCCATGTACATCAAATCAAAACAACCAACACTCAATAAAATCAACTTTAAAACAGGAAATAACATATTACATTGCATTTGACTACATGGTTTTGTTGTCATTTCATGCTATCCCGCGGTGTGACATCATAAAACCGCATCGCAAACTTAAGAACTGCGTTTATTATTTTTGGTAACTATTGCAGTTGCCAAGCGGAGTTTTATGTTAACACAAAATAAAATCGTCGGTGATGGTGGATTTTATAATATTTCAGTTTAAACTACCTCTCTGAAGATGGCTCATGTGAGGTGAAAGCTTAGAAGAAAACCAATAAATAATTATCCAAATGTTGGAGAATTTTTGTCTTTATTTTCAACTGAAATTAAAGCAAAAATACGACGTTTAGAACGGCTCATGATTAAACATAATAGACATTCATTGTCTCTTATATTTAATAGAATATGTTTAGAAAATTACTTGCTGCCTCGATATACTAAATATATATATATATGAACACACACATGCACAGAGTCTGTTTAAACTTATGCAAATCATATAAACTGCAATAATACAAATTTACTTTGAATATTTTTGTTAAATTTTAAATGATTAATTTAGAAGTCAAAACCTTGAGTTACATGTTTAGATAATTTCAACAAGTTTTATTAAAATCTTTGGATTTAAAAACTATAAAATTGTAAAAACTGCAGTCTGAAATTATTATGCAGATTAAACAAATATTAGTTTAAGGCCACAGAAATCTAATAAGAACTGTTTATTTCTTATTTTTTTCATAATATATGTTTAAACGTGGGCAATGGAATGGATCTAACAAATACTGAAAAATAGAAAATAACAAAGTTACTGAGTAATGGAATATCCTCATTGGTGATATTAAAGAAGTTTTGTAAAGATCATTGGACAAGAACTAAAATAAAAGAAACTTTGTGATCAAAATAAAGGGTTCATTTTGAAATTCCTAGTGCCTAAAGAAGGCCAGAGCATACAACGACCGAAATGTCATAAACTTGGCAATAAAGATGAGGACAACAGCCTGAACACTGTAAATAATAATGTAAATATTATTTTATCTCTGAAGAAAAGACAAATATTTTGAAGCATCCCAATGGCCAAGAAATACCTGAAATCTTATGGATGAGCCTCAGGTCATACGTGATAGAACTAATAGTGGAGCAAAGAATAGATTTTATCCAGTGCTGTGGCTAAAAGAAGGTAACAAGGTCGCAGAGACCAGGTTCCTTGGTAAAACAGTTCTCCAAATGCTACTGAAATGCCTTGCACATATTGCCAGTTGACTGCAGAGTATGCCCCTTTGGAGTATTAACCTCTCAAATATATCAGTTGCCACCTTGACGGATCTCTTTGTTGTGCAATTCTATGCCCATACTCACAGCTTTGTTAGACATCTTGTTTAATGTATGGCTAATTACCAAATGCTAGTAGTGCTTGCAAGTCAAATGATTCAGGGTTTGCTTAGCTAATGTTATCTCTAGGGAATCTACCTTGTCTCTACCCAGAACACACTATCCGTAAGTGTTTTCACCTTGTTAGCCTTAGCTAGGACAAGTTGTTAGCTACAGTCAGCAGTGAAAGACCTAATGCTATCCTTAAACCTCTCCCAGCACTTGTTCTTAATAACCACCCAGATTTACTTAACTGTTGCTGGAAATTTTACTTGTTCAGTAAAGATATGTTGAACTTCAAAAGTCCAGCCATTCTAGGTCTAGCACCTAATGTCATCCTGACCCAGACAATTCTGTGGTCTGAATAGTCTAACCAGTGGAATGTGAGACAATGTAGCAAATCTAGATTGACCATTCTCATTAACATTCTATCCAGGTAACTAGCCACTTGGGTAGATGCCCAGTTAAGTGCCCTCATTGACATCTTTCTTCCAGGATGATAGACCTCGTATCTATTGATGAGCACTAACTACTCAGATCAAACGGGCTATGATTGCCTGACCTCCCACTAGTGTCCTGCCCCTGTCAATTATGGTTCAGGAGAGTATTCCAGTCCCCCACTAAAACTAGTCATGAAGAATCCACCAAGAAGCGATCCAACTGATGGAAAAACAAGACATGCTCTGTCTAGTCATTGGGTGCAGAAACAGCAACAATCCGAAAAGAACTACTGTTTGCAGCAGTATTAACAATGATCAACTGGCCCCACTCACACTGACATGGACAAGGTCCACCCTCGCACTCAGGGTACCTTTAATCAACAAGGAAACACCTCTGGTCTGCTGCATCTGTCCACAACAATATCGATGTTGTCTGTTGAGAAAGTTAGCTTTAAAGCCCTATACAAAGAGGAGTGGAGCAATACAGGGATCCTCTCCCTCTAACAGAGCTGTGCAAACTTTTTGAGCTCATGTGACTTAATCTGAGACATCCCAAGATTGGAGAAAGTGTCAGTTGTCCCCATTAGGTGGTCTCATAACTTCATGTTGCCCCCATTGGTAAGTTCTTGGGAGTCCTTGACCGACTTTCTGTTAGCTGAAGACATTTAAAAAAGTTGCCTACAGTGGACCTTCCTCTGAGAAGAAAGGACCCTCTCACAGGCCTGACTGTCCACCTGGCATATTTGAAGTCTCTTGTAATATGGTACTCTTTTATTTTTATTCCTCTTTTTTCTTTTTTTGGGACGAGTTGGAGGAGGTTTGAGGGAAAAAAAGGAGTAAGAGTTCTAAAGAGGAAAGAAGAGACTCCTTAACTTCTCTGTGGATTCTTGGTGTGATTTCACAGGTGAACAGTGGCAGATTGAGTTTTGGTGGCTGCTAGGGCCTTTTTTACCTTGCTTTGATCTCTTTTTTTGCTTTTTTTATAATTGTTTTCCACTTCTTCCCTCTTTTCAGCAAAGCGGAATGAGGTGGAGGTATTTCTTTGCATGCCATGGCAAGTTCCAGTTGAGATGATTCTACCAGTTCCTGTTGCTGCTCCCTTTGTTGTTGCTTCTTTTTAGGGGATGGTTTATCCAATGTCGGTGCCCTTTTTGGAGGTACATCCTGTTGAGGAGGAGGAATTGCTGTTTCTTACCCCTCCTCACAATCTCAGTCCATTCATTTTCACTGGTTGACTGGCTGGGCTTCTCTGCTATTGCCTCTTTCATTGTTTTTGGAGTCCCTGGTACAACTGGTGTTACCGGTGCCGCTACCAGATTCCTTGTGGGGCACATTTTCAATAAGTGCCTCACAGCACCGCACATCCAACAGTAGAGTTTTCTATCCTTCACCACTATAAAAAGCTTCTTTTCTCAACATGGAAGTATTTCGATATATTGCTAAATTTTGTATGGTTCAGTGTCACCTGCAGATAAGAGTCCTCCACCCCCACTTTGCTGGATACATGGGACACTTTTTCCATGGAGTCAAAATGGGCAAAAAGCCTCCCACATGCTCATTTGATATATCCAAGGGCACACCATGAGCAATTATTTGTGTTTGATGGGTGCCCATTTACTCAATTTGCATTTGGACACTTTTTGTTGTTAGGACACTTTATGCTAACAATTTCACCTCCTCCTCCATTCCTAGCACGATGTGCTACATTGCTCTGGACTACCTCACTAAAATTTTAACTGCCATTTTCAGGTTTTTTAGGGTCTCTTCCATAGTCTCCCTTCTAACATTGATAAATTTATGTGTTTTCATATTAGTTGTCAACAAGGCAATTGTTCAAACCAGCACAACCCAGTTCATATATTTTTTGTATTGTTGATGCATTTGGTCATAATAGACCACATGCTTTTTTGCTAATGCTTTAGCCCATTTTGACTATGATGCTGACTCCATTGGTTGGGGAGACTCAGCTATTATGGTCGTTGTCTCCTTGCAGCACAAAAAAAAGTTCACGAAAATATGACAAATATCAAGGACAAAACACAGCCAAACAAATGTGGACAAGATTCAACACTTACTTTGTGACAAAGGGCTGCGAGATAAACAGGTGAAGCAAAAGATAGTTGGACAGACTGGGACTGAGTCAGATAAAAATGAGAACTGACCTATTTTATTGGTTAGGAAAAATCACAAGAAGCATTTGTATGCTTCTGCCTATAAATTGGGGAGGGGAAAGTATTTTTCAGTCATTTTAATACTAATTATAACCAACACATTGCACTATCATTTGTTGCCTATTTTAAATTCATTTTTTATTTGGGTAAACAGCCAGATATTAGATTATCAATAGTTTCCTCACCATATGTATGGCAATAATTTAGTCTATTCCTTAAAATATGTGCTTTGTAAAATCTTATTAGCAGGTTTTGATCTTGAGCTGCTACAATAAATCCTCTTGCTTCTGGTTTCAAACTAGGGTTTTCAACCACAGATAACTTTATTTATATTCATCTTGTGCATGCAATGGAATTTGGTCATATAAAGTTTTTCTTTCTTCTAATTTGTTTTTCAGATTGAAATAAAAAAAAAGGTCCTTAATTCTTGCTTTTTGTTTGATTTATCTTTCAAATGTTTGGTGGTATTTCATTTTCTGTTTCATCTTGATCATTTAGATGCAAGTCTTGTTTGATTTTTTGGTTTTCTTTAATAATTGAGCATTACTTTTTTCTGTTTTTTTTAGTTGATCCATGGTGGCAAAAAAGCATTAGTATCCAGTCATTTATTCATTCTGGGTCACTTTGAAGCGCTATGATTGTGGGCTTATATGTGGGTTTGAGTTAGATATCAGTGTTTTGGCAACTTTGAAGATCCTAAAATAGTAATGTTTGTAAATCTTTGGATCTCAATTTTTAAAGACATTTGTATATATTAAAAAAAAAATGTTATGTATTAATATAAACTTTTCATGAAGAAATAAATAAATCAGTGAGAGATGAAGAGTGATAGACTGAGAGAGAAAGCGAGATGAAGAGTGATAGACTGAGAGAGAAAGAGAGATGAAGATAAATCAAAGATAAATATTAGACCAAGGGAGAGATGCATATAAGAAATAAAGAAAAGATTTTGGCAAAGAAGAGGTGAAAAAGGGAGATTAAAAGTGAAAAGTGAAAGAAAAAGTGTTGAAGGTTTGAAGAAATAAAGAAAAGAGAAAAACAGGGAATGAAAAAATGGAAAAAGAGTAATAAAATGAAGGAATGAAAGACAAGTTTAGGGTAATGAGTGAAACAAGAAAGAAAGAAGATAAGAAGTTGAAAAATGAACAAGGAAGAAGAAAAAGAAGACAAAAGGAAGAAAAAAGAAAATTAAAATAAGGATGAATATCTATGTTAAAAAGGAAAAAGAGAAGAAAGACAAATGGAGAATAAAGGGAGATAAAAATAAAGACATTAAAGAATAATAAGGAAAAAGAGGAAAGAGATTTGTCAGAGAAGTAAAGTAAGAGAAATAGAAAGATCAAGAGAAAAACGAAAGATTATAAAAAATGGTTGATTATGTTGAGTATGTATGTAAATTGACAAATTTTGCATCTGGGTAAATATTTATTTGCCTCTTTTATCCTTGGAGAAGTCTTTCGATGTCCCCAGACAGAAACAAATTCCAGCCTCCTATCTGACCCAAATTTATGTTTTCAAAATAATCCAAAGATACCATTAACACATATGCAATCAGACTTAGTAGCTGCCAAACCCATGCATAAGGGTGGATACTGGGACATATCTGTTAAAGTGATTGGTTTTTTAATTCCTTATGCTCTATGAATATGCTTTCAGTTCAGGATTCCAGATTTGGGGTAAACATTTATCAGCCAGTATCAACTACATTGCACTTGTAAAATCTTAAATCTCATCATACTGATATTTTTACTGGTTATTGAGGTTGCAGAGTGTATAAGCACATAAGTGGGTTTGGTGTTAATGGTATAAGGTGTGAAAGACTTATTTGTTTACCAAACGTGCCATGTGCCTTTTGAATGTCTCATAACTCTCCACAGCTAACTTGCTCTTGATATTTAAACTATGTATTGCGATGATTATTCTTAAGAAAATTGTGTTTTTTGTTGCCTTGTCCATAGTTTTGAATTCAGAGTTGTCCTTTTCTTCAAATGGTTAACAATCAAGGCTCATTAATCTAGTTTACTTTGTTCTTTTAGCCATAGATTAAAGGAGAAAAGATGCATTTATATAAGATGCAATTGAAAACAAAAGTTCTTATTTACAAGCCTCAAATCAATTTTATGCTTATTTGAAAACGATTTCTTTAAAAGTTTTGCCATGTAAATTCATTTTAAATTGGTCTCCCTACCAATTTCACAGTTCTACATTATTTAGAAAATGCTACCAAGAATGTCAATGCCTCTAAAACTGGATTCATAGGCTTCAACTAGCAAGGCTTAATACAGACTGTCTCAGGTGAATCAATAAAATCTATTGAATCTTTTACAAACCTAGGGTGTGAAAATTTGCATGGCTAAAGCCTGGGTCACCTTGAATAAAATGGATGTAATCTATAAATATATACTAGACAACCTCAAACGAAGATTCTTTCAAGCCACCGTAGAGGCGGTGTTAATGTCTGGTGCCATTGCTTGGACATTAACTAAAACCCTTGAGTTTAAGGTAAATGGAACCTACACTCAGATGCTGAGAGCTATACTTAACACCTTTGGAGACAACATCCAACTCATTTACAGCTCTTTGGACCAATCCCTGATATTTTGACAACCATACATGAATGCAGGACAAAGCTAGCGAGCAAAACAAGAACTCATGTGATCTACTGCTCTGGACACCTAGTCATGGGGTAAGATAGGTTGGTCACCCAGCAACTATCTACATTGATCAGCTATGTTATGACAGAATACCACCCTAATGACATTCTGACCTTGATGCAGGACTGTGATGGTTAGCGTAATAGACTCATGAATGTCCAAGCTAACTCAACTGAATGAAATAAACATAAACCAAAAGATAATAAATTAATAAAAATATAAGTTAAGTAAGAGAAATAATTAATAATAAAGTAAAAGAAAAATACATTAAATTTATCTTTCCTGGCTGTTTTAGAATTATCTAAAATTTTCTATTTAAAAATTATTTTAATACAACGAAGGGAAAAGCTGAGTAAGAATGCATTTTAAATAGTATGAATATTAACTTCTTTTATTTTTAACTTGAAATTTTTGAAATTTTGATTGGTTAGTAAAAGTAAATTTATAACAAAGTATGAATCTATATTGGGCAGGGGGGATTGTTTATGAAGGAATCAATTTACAATGAATTTATGCTGAAAACTGAACCCTCCTCTTAAAATTTAGAAAATTAAACATTTTCTTTCTTCTTTTTATATGGTCTGTAGTGATTATTCAGTAGTAAACTGAAAACAAAAATTGACTGTTCTTGGACTTCTATAAAAATGCTGGTTTATTGAATATTTAAGGTGTAGAATTATAAGTACCTAGGGTACTGGTTAAAGGCTAACAGCTGTACTAAGTGGTAACATGGAAGACATTTTGTCTAGTGTTATAATCTCTGCTCTGATGCTAGAAATAATTTCTTCAATTCCTGCAACTATTCTGACTGCATGCGAGATTTCAAGTAAATTGTTTTTATACTTAGTTCTATTGTCAGTCATCCTGATATGTCATCATATAAATGTAAAAAAAAAAGAAAAAAAAAGAAAAATGTGATTTCTCATATTCAAGTATTTTTCATTATATTCTAGTTCTATTAGGATGTGCATTGTGGTGCAGTGGATATCGGCTCAGAACGAGAAATCGGGGAGCCGAATTTGAAGTCCAGTTGAATTCATTGCATTTACTTACACACAAATACCCTTGGGAAAGGTATTCATGTCTCTTCCTTCCAGTTATGTGTTAAATAACAGGACAGATTGGGTTCTATAGCCTTGGCTGGTAACCAATCTACCGTAGAAAGCAATGGCAATCTACTGCAGGATAATCTTCTGCCCAGTCAGTCATGTCTCTTTCGAGACATGATCGCCCAAGCGTGTTTCACATATGACACTTAACTGACTGACTAGTTCTATTAATCCCAGAGTTCTTGAAAGTGAATAACAGATAAACAATTTTATTAAAATAAAAAATATAATATTTCTTTCATTTCTTATCTGAAACCACTTCCCATTGTTTAGCTTCACTAATTCAGGCCATTACTGTTAGGATATGCTGAGCTAATTCCATGGAGTTTGATCACCCTCAATTCTGCCAGATACCAAATGTTAGAAAGTTACACTCAGACAGTTTTACCCTTAAAGTGCTGCTTCTTTGTGGAACAGGCTGCTTCTTTGTGGGAGCTTCCTTGAACACAACATTCATAAACTTTTCAAGTTAAGAGTAAGTTGTTATCTATACTCATTATTGTAACCTTCATTTTCTTCAATCTCTTCTTTTATTTATATTTCACACCTCACTCATCAACCCCAACCCACTACCCTGAGTGGCTCTAGAGCCTTGTAACAAGTTTCTTTAACATAAAAAAACAAGAAACTTCATCATGGGTCTAACTAATTCAATTCCTTCTGAAGATGTTAAGATAATGTATATACATTATGAGATTTTACCAATGCCAAATTGAAATGCCGTGCAAGACATACAGAAGGAAGTCTTAGCAGTTTGTTTATTCCAGCTCAGTTCCATTCTTACTAAATTAGAAAGACAACTTTTTTTTTAATTATTTCAACCTGAACAAGGCAATAAATCACTAAGACACAGAGAGGTTAGTGAGTATGAAAAAATAAGAAAAAAGAGAAACATTATAAAAGAGCAAGAAGGATAAATGAAGAAGAAAAAAAGACAGATTGACATTGCATTTAAGTTTTTGAAGTTTAAAGTTGGCTGGAAAGTAAGAAGCTGGAAAGAATTCTATACACAAGAAGTACAGAAAAAAGAGAAGAAATGGTTAGTAAAGAACATATGGTTGCATCTAGCCAATTCAACAGTAAAATGATCAGACCTTTCTGCTAATCCAGGACTGCATTTGAATTCATAAAGTTTAGGTACCATAGAGGAAAGTTCATCAGAACAACTACCAGGGAAATATTTACAGAAAGGCACAGGGAAGCTACATTACAGCACTGGGAAAATGACTAAAGCTGGGATGTCAGGTCAAGACCAATCTAATTAAGGTCTTTAAATTACTTGTAAAATCTTATCTGCATAGCAGACACTGAATGTCAAAGTTTTAAGAAAAAATAATACTGAAATATTTCAAAGCTTTTGTTCTTGATGTAATATCTGTCAAACTATTCTTGAGTTTACAGACGGATAAATACACATTCAAACAGAAAACTGATTATATAGCAAGTATGGCTAGAGCAACATCAAAAAGTAATTAGACGTGAGAAAATTAAATCAGGCATGGCTGATTACATTGTCTCTGTATGGAGGGAAAAGAATAGTCACTAATTCTTGTAAACTGGAGTAAAAATACTAGACACTGGAGAGTCAGATGTCTGAAGGAATTAGTGCATATGATAGGCAATGAGGGCCTCCTCAATAGGCCTAGCATAGAAATACCATATGGAAGTCATTAATAAAGAAAGAGAAATTACAGTAAGGCTTCAAGAGCAACAGAACAGAGAAGCTGTGGTGAATGCAGTCAAGTGTGACAGCAGCAGGTAGGACAGAGTATATAAGGTTTAACACTCCAAGTTCTAGTGAATTAAAGCTTTGGTTTGTGAACTTGGTGATATAGTAATTGTGAGTTCAATCTCAAGACTAGGTAGTACAGATTTATCAGTGGAAACAGGGTCAGCAACAGTACTAAAAAAGAACATGATGAGATATCCCTAGGCATAAACAGGAGAATAAGAACAATCTACCACCATAGAGTTCAGGACTCAGTTCAAAATTCCTTGAAGTTTGCCTGAATCAAAAGACAGGAGGCTAGAGGTCACAACATTCAAAATGTTGTTTTTATGATTGTTTGACTTATATTTTACAGCTTATCAACCCATTGCAGGTTATTTTTAGATTTTAAGAATGTTTTTCTTTGTAGGGGGGTTAATAATGGTCTAGTGATACAAGTCTTACTAGTTAAACATTAGTGGAGGGTGGGGAGAAGATGTGGATTCATACTTTTCCCAAAGGTATTTTTACGGAAGTGAATATAATGATCTCAATGGGAATTGAAACTCAGTTCCTCGGTTAACAACTTTAAACCATTATCCATTAAATCACAACACATTCAAGCTTACAGTACCTGTTATTCCCAAGCAGTCACCTATCTAGGTACTAACCATGTTCAATATTCCTTAATTTCAATGATCATACGGAAACCTATGTTTCAACGTGATGTGGCCATAAGACCAAAATGTTATGATAATAATTATAAAGACAAGGATATGCAAATAATAATTATATAACACTTTGCATAAAGCAAAAGATTTAAAGCATTTCAATTAATAAATGAAACAAATAAGCCAATCAAATAAATTGATTAAAAATATATGATAATGGTAACATTAGCCATTTCCTTAAAAGGAAACATTCGATATTTATTGACTAATGATCTAATGCTACAATTGGTTGAAGTTAATAAAATCTTTCTTTTAAAACAATTTTTCAGGAATATAAGTTTATCAAGTTCAGTAGCTATTATATTCTTTCTAATACTCAAGGCAGGGGGTTCTTCCTAAACTTTTGTTTGAAATAGTGTAACATGAGTGGGGAACCTTTTTTGTGCATGAAGGTCGTATTAAAATTCATTGTCTATCATAGAGGCTGCATTCATCAAGTAATTGTTTTACAGTTACACATTTTATATCTTAGATTAATGATGCATAAAATAGAATTTAATAAATATATAATCTAATTTAAAACAGACATTATAAAACTGAAAAACAAGACATGTTTAAAGAAATACTTTTAGACAAATTAATGACTTCCTTGACATTACTTCTTTTGAGATAGCTTTTTGATATCAAGCTCTAACATGGTGGTTTTTAGTTTTAATTAGTCTTCCAAATGCCCATCTGTCAACTGTGTTTTCAACAAATTCTTGATTTGTTTTAAGTACAATAATGTGAATTCACAACTGTATGCTGAAGAAAAACATGAAATAAGTTGGTTTGGATGTTAATGAAGGAAAAGATATTCTACTGTCCTTTTCCAAATTTCGATAGGATCTTCCTTGCTGTCAAGCAGTTTTCAGGATATTATCTTTGGATAACAATAACCTCCATTTGTAACTCCTCAGAGTCTGCCATATGCTAACTAATTGAAACTGAAAAACAAGTTTCAGGCTGTATTTTTCTATTAATGAGTCTAAAACTGACTGGTATTCCTGAAGATTCATAGATATTCTCTTCACTTTCACTCATTACTTTTGACAAGTAGAAAAAAGTTTCCTTCTGAAAGTTTTGACTGAACAAGGAAAGCCTTGAAAAATAACAACTTTCTTATTGAAAAAGTTTTTGTTACATATCACCATATATTGATTTATTTCTGCCTTTTAATCAAATGTTTAATTCATTTTGTTTTGTCGAATGCAGTATCTCTGTGAAACTTTGGATCTGATAATTCACAAAACTTATTGTTTTCTTTGAAAAAGTCAATTATTTGCTCTCATAAAGATAAAATTTTGACCAATACATGTGTTTGCAATCACCAGTGTATTTTTGACTGATAGGGCAAATCTACACTAATTTGCTCATCATCTATCATTGACATGTTTCAAAACTGAGAATGCCTCATGGCATTTGCTCATATATAGTTCACAATACCTATAATCCTTTGTTAGGTGTTATTTAAAAATAGCAGATTTTACACAGAGATGTTGCTGAAGGAGAATGCAATGAAAAGAAATGTTTTAAATGTACAATGAATTCTTCATTTTTAGTGATCATAACCGTAGCAACATCAGTACACACACTTACCAATTTAATAAGATTCAGTTGAACCTTATGACATTTCTCTTTGAAGTTGTTAAAAATATCTATTCCTCGTGACTTTCCTTTAAGGTTACCTAAAGCAAGTAATTTTTTAAATAATTGAAAATTGTCAGTTATTGCACGAATGAATTACAATACTTGTGCCGAATAAGTGGAATCTGTCAATTGATTCAAAGCTAAGGAGAAATATACATTGTCTTTTTTATTATGTTATGGAACTACTCTGTTACATGACTAGCAAATTATCAATCTGTATTAGTCCTTCTTGAAAGAGGTACATTTTTATATTTGTTAACTTTCTCAGGATCTAAACATTTTGTGATGTGTACAATGCATTCTTTTATCAGCTCTCCATCAATAAATTGTGAAACCAGATTGGCAACTGGGTCTCACCCATTCACAGTTAGATCAACCAAATGCAGATGACAATTCTACTCCTGCAGCTTCTTTTTTTGCACTTCCCGCCTGTGGAACTCGCTTCCATATTCTTGCTTTGCTGACAGCGACAACCTCTAGGAATTTAAATGCAATGTCAATACTCATCTATTAACCACTTGACTCTAGTTCTTTCTTCACCACCCTATATATCCTTTCCTTTCTCTCCACCTTTGCAACTGTCATCACACCTGTATTCCCATCCTTCTCTTGCTCCTTTCTAACTGGTTCGTCTTTTTCTTCACTCTCTTCTACCTAATCTTTTTACTCTTATGTAGCCCCCTGCACATCAGTGGCATTACCGCCTTGCTCGGGGTGACACGATTAAAAAAAAAATGAATGGTTTGCCTTTTTCTTCCAAGAAATTAGCTTGCTTCTATTACAGCATTTCCTGAATTTAATACAGAAAGGAATAATTGTCTTTGCTTTTGCTTTCCATCCTTTAGTTTCTGCAGTGCAATCCTTCAAGATTCACCCTCCAATTGAGCATTTTGATTGTCTTTATGAACAGCATAATGTTGATGTGCATTGTATGAAAATGCAGTATCATGAAAATGCAGTATCATAAAGCAAAAACATTTTATTATTGCACTTCCCAATCATCATTGATGGTCCTATTTTTTCTTTCAAAGTTTGTTTTAATTTTTGAAACATTAAAATTAATAGAGAAATGATTTTATTTTGAAAAGATAAATTAATAAATATTAGGAAAAAGATAAATATTAGCAAATACAATGAACTAGGTTTATATATGCATTGTTGTTATTGAAAATTATGCTAATTATCTGCATCAGAGTTTAGTATACATAATCAAAATTAGTAAAGATACTATAAGCAGTTAAAATATGCAGTCATTGGAATTATTAAAATTATATTATAGCCTCAGTAAGGTAATTTTATGTTAAAAAGGGAAATTTTGATGGCTTGCCGAGGGAAATATGGTTGTGGAAAGCTGGCAATATTTCTCAAAAGCAGGGTTGTGGAGTTGACATTTAAATCTTCAGCTCCAACTCTGGCTTTCTGGCTCCATCTCTAGCTAATCTCAGAGTAATGATGGATATACCTTACTAAAATCGGACCTTGCTCATTGCTATTCATAGGCCATAATAGACAACTGTTAATCTAAATTCTAATGAATATACTTCTACCTTTGTTAATTTCTTATTATTGATTATAATATAATCGATAATTGGTTAATGATAACAATATGATATTCAATATTTCATTGAAAATTCCAAAGAACAAATAATGTTAAAACTATAAAGTTCCTTATTAATTGGAGTGGAGTGAGATTAGTATTTGAAATGTGATAGATGAAAAGAGTCAACGTTCAAAATATTTACTTACTCAGTAGTAATTTGGCTGGTAGCAAGATGGCATATCATTTTACTAAGGAGCGTTTTTTGCTGGTCAAAGGGAATGGAATTTGATGTGTTTATATTACAGCAGTCCTTGATTTGGTTAGAGTTCTTTTATAGTAGAAATCTTTCTTTACAAGTTGAGTTATAGAAATAAATTTGTCATCAATATTCGGAAAGGTTAACTGCTGAGTTACACTTGCATCCTTCTATGTCTGAGTCTGTCCATCTTTTATTACTGTCTTCTGTCAGTTGACAGCACTTGTATCTCTTTATATACCAGTTTATTTTCTTGCACCAGCTAGTAAATTTTCTTTCTTTTCATTTTCTCTAATTTCCCAAAAGTGATGCTTCTCAGTGGTTGAATATTTATTTCTAGCATAGGGTCAAGAATTTCTTTCTTTGTTTCTCTAGTTTTCCTAAGGTGAGGCCTTTTAGCTGAATATTTACTTCACAGATTTTCAAATTTCTCTTCTTGAATTGGTGATTTTGCTAGCCAAACTAGGGAAGTTTTAATTTTTAGTTCTCTACAATAGTCATACTAAAGAGTATGAAAAAATTAAATATAAACACTGATAAAAGATAGAAAGAATACCACAAAATTCAAACTAACTAAAGATTTTTTGTCATGCATTTTTTTGCTGAAAATATTTTATCAAGCTTTTCTTATTATTGAGAAATAAAAAGATGAAAATAAAAACAGCCAGATGAAATTGTTAGTAAGGAGAAGATGAAAAGTTAGCCAAAGTGTAACTAACAGACATGCCACTAACTAAGTCATTAACAAAAACTGTTGTTACAAGCAGAGTGTGATGATACATATAATTTTACTATAAAGATCTTAATGGTTCCAAGTTACACCTGAGAAGAAACTTTAGCCAAACTGCACAAATAATGTATTTTTGATCAGCAGTGACGCAACCTCAAAATGACAAATTTAAATTTGCTGAGAAAGAGGAAAATTTTATTGCGAACTTTTAGTTTAGGGAGATGATGTTGGAGCTTGTACATTTTTTTGCTGGTTTCAGCTCCAGCTTCAACTTTTCTAAATTATCTGGTTCCACAGCCCAGCTCAAAAGTTGCAGAAGATCATACATGATAACCCAAAAGGCTAAATGCAGCCTTAAGGCCACATGTTCCCTCCCTCTAGTGTAGAACATCAACATTTTCATTATGTCATTAATTTCTCTTTGCATAGGCTATCCATTTTTATTGTTGCTGTTGTTGGTAGTTCTCAAATGGTATGGTTTCTGTTATTTGATGTAGTTCTTTGTGATTTTGTAACACCAGTCCACAAAGTTTGAAGAATGTTGGTCCTCACTGAGACCTACTGGCTTTCATTTGCTGAAAGCCATTTTTAATCATTAACCTGAGAAAATATTGCAAACTGCTGACAGTTTACATATTTCTGCATGTGTTTGGTCTCATGCAAGGCATCAATATAAAAGTCTTGATCTGATGGGGCTGTTTAAGAACATTACTTAATTTTTTAGGTTAATATTTTGGTTTTGTAGCAGCTTGCAGTATTGAGTGAGACTATCATTAGCACAGTCTATTCTACATTCCATTTCCTTATCTCCTATGCTACATTTATTGTAACAGATCCATACACAAAGGTATTTGAAGTGTTTAGTATTTCCTCATTGCACATCATGAGTTTTCATGATGGATTCAGCTATTTGCCATCACTAGATGTGAATTATATCAATATCAATACCATATGAATTAAATAAAGATTTATTAGTTAAAAATCTCTCAGAAATTTTGGAATTCAATTCATCTGAAAGGTTCTGTAACTAATAAAATTAAAAAATGCAAAAAAAATGGTTCAGAAATCTAAAGAAGTCTGGATGGTTCAAGGGTCAAAATGTTCTAAAATATAACAACCAAATTAAACTGGTCTAAATAGTAAAGGATATTATAAAATGTATTATTGATTAATTAAACAATTAATACTAAATTAAAAGTTAGTAATTTTTTAATTTTTATTTTATCTTATTTTTTAGTTTTTTTTTCGATAGGAGTAAATAGGCTATCCTTTTCGATAGGAGTAAATAGGCTATCCTTTTCGATAGGAGTAAATAGGCTATCCTTTTCGATAGGAGTAAATAGGCTATCCTTTTCGATAGGAGTAAATAGGCTATCCTTTTATCTGCTCCATACTTCCTAGTTCACTTAAACAGGATTAAAGGCTTTGTTTCCTTTGTTTCCTGTTTAGGAAGAGGTTCCCAGTTTCTTTCCTCTCCTCAGGTCTTAATAGTGATGCTGTCATAAGTTTTTTGTGATGTGTGTGGATGGTGGCAATGTCTCTTCATACCGAGAGTACCAGGTTGGCAGTTTTCTGGTTGCTGCTTCCAAATGGTAGTTAGGAGCTCAAATTCTAATGTAGCATCTTTAAAGGCTGCTCTGATCAACAGTTGAATAATATTGGAGTTATTGTAGTGCCGTGTTATGCATGGGTAGATGTTCTTGTAAGTGTCTCCAGTGGGCAACCCTGAGACCACATTATGCTGCAGTCTGCACCAGTTCCCTTCTCACACATTACATTTGAGAACTGACTACTACTGCTACTCTAGGACTCTCCTTACCAAAATAACTCTAAATCATGACAACACATAATCAAAGATATAAAACTAAACCAGTCAAACAAAAAACACCTAACCCCTCAAAATCTCTTTATCTAACATCTGTGGAATTGTTCCTCTGCTAAAGGTCCCCTGACAGACTAGCTCTTTGCAAAGCTAACTTTAACCCTACAATTCCGTTCTCTGATTGTTTGATTACTGGATGACTTCCTCTCTTTATGAAGGACTACATTGTCCACATGAATGGCCTGGCTGTTTTTGTCAGTGAACATCTCTCTCTAGCTAGGGAGATCTCTCTTGAATCTCCTGTCTACTCCTACTTGTGTCTCCATCTCTCTCTGCTAAACTCGGTATGCTATCTCTTCTTTCTCTACCACTCCCCTTTCTCTCCCCTTTCTTCATCATGCTAGATAGTATTTCAGACAATAGAGACAAGACCATTTCCCTTCACCCACTTACTAATACATTTTTGTTTGGCAACTTCAGTGCCATCATGCCAAGTAGCTGGAAAAAAATCTGTCACCAATCTTGCTGGAGTTTAAACACTGAAGTTCTCAATTACTCATTCACTTATGCAAGTGGTGGATTTACTCATGCATTTCTCCAGTAACCACAATGAACACTTTTATCTTCAAGATCTCTTCTTAACTTTTATCCCTGACACTTGCCATGTTATGCAACTCTGCCCTCTTGGCAACTCTGATCATGCTGTAAGGTTTGTAAATATTTCTTTCTACTCCTCCTCCATCCAGAAACCTTCAACTAGCAGAATATTTTACTGTTATCAGCAGACTGGGACTTGTTCTGTTATTTTCTTTGCGTCCCTTTTTAGTATCCCTTTTCAAGACTGTGCCTCTGAATTATCCTCCTGGGTTAAAGCTGGCATTGTTACTTTCATCCTGCCTAGGAAATTCTGACTTAAACCAGTTCATCTCTTTGGTTCTCTCCTGCTTGCTCAGCTGCTATTGCCCACAGAAATCACTTCTGGCTTTAACAGAGCAACACATCTGATCACAATAGGTGCCTCTTTTTCTCTGCTTGTAATGAATGTAAGCATGTCCTAAATGATGCTAAGCTGTTGTTTGCTGATAAAATGAAGCAGCGTATAACATCTTGAAAGATCTTGCAAGTTTGATTCCAAAGATTACTGGTAGCTCTGCAACAGTATGCTGAATAACAGAAAATCCTTGATCTCTCCTCTGTTCAATCAACTTGAAGTTCTCACATCCACAGCAGACAAGGTTGAGTGATTTGCTTGCAACTTCTCATCAAACTCCACACTTGACTCATCAAGAGTATCCACATCAAATTTTCCATTTAGAAGTGAGGTTTAACTGAGTAATATATATATATATATATATATATATAACCCAATATCTCTAAAATAATTTCTAAGCTGGACTCCTATAAGGCAAGTGGAGGTGAGGGAATTCCAGTCATCGTCATAAGGAAATGTGCCCCTGAGCTGGCTCAAGTCCTCTCCAAACTATAATTATTACCTCACTGATTCCTGTTTTTCTGCTTGTTGGAAGTCCTCTTAACTCTTTTGGTAAAGTATACAAGGCTATTATCAATACTGAAATAGTTAGACATCTTACATCTCACAACACTCTCTCTGACAAACAATATGGCTTTTGTTTTGCCAGGTCTACTGCTGATGTGCTAACAACCATCACTGAATATATATACCAGGCTCTTGATAAGAACAGCAAAGTTGCTCTTGATATCATGAAAGCATTTAACAAGGTTTCACATGCTAGCCTTCTGTGCAAGCTCCAAAGCTATGGTATTTGTAGATGATTTTTTTTATCCAATTGTTTCTATCAAATCGTGAAATAAAAGTTGTTTTGAATGGGCAAGCTTATAGTTCTTTTCATACAAATGCAGTATCCCTCAAAGTGCTATTCTACGTCCTATGCATTTTATGATCTTCATCAATGCTATCTTTCTGATGTAATCCATTCCCAAGTAGGAATCTATGCAGATTACACTGCCATTTACTCCCATTTCAATAAGAAACCTGCCAAGGCTGACAAAGTAAACCTGGCTGCTGCCCTTCAAAAGAACCTGCATTCTGTGATTGAATGGAATAAGAAATGACTTGTAAATTTTAATGTCTGCAAACCAAAGCTGCTCTCCTTTGACCACCACAGAGAAACTTTCCTGTCTACCACCAGAATGGATGATCCTAGTCTCCTAGAGAGCAACACACTGCCCCTTTTTTATCTCACTCTCTCAAATGGAATGACTACATTGAATCCATAGCTGCATCTACTGCTAATAAGGTTGGGTCACTGTGTCTAACCAGGAAGTTTTTCTTGTCAGAATCCATTTTGCCTATTTATAAATCTACTATTCATTCGTACATTAAATACTGTTGCCATATTTAGTCAGGTGCTCCTGTTATTCATCTTGAGATTCTCAACAAAATTCAAAAAAGGATCTGCAACATAATAAATCCTGTCTTGACAGCTCACCTTCAGCCACTTTTTTTACTGACATAATGCGGCTTCTCTCTGTCTTTTCTACAAGTATCTTAATGGCAACTGCTCTGACAAGCTTTTTTCCCTAGTTCCCTGACCACAAATATTTACGCATACTACAAAATTAGCTCACCCTTTTATCATCAAAATATTAAAATGTAATTGCCTCCTTTACTCTAAGAGTTTAATTTCTTGCATTTCCCATTTGTGGAACTCCCCTTTGTTTGCTTGCTTCCCTGGCAGCTACAATTTCCGAAAGTTTAAATTCAAGATCAATTGCCATCTTTTATCTACTTGAATCCCATCCATCTCTTATCTTTCTTTGACATTTCCTGTACCTTGTTTGTCTCTCAATGTAACTCCTTATGCACCAATGGCAGTCCTGCCTTGCGAGGGGTGAAATTATTTAAAAAATTACTAAGAAAACAGTTTGATCAAGGAAAAATTGACTGAATAATCAATTATTTCAGGTTAAGTTTCTAACACTATATATTTCTTCCATTCAATAAAATATATGGAGTTGAGAAATTTAACAAAAAGAAATCTCATTGATATTCTTTGGTTCTAATAATACTCTTTTGTTCTACTTGAAAAGTTTCTAGTTGATTACAATAGAAGTTGTATTATTGATCAAGCAACAAAGATTTGGCTACCTGGATAAATGTCTGCATTTTAAACTAAAGTGAAAAGTGATTTTCTTAGCACAACTTATTGTGGTACAACGCTGAAAGTATGGGGTACTCAGTGAGGATCAAATTCACAACACAAATGTAAGAATTCAAGTTTGCTAACAATTACATCATGTCATGGTGCCAAGGCTAAATTGAGAGATGAGGATTTTTATATTAGAATTATTCTAGCATATCAGAATTTTGCATTATATACACTCCTGATCAAAAATTTAAGACCACTTAAAAATCTTTAAAAAGAAATTTTTTTTTATGGATAGATTTTAAACTCCTCCCACTTAAGGTTACCAATACTACAATTTAAAAGATTATGGAAACAAAAAGCTACATTCCAAACATTTTATTTAGAAATTTATATTTTTATAAAATGAGGTGATTTACACATGATCAAAATTATAAGACCAGAGGTATAAATTGTTAGATCTATGGCAATTCCAATGTTTTTAGTTCAGTTAGAGATTAGCAATCACTGCGTAAAGGTGTTACCATGCCTAAAGCAAGCAAACTTACCAAAGTTGAGCGTTCTTGAATTCTAGAATTCCATAAGCAAGGGTTTGTCACAGTGGGCGATCGCAGCTAAGGTAAATCGCAGTAAAACTGTGATTTGCAACTTTCTAAAGAACAGTGAGAATTATGGAAAAGCAAAATACTCTGGTAGGCCCCAAAAAATTTCTCCTGCATTGAGTAGGAGAATAAGACGAGTTGTTATGAAAGATGGGAGACTTTCTTCTAGTCAAATTAAGGCAGTCACAGATGCTGATTGCAGTCCTGTAACCATCAGACGACACTTAAGACGAAAAGGCATGGTAAATAAAAAGCGTAATCAAATTCCTCAGCTGCTTCCACGTCACAAGTTGGGCCGCTTAAAGTTTGGTTGTGAATACCAAACATGGGACGTTGAGAAGTGGAAGAAAGTCCTGTTTTCTGATGAGAAAAATTTCAATCTCGATGGTCCTGATGGCTTCCAACGATATTGGCATAACAAAAACATGCCTCCTGAAATTTTCTCCGCAAGTCATAGTGGTGGAGGGTCCCTAATGGTATGGGGTGCCTTTTCTTACAGAGGGACGATGGAGCTCCAGGTGATGTAGGGTCATCAGAGAGCGGCTAGTTGTGTTAACATGCTACAAAAAGCATCTTTGATGACGAGGTCATCGTTTGTGTGGGGATGGATGGTTATTCCGACAGAACAATGCTGCAATTCATGTTGCAAGATGAACCTTGACCTTTCTACAAGAAAATGGGATCCATCTCTTGGGACATCCTACATGCTCACCGGACTTGAACCCAATTGAAAATGTTTGGGGATGGATGACAAGAGATGTTTATCAAAATGGCAAACAATATTCAACAAAAAATGAACTTTGTGAAGCCATCTTCAGAAGCTGGAGCAACATCCCTCACACCTTCATGGAAACGCTTATTTCTAGCATGCCCAACAGAATTTTTGAAGTCATCAAAAGCAGTGGAGGTAGACTTCATTATTAAATTTGGTTGTTGAATATTTTCATACATTTTTGTACAATTTCGTAGAATTTTTGTCTCTGGTCTTATAATTTTGATCATGTGTAAATCTCATTTTATAAAAATGTAAATTTCTAAATAAAATGTTTGGAATGTAGCTTTTTGTTTCCATAACCTTTTAGATTGTAGTATTGGTAACCTTAAGTGGAAGGAGTTTAAAATCTATCTGTAAAAAAAAATTTCTTTTTAAAGATTTTTAAGTGGTCTTAAATTTTTGATCGGGTGTGTATAAATCTGTGATTGGAGAGAACTTGTCATATTAATTTCATATTTTGGGAAGTGAGAAAGAACTTTTTTGTCTCATGCTCAGTCAAATATTTTACTAAAGTAAATAAAAAATACTGATTCTAAATCTATATTCAGAATTGTATCACATCAGGATTTTATATTCAAGGTAAATTATTATATCAATAGTATTGGGTTGTCCAAAGTTTTAACATTAAATATTTATTTTACTAAATATGAACCATTTTGTTGCACAACTTTTCTCCATTTTCCCTGCAATTTATGTAATTCAAAGAATTAAAATTTTTACCACTGAGATTATTTTACATATGGAAGTAAATGCTAGACAAGCTCCTTACAGATTAAGTAGAAACTTGATTTTACAGAAATATGTTGAGAATATCATTGACTAAACATATGAGTAACAGCAATGTGCTGAAGACAATGGCAACAGAAAGGACACGCATTAGGAAGAAACAGATGAAATTTATGAAGTAGATAATGTGAAAAGAGGGCTTGAAAAATTTGTTACACACAGGACAGACTGAAGAGAGACAAAAAAGCAATACATAACCTACTAGATGAACTTGAGTGAATGGATGATGAGGCCAGGTTTGATAGAGATGTCAAAAAGACAAAATTTATTAAAAGCTACAAAGGACAAACAATTGTGGAAAGCCATGTTCACCAATACCCTGAAGAGGCACGGTGTATAAAAAAATCACAACTGAAAATAAACCGAACCAATGCAATCCCTCAAAATAGCAAAATTCTCCTTAAATTGATGTCCAAGTTTGGTTTCTACTTTAGTCTGTTTATTTTTGCTAAATTATTACTTTTAAATTCTTGTAAAATACCCATTCATTATCCCAATCACTAATTTTTTCAAAAATGCTGAAATCATGTGAATGAAGAAAAATGCAAAAATCCTTTCTTGTTTTACAAATGATGTCTATCATGGAAAATCCATTTTCAAAGTTTAGGCACCTTTCCAAGTATATAATGATGAACTGTTTAATGATTGAAATTTTTGAATTAATTTTTCTATTTTAACCTTTTTATCAAGCTTAGACAAAAAAAGTTGATCATTAAACTCAACAAGATGCCATATTTGTAGCTCAACATTTAAGCTGCTATCACCTTTTCTAAACATTGTAAATCATTAAGAACAATTTCTTTCCTTTAAAGAATCAATCCTAGGAATATTTTCAGTTCTTTCTGCAGCATATTTTCTCAAGTCAAATAAGTTATCATATCCAGTGTGGTTCAATATCTCCATTTTTAAGAGGGTCAAGAGGCTTACTGTAATGATGTAACATTTTGGTTTATACCATGTCACATTAGAACATGGGAGATTATGGCTCTCCACATAGTCCTTTTCTTTATTATTAGTGAATTGCTACCATGTCTTGAAAAAGATAATGAATTTGTTTCTTGTTGCCATCACTATGGTATTCTTATTCAAAGTTGTCATCTCCTAGACTGACTGCCACCCAAAACTTCAGCGCCAAGTCCACCTTGGCAATAAATCTTTTTTTATATACTATTCTTCCCCTAATACAATATCCATGAGCCACTCAAAGTAGAAGAGTGCTGAATGAATTTGTTGTAAGAGCATAAATGGAGGAAGTAAGAATTGTATATTATGAGGATATGTAGGATAGATAATGGTTAACCCTAGATAAAGTGGTTAAGATCATAGTGATCAGATAAGCACCCTCTCTACAGCTCTGGAAAATCAATTACTTAACTAATTTTTCAATTCCAAACAGTTGCTTATCATGATATATATTTAACATTAACAGCCCTTAAGAACAGATTTCAATTAGAGATATTTCCATTTTTAAGAGGATCAAGAATTTTACTCTAATGGTGTAACTTTTTGCTTTATGGCATGTCTTTTTAGGACATAAGCAATTGTCACTCTCCATGGCTTCCTTTTCTTCATTATTTATGAATTGTCATGATATCTTGGGAAAGATAATAAAATTGTTTCTTGTTGCCATCACCATGGTTTTATATTCAGAGTTGTCATCTCCTAGGCTGGCTGCTAACCGAAGCTTAATTCTTTTTTGTATTTTATGTAGTTTAAAGTTAAACATATCTTGAGATGTCTTTTTTATTGTTTAGGCATTTTAGAATACTGAAAATATAATTCAGTTTAACATTATCAAATTTAAAAATGACCTATGTAAGGATTTGATATATACACACACACACACACACACACACACACACACACACACACACACACACACACAATAGGTTTTAAGGGAATTATTATCTGAAACAAACTAAAAAAAACCCCAAAAAAACATTTATATTTGTAAAATTATCTTTACTTATTTAGTCCACTAAGCTATTGAATTAGTTTGCTATGAATAAAGCACAGTAATTTTGTTCAAGTACTTGTTCAATCAAGTTGATTGTCTCAGTCATTATCAAGAACTTGATGTTATCTGTATAGTAGACATGATTTTGGAGGCTGCATCCTAGCACTTTTTGGAATGCTACAATCCATATTACTTAATGCTTGCTGTTTCCCTCTGTTTCCCTTGCTTTTTGATATGTCCTCTGAGTGTTAAATTTTTCAGGCCTTCTTTTCTTTATTATGTATTCCAAAAGTTCAGCAGCAGCTCTCTCTTTTATATTGTTAACAACAGTTTCTTTGTCTATATTTCTAAGATGAGGTATTGTAATTATTTACATTATTTACAGTGTTTGAATTGTTGTCTTCATCTTTATTGCCATATTCACAACTTTTTGGCCATTTCAACCTTCTTCAGGTGATTGGAATTTAGAAAGGTAGATTGTTCTCATTTCCTGAGTTATGCTACTTCCAGATATCTTAGTTATCTCCCTTTAACTCATTTCTCTAAGTTTTTGTTCACCTCTGCTGTAGCCAGGTATTGAACTCACAATTCTTTGGGTCAAGTTACTGGATCTAACCAATGTTTTTATCCTTGAAGATACATGATCCAAAATAACCTGAAGAAGGTTGACGCGTATAACAGCTGAAACATTATGAATATGGCAATAAAGATAAGGACAACAGTCTGAACAATGTAAATAATGTAAATAAAAGTTTCTTTAAGGCTTCCTCATTTGTTAAATGCTTTGTCTATGATATTCCCAACATTTAACAGCAGAAACACATCTCAGTTGACTTGAGTCTTTTTTAAATTTGTGATGAAATTGTCTCGCATTCATTGTCACATAGGAGGGTAAACATAGCCAGCACTTTCATCTTGTTTCTAATTGTATATTTTGTTTGCAGTTTCTTGTAAGTATCTTTTGCTATTCCTAGATGTTTTTGAATTTCTGTGTCATATTTTCTCTCATTTGTTATTACGCTACTCAGTTGAATTACCTACTATCTGTCATGTCCCTTCAGGACATTGGCAATCATAGCCCTCCATAATTTCCTGTCTTTGTAGCTCTTAATCAATTTTGTCTTTTTATTATTTCTCCTTAACCTTGTTCCACCATCCATTTACTCAAGCTCTCTAGGTAGGTTACACATTATTTTCAAACCTATTTTCTTTATTATATGCTCTAGAATATTCAACTATCTCTTCTTAATGTTAAGTGTCCTTTTTCTTTCCATTTTCTTTAAAACTTCATTGATGTTCAGTCTCAATATCTTTCTGTAGAACCATATTTCTGTTGCTTCAAACCTTTTCTTCATCTGTGAGAAGATTGTCCAGCATTCACTGCCATATGGGAAGATTAATATTAATATACAGTTCAGTACTCTTTTCTTTGTTTCTAATGATATTTTCCTGTTTCTTAATACTTTGCTTAGCCTTTACATTTACTGCTTGATTTTGATGTTCCTGATGAAAAACAAAAAGCCTCAGGGACCTTGGCATAACTAAAAAATGATTTTCCTTTTTTTCCTATCTCAGAAATGAATTCATAAGTTTCCCAATGTTAATTTGTGTGAAACTGAATGCAAAAATCTCAAATGAAATTAGAACTTGGCATGCCAATTCCATTTTCAATGCTAATAAATGCTACGCTATGTGCAGAACCTTTTGAGACAATTCAATAAAAATCAAATGAAGAAGATATTAGAAAAAAAGAGAAAATTTTAGACAATTTTAGACATCAGTCTAATGTCTACAGCAATGTGAAATATACCAAAAGAAATTGACAAGCCGTCCAATTGGACAGACAGACAGACAGACAGACAGACAGACAGACAGACACAGGAACATAGAGTTAAGCCATTAAAGTGAATTGTGAACAACTACCAAATGCTGAGTTTTATTTAATGATATCCTTTGTTATAAATTATCTTTGTAGATCTTTTGGCATGGTGAATCTCTGGACTGAATTTGTTTTAATAGGTTCCCTAAAATGACTTTTATTTTTCTCTCTCTTATTACTAATGAGGCAGGATAATGAACTGTCCTAAAGAGTGAAATGCGTGAACCTTCAGGATGATGATGGCTTCTAGTGTGTATTGTGGGAAAATTTAATCATGTAATAAAATGTTAGGGATACTTTGTTTTAAAGAAAAGAGATTAAAGCAATAAATGCAAACAAAACAAGAGCCATATTATCTTGAATAACAATAAGATGCAGATATTTAAACAAGGCTTTTTTTTATAATTTTCTATTTTAATTCATTTAACTTATGAAGTTAAATGAGTTATGAAGAATTACATATATTTTCTAATAACAGAATCCAGTATTATTTTTCAAATACTCATAATAAAATATCTAAATTTTTAACAAATAATACCTTATACAAAAATTACAATGTACTTGTAAAAGTCATATGAGAGGAAAAAATATAGTAAATTGTTTTTGTAATAGACTGGTAAATAAGATTTACCTATTTGCATGTGTTATGTAGAAGCATTATAAAGTGTAAAGTAAATTAAAAGGCTGGCAAGTAGTTGACTAATCAATCACATGTAGAACAACAAAATAAAATAGTTTTCTTTGTTAACATTTAGAAAATGAGCCTAGAAAATATTTTGAAGATTGAAATTTAAAAAAGTATACTGCAGTTAAAGTAAACAGATATGTTTCTTTATTCCTTCTTGAAAATGAAACAAGTGATGAATATTTGTCATTTATTTATCTAGGTTTTATGGTTGTAGATTTTATATCTTTTGTTTTTATTATACTTATCATTTGTTTATTTACCATATTAACTGATATGCATTACAAATATTAAATATAATGTAAAAAATTGTATTATGTAATTTAAATGTGTGTGTGTATGTGTGTGTGTGCAGAAGTGCTTTTAAATTTTTTATATTTACTTATTTGAATATATATATAGATGAAAATACCTTGTGTTCTATTCCTTCCAAAATGACAGGTTCAAAAGATTAACTTCCAATGGACAGTGTGCATGACAGATAGAAGTTGGTATCTTTCTAAAGTTGAAGTCATGCCAACACTCACAATTTCCTTCTCTTCCCAGACTTCTGTCCAATTCATTCTGCTATCAACACTTGCCCTAATTCTAACAGTTTCACCCAACTTTGTCAGTTTTGTCATTTTAATTCTGCTGATGAATATTCTCCATTACTTTAAACATTTTAACATTCCTTTATTATTTTATTCAAAAAAAGGAAAAAAATAGGGAGAAATAAATGGAGAGAAAAAGGGTGAAATAAATGGAGAGAAAAAGGGTGAAATAAATGGAGAGAAAAAGGGTGAAATAAATAGGCTGTTATTCAAACTTTATTACCTATTTATGCACATTTTTTAGAAGGTTTAGTCATTATTTCTACTCTCCAAAGTTTCAGAAAAATCTAATCCTAAGATTATACTATGTACCTCTTTTATTTTCAGGCCAATTTTTCTTGCTTCATTTCACAAATCAAATCAGGCAAAAACTTAAAATGAAGATTTCAGTCAATATTATTTTTTTAAAGTTTTAAAATTTGCCACATTTTTTATGTAACAGAGAAAAGGAAATATTTAGAAATTAATATTTGCTTCACATTTTTTGAAATAACTTTTTTCTTGTCTGTTACAACAATGTTCTTTAAAATGATGTTCACCCTGTAGAAGGCCAGAGAGCTACTCAAGATAGGGGGTTAGAGTTTCAGAGGCACTACTCAAATACCAAGATATAAGAAGCTGCCAGAAATGAAAAGATTTTGGAAGAAACTGGAAACCCAGTCTTAAACATGAAACAATAGATAAACATCTACTACTATTCAAAAAACTCCTGTTAAAAGGAAATTAATAAAGATTTATCTATTATTGCTTCTTTTGCTGCTATTGCTGTCAACATGATTTTTTTATGAGCAATAAATTTCAATATTTGCATTTTGAAGATAGTTGTTCTGGTTTATGAAATATTAGGCTTCTACCTTTGAGTTTGAACCAATGCAATATAAGCCAAAAAAATAAAAATAAAAAGACCAAACTTAATTAAACTAATAAGCAACAACCTATTTTCATTGTAACTATTGTTTGTAGAGATATTCTTATGTTAAGGCTATTAATGATTAATAAGAACTATGTTGTTTATAGTGTTAGTACTGTTGTTGGTGAATGTGTGTGTGATTGACTGGCTGGATGGCTAACATCACAGTACCAGTTGAATCAACTTTCACTTTTACTTCTGACAATAAAAGATGCAAGATTTAAGATACAGAATACCTTTTTCTTTTACTGTAAAGAATAAGACCAAAAAAAAAAAAAAACACAGTTGAGAGAGAAAGAAAAAATCAGTTAAAGTGAAAAGAGAAGAACAATAAAAAGAAAGAGACTTTACATTGTGGCTATTTTTATATGAATCTCAGTATGTAAGTATGTGTTCATTTACGTGTGTGTGGTCCAGTAATGGTTGGCCTCATGATTTTTAAATTATGCTTATACAGTGTGGGTTCAGGTTTGTATGAGGGTTACTGTTTTAAATTTGGACTTGGAAGAGTAAAAGGTATGTGTAGGAGTAGAAGGAAGAGGAGAAAAGGTAGTGGGAGGATACTTGGTGTAATTAGTTTGTATTGGTGCCAGTAATAATGCCACAAACCTATTCATTAAATTGCATTGTTGATCTATCAGTCTATTTCTGTTTCTATCTATATCAGTCAGTTAATATCTCTCTCAGTCAGCTCATATCTATCTGCCTATCTCTCTCAGTCCGCTCACATCTATCTGCCTATCTCTCTCTGTCAGCTCACATCTATCTGCCTATCTCTCTCTGTCTGTTCACATCTATCTACCTATCTCTCTCTGTCAGGTCATATCTATCTGTCTCTCTTAGTCAGTTTCTATTTATCTGTTTCAGCCAATTCATATCTATTTCAGTTCATATCTATCTCAGTCAGTCTGTTTCTCTCTCTCTCTCTCTCTCTCTCTCTCTCTCTCTCTCTCTCTCTAAATATCTATTTAGAGAGATAGATAGATAGATATCCACAGATTTTTTTAAGCATATGCAGGTAATTCATATGAAGAAAAATGTCAAAGGGTTTGGAAGAGTTATAAAAATGCTCTCAGTAGACCCACTTAAAAATTAGGTGAAATGAAAGATGGAAGGAAAGAAACCTTTTGCATATTATTGTATACAAGCTTAAAAACCGTATGTTTGCATTTCTCTATATGCATCTCTGTCTATTCACATGAGTGTGCAAGTCTAGGTTTTATTAAATCCATATTCAGCAGCATTTCACTCAATAACATTAAACCGGTCAACCTTGCACATCAACAAAATGCCTTTGGGAAGTGAGCCTTTATTATTTTCACTAATGCACTTAGGGGAATATTTATTGCAATATATCTCTATTTTAAAATCTCCCTTTAATTATTTTGTACTTTTTTCTTTGTTTATATTTACAGTCGTCTTACCAGCAACATGATTGAGGTTGAAGCAGTACTCATAGCAGCAGGAATAGCAGTCAATGTATTCTATCTTCATTTTAGCATTCTTTCTAATTTTTTTTTTCATACCTTAACTTGACATTGGTAACAATGTTGGAAAATGTCTTCAAGTACTTGGTCCTTGTTATATTATTGTTGGTGATTGTTGTTTCAATCATCACAATTTATTATTATCATTGTAATTTTACTAATTATATTAATTGTAATAATAATATTTCCATCAATGACCTTATCAATACCATCACTAACAACATACCATATAAAAAAATTTAAGTTGTATCAATTGTCATTATTTGAATATTAAGTATATATAAAGGGATTAGTATATAGGTATTTTAATAACTTTATTTATTTGTAGTTAGATAACATGTAATTATGAATATATATCTCTAAATATTCAATGGAGAGTATAAGGTTGCTTTTGTTGAGAATCTGAACATTAATCATATATATATATATATATATATATATACGAACACAATTTTTTTTAATCATTTCATGCCATTAAGATGTAAGGGGTTACTGAAAATAAAAGAGAATGAGAAAGCTTTAGTGAAGAGGAAAGACAATAAAAGAACAGGTTTCATGAAAACAGAAGATGGCAGTTAGTGTTGTATCTAAATTTTTGAAAATAGTAGACGGCAGGGAACAAGAATTTGGAAGCTAGGTGACAGGTGAGAAAAGAAACTATGAGAAAAGAAAAGATGGTTGCCTTTGGCTAATTCAACAGTAAAACAGTGAAACCTAGTTGCCAATCTAGTAGCACACTTTAATTAATGCAGTTGATACACAAAGGAGGAAAGCTCATTAGAAGAACTGCCATGAAAATATTTATAGAAAAGACAGAGGGAAGCCACATCATGTTTGTGAGAAAGTGACTGAAGTGGAGATGCCAAGCTGCTTTAAATTTTGTCAAGAATCTCAAGCTCTATAGTAGAAGTTCTGAATCCGATATGGAATCAATATTCAATGTACACATGAATTTATGATCTTGGGAAACTATATTATTTACAGATTTGATCCTATCTACTAACTTACTGTATCTTTAATGTTTCTACAATCTTATAAAAAAATGTTTCTACAATCTTATAAAAAATAATGACACTTGTTTCAACCTGTATTTAGCCACCAAAAATTTATTTTTTAGTTAGAACTTGAAAAGATTTAAGATTTAAAGCAATAACATAAAATATATTAAACAACTATGAAAAATAAAATGCCAGAAAGAATAAAAGAATATAATCATCTCTTGTTTTTGATAGTTTTAGTTGCATTTACAAAGTACAATAATCAATATTTATAATTTCTATTTCTCTGTTACTATCATGCTGTTTATTTCTAAATGCATTATTATTAATATTACTATTACTGCTGCTATTACTCAACTGTTATTAATACTACTACTGATGCTATGACTATCATCCCTGTTTTTACTACTATACTACTACTGTTATTATTATTGCTACTGTTATTATTAGAGCAACATGTGAGGATAGAACTCACAATATTAGAAACATATTTTAGAAACTAATTTAGTTAATTCTTACTTATGAATCCAAAGAGAAATCTGCAATTTTATCAGTCCTGACCTGGCATCTCAGTTTCAGTCAATTTCTCACACCCATAACATAACTTCCCTATGCCTTTCTATAAACATTTTCATAGTAAGTTTTTTTATGTACTTTGCTCTTTGGGACCTCAACTTCACAAATTTAAGCATAGTACTAGATTGGCAGCTAGGCTCCATCATTTTACAATTTTGTCTATTCTTTTGTATTGTAAACTATTTAACAACAAAAGGATGTTGCATTTAGATACTTATAACATAAACATATTATTGTTCTATGTATACACAATGGAAACCGACCAAATGCCAGTTATTTGAAAACTGTCAAAAATACTCACCAAAGAAACAGAAAGCAAAATTTAAAACCAAAGTAGTAGAACTCTTTAGTTTCTGGAAACGTTCATCTGTCTACACAAAAGAGCAAATCACTCTGATTCATTTTCCAAAATCTGAACTATTGTGTCTTAAGAGGATATCAAAATGAAAGCATACACGATGGTTAAAGCTGATCAACAATTGTTCATTACTTTATGCAGTTTTGCGGCCAGAGAGAATCCAACTTGCAAAAGATCAATGGAAAATACAGACAAACCTTTGTCAGGCATAACATTACCTTTGAAAACGTTTAGTGCACTTTCAGATAAAAAATTAATACTATTCTCGCTGAATGGAATTCACCCTGATGATAGCCAAATTTCCTTTTGCATATATTAAAGGACAGTAAAAATAAAAATTATTGATTATTTAGAATGTGCATGAAAGTTAGTTTCTTGTATTTTGACATGATGTCTGTTACTACCCAAATCAAATTAAGATTTGATTTGCTGAAATAAATCATTGTGTAAGTACTTGTCATAATGTATTCCCCTTTTTAATGAAGAATAACTTTCCCTTGATGTTTATTTTGGTATATCTATTAATATATTTATCAAACTGAAAATCATTATATATATATGAAGTGTAAGCATAAGGCTAAATGATTTTTCGCTTTCATTTCATGTATTTGGAACTATTTTCCGAATTCTTGCTTTCCTGTCAACTATGATCTTCAAAAATGTGCATATCTGTTTATCTGCCTGTATGTCTGTATTTTTTCAGCCCTTTTATTTTAGTTTTTGCTTCAGGTTTGGCTCTAAGTAGGTATAATTGTAGTTCTTAGTCTCAGCCATGATACCATTTACTCAGAGGACTTATTTAGCCTTCAAAATTCAGTTTACAACCAAAGAAAAACTTATTTAATATCGATACCAGGAAATCAAAATTGGACTTACATCCATTCATTTTTCTTTCAGTTCACTTTAACTGGAAACAACTATTGCTTTTTAGTCTTTCATGCCAATATCCAAAGAGTCTGAGCTCCAGGACCATGGATTAGTTTTAAAGCTTTCATTACACCTGAGCAACGTCGGGCTATACTGCTAGTTAACCATAAATATTCAATGATGTTGAGATTTGGGGACTGTGGTGGTTAGATAAAATGTTCTACTTCACTAGAATGTTCCTTGTGTCAATTTGCTACAACTTTAGCACTGTGAATGAGTGCATTATCATTCTAAATGATAGCATTTCCTTCCAGAAACAGTTCCTGAATCATAGGACAAAGTTGATCACTTAAAATTCTTAGTCCTGACTGTTGATTTTAATAAACTTATTTAAATAAAACAACATTTTAAAAAAACAATTTTAGCAAAATATGAAGTACTACTAATATAAAATCAACCAACATAAAAGTAAACAAACTTTTAACAGTTTAATAAAATTTTCCAAAATATGCTATTATAGCACTAGATCTTTCCGTTATTTTATTCACCCCCTTACAGTAAAACAGATATGTCTGCGGATGACTATTTACGCTCTCCAACCCTGATTGAGCACTCTGGAAGTTACTCTAGCACTTACGCATCGCTCATTCAGTAATGAATTAGAGCACTCTAACTACTGGTGTATGATACATCATACTCTAAAAAGTGTGCCTCCTTCTACCAAGCGCCCATAGCTCAGAGGTAGAATCACCAACTGACGCCAATTCAGTCAGGTTTCAATTCTGGGTAAAAGCAATTGGATGCCTAACCGTACTGATGAGCTGTGATACAGCGAAACAGATCTGTCTGCAGATGACTATATATATATATATATATATATATATATATACTAAGTTACAATCTATCTGTGCATGACCATAGAAAGATATATTCCTAATTAGTTTGGGTATTTTGAGTTCCTAAACATAAATATCTAAACAAGAAATAGAATAAATTATAATGTATTTATATCTATATCTATATGATAAATACAAGGCATTAATAGATAGGATTGAATAAAGAAGAGAAAAATAAAGAGATTGTTAGAAAGCTGGGGAAGTCAGCTTAGTAATGAATGGAATCAGTTCATAAGGAGAGAATGTAATATACACATCAAAAAGAAGCAAGTTCATTGAATCTATTGACAATTAGATAGATGAGAAGCTGTGAATGAAATTGATAGATAAGATTAATGGATGTATTTGATAGAAAAAAGATACATGAAGGTGGAAGTGAGAGAAAAATGAATGAGTGTGGGTGGGGGTGATGTAAGTAAAAAAGAAAAATAATACTAAAAGCATAAAAGTACAGTTCAAGACTGAAGGGCAACATAAAAAGTCAAAAAAACAATTAGTAAAAGGAGGAAGAGAAGCAGAGATGAAGAAGTTAGAAGACATGGGAGTCAAAAAAAAAAAAGAAAATGACAAAAAAGAAGAGTAATGGAAGAGAAAAGAAGAAAAAGGAAAATAGATGTAAGATGAGAAGAAAAACTGATGGAAGAAGAAGGAAATAAAAGGTGGAAGAAGGATAAAGAAAGAGGATTAACTGGAGAAAAGGAAGAAATGATGAAAATAAACCAAGACGGAGGAATACAGCAAGATTGAACTGTTAAGAACTAGAATGATGGACAGACGGTACTGCACAGGTGAACCGAGCTGGCATCAATTATGGCAAATCTGCATCTTCATCAGAATTTTGAATCAGCAAAAGGTGTGTGCGGGGAAGGTTGCTGTAGAGTGGATATTATGGAACTGTGTTGCTGATTGGCACAGAGCTAGGAGGAGAATATAGCCGCAACTATGGATGGGGGAAGATTTTTTTCCTTTTTCCTTTTTGTTGTGAATGGGGTGACTGATGCAAGGACGAATGAGTGGTGGTGACACCAGTAAGAATGAAAGAGAAATTAAAAGGAAAGAATTAAAAAAGTGAAGAAAGGAGGGTAGAAAGAAAAATTAGAAAAAGTGTTGAAACGGTAACCAGAAATGGTAAAGAGAATGGCAAAGACGAAGTGAAAGAAGGAAAGTTGAAAGAAATAATGCTTGGTATCGAGCTCACTAATTAGGAAAGAAATGAAATATACATAATGTAAGGAAAAGAGAGAAGAAAGCAGAGAATGAAATGTAAAAATAGAGAAAAAAAGAGAGTGTGAAATGTAAAGAGTGAATGAAAGAGAATGAAAGATAAAGACAGAAGAAAAGAGAAGGGAATAAAAAGTGAAGAAAAGAGAGAAAAAAGTAAAATGTAGAGAAGAATGGAAAAAAAGTAAAATGCAATAAAGAAAGAATAGAAGAAACATGTAGAAAAGAAGAAAAAGAAAAAATGCAGAGAAGAAAAAATGTAAAAATTAGTAAGAAGAAAAAAAAGAAAAGAGGGAAAAACGAATGAAAAATATGTAAATATTAATCGCTGTGACTGGAATTTTAAATCTCGTTTGAGGAGGCTGAATGAAAAAATAATTTTATTTATAAAAATTCAAAATAGCTATTATATATATTTGATGCCATGGATAAATTATTGTCGATATTATGCAAAAATGAAAATAACATTGATATCTCATTTTAACAGATATATTTACCAAAATTACACCAAAAATATCTTGAAATATTAAAGAGGAAATTTATTGAATAAAAGCGTCATTGGCTCTAACCACAAATCCCAAATGATTTTCAAATCTCCTGCAACTCTTCTGGATGGTCTCCTTATTTAAGTTGGTAAATGCTGCCATAGTCTTTGCTTACAGTTCATCTTTAGCGTTACAAAGAGTTTTGTTGGTCTCCTACTTAAGTGCGCCCCACATATAATAATCAAGGGGTTACAGTCTGAGGAGCTAGATGGCCAGATGTAAGTAGTAATATGGCTGTAGAAATTGTCTAATTGCCATGACTGGGTTTTCCTGCTTGTGTGGTATTGTGCAAAGTTCTGTTGCAAGATGTAGTGTCTTCCAGCCGTCACTCTCTTATTCAGAGTAACACTAACTCATCAAAACACTTGATGTAGGCCTCTGTGTTGAGTCTGAAACCCTCACCAACATATTTCTTTTCTTATCAGAATGAGTTTTCTGAGCTGCTGTACCTTTGTAATCACCATTAGACTTCATCCAACTCTATCCTCTGAATCCTCTGCACCCAAACGCTCTGAAATCTTCTTAACAGAGCTTCAGGTGCGAATGCCAAGCAGTACAGTATTTTGTTTCCAAACTTTTGGCAAAGGTTAAACTTCATCATGGTGCTCTTTTCTCACAGACAGTCAGTCAGTTAAGTGCCATACGTGATACACGCTTGGGCGATCATGTCTCGAAAGAGACATGACTGACTGGGCAGAAGATTATCCCACTGTAGGTTGCCATTACTTTCTGCATTAGACTGGTTGCTGACCAAGGCTATAGAACCCAATCTGTCCTGTTATTTAACCCATAACTGGAAGGAAGAGACGGATTAATACCTTTCCCAAGGGTATTTGTGCGTAAGTGAATGCAAGGAATTCAGCTGGAATTTGAACTCGGCTCTCCGATTTCTCATTCCGAGCCAATATCCACTGCGCCACAATGCACAGACAGTACTTGACTGATTCTAATATACTGTGCAGTTGACAAAAATAAAAGCAATATACATGCACAAAATTAAGAATATAAAATGGTGACAATTTACCCATTGCACCCAGTATGAGTGTGTGTATTTTGGGCACCCCTGATATACATTTTAGAGTTCTCGACTGTCTCCAAAGGATAATCTGTATTGTGATCAGTCCCGACCTGGTAACTCGACTCCAGCCACATTCTCACAAGCAGAATGTAGCTTCCCTCTGCCTATTCTACAAATATTTTTACGGCTTCTGCTCCAATGACTGAAGCTCAATGATGCTTCATCCACAAGAATTTACTTGAGCAACCAGACTGGTAACAAGTTCCCAGCCTTCTACAGTTAAATCAACCAAATGCAGCCGCCACTTCTACTCCAGTAGCTTTCTTTCTTGCATTTTCCACCTGTGGAACTTCCTTCCCTGTTGGCTACAATCTCCAAGAATTTAAATGCAATGTCAATTCCCATCTCTTATCCACTTGACTCCAGTCCTTCCCTCATCCTTTCCCTATCACCTCGTCTATCTTGTTCTTTTCCTTTCTTATTTTACCCTTGCAACTGTCTTCACACCGGTATTTCCATCCTTCTCTTGCCCTTTCTTCGACACCCCCTGTAACAGGTTTGTCTTCCTCTTCACTCTCCTCCTGCTTAAACTTTCACTCTTCTCTCATGTAGCTCCTAGTGCACCAGTGGCAGTACAGCTTTGCTTGGGGGTGAAACAATTAATAAAAATATATATAGTGACATAAATATACATATGAGGAGGGGGTACATATGTATAGTATTATTATTTAGGGGCTAATAAAACAGTGCTCAATGTATGAATAGAGCTTTATTATATATATATTTATAAATATACATATTGTCCTACATCTATGGCATGACACAAAGTTTCATGCATTATGCAATCATCAGGTGCATATTTCAAATTGACAGTTTAATAGATTTAAATTTAAGTTTACTCGATATTTATGGGAATTAAATCTTATAAAGTTAAGTTACTGTCTTTTTTTATAAGTGCTTTTTTATTATTAAAAAAGTGGTAACTTAACTTTATAATTTTTAATAACAATATTAAAAATTTAAATATTTTATGGTTAGATGTGGATAAAAATGTAAAATCTAAATTTAAAATTAAAAATTAAAACAAAAATTAAAATTAAAATAAAAGTTTAAAATTCAAAATTTTAAATTCAAATAAAAATAACATTAAAAATATTAAATATTTAAATATTCAAATATTACATCTACATAAAAATGTAGGGAAAATTAAAATTTTAAAATTACATAAAAGAAAAGAAAATTTTAAAAAATGAAAAGGAAAATAAAGAAGTAAAATTTAGAATTAAGAATTAAAAATTAAACTATGTAAGAAGCAAAAATAAAAGGGGTTTAATTTATAATTGTTAAAAGTAATATTGCAGGGGAAAGAAAGAAAGAAAGAAAGAAAGAAAGAAAGAAAGAAAGAGGCAAATGTAAAGAGGAATCTATATCAACCTGGGTCTAAGAATTTAAGTATTTTTTTCTATGACAGCATGTGGTCATTAAATCACTTTTTTTATTAAGCAAATTAGGATTATTGATATGTTTTAAGATGACAAATTTTTCTAAAAGGTACAAATTACATTTATCTCCTTTTCTATTGTAATGTTTGAATTTAACTACAGTATTCCAGGCAATAATTAGGTTCTTACTGTTTTTTGTTTTTTTTTATTTCCAATAATGTATGGATAAAGCAGTACTTTTACTGTATTTACTATTGTTTAAAGACAACATGTGGTTGTTAAATTTTATCTTCCACCTGTAAAAAAGTAAAGTTTAACATCAAAGTAAAATTTAACATCATTATCATCTGAATGAATTCAAGCTCTATAAACAATACTTTTGGACTGGGCAAGTTTTATTTTTTTGGCAGTTGCAATTATTTTAGAAGGGTCATTTTTGCTATTTGTTCAGGGACAGATATTTATGTGGGCCAAATATTTATTTGATATCATAGCATTATGTTGCAAAATATATTTATGTTTTTAACACAACAATAACTAACTTTGACATTGTTTATGTTGAAGATTTTATTTAGTGTGGGTAAATGGTAGAAATGTTTATGAATAAAGTTAAGGAATAGTTTACCAATGTTAGTTTGTACATTACGAGTGAAGGGTGGGTTAAAACCAAATAATGTTACATTTACATGAATTTTGCTTATTTCTGCCTACCTTGTTTTTAACAGAGTCTTCTAAAGAAGTGTTGAGTTTACTTTTTTCTAAGGCATTAATGTATTTGATTTTAGAATTGTCAAAAATTTCCTTATTGCTAGAGTTGGTACTTAAACAAAATTGGTTAGATTTGTATAGGTTGTTGGTGATTTTCTGGGGAGGGATTTGATTCTCTGTTGATGCATGTATGGTTGTGTGAGTCCTATTTTGTATGTATGTGAAGTTGTGTGAGTCTTATTTTATTTTTATTTTGATTTCAAATTTTAAATTTAAATTTTTATCTACTTGTAACCATAGAATACTTAAACTTTTAATATTAAGTTACTGTTTTTTTTTTATAAAAAGCAGTAACTTAACTTTATAAGATTTAATTCCTGTGAACATCAACTGAACTTAAAGTAAAATCTATTAAACTGCTAATTTGAAATATGCACCTGATGATTGCATATCACATGAAACTTTGAATCATGCTGTAGATGTAGGATAATATGTATATTTATTAATATATATATATATATATATATATATATATATATATATATTGCATTAAAAATGGCAAAGAAATTTTTTATGTAATTTTTCATGCAATCTTATGATTCTTTTGAGGATATAAGTTATATAAAAAATTTTAAAATGTTTTGTTTATCCATGCACTTTCAGCTATACTTTTAGCCATTATCGATACTGGCTAAAAGTATAGTTTTAAGATAATTAATTAGTTTTATCATCATACCTTGAATAAATAAAGGAAAATTATATCTCAAATTGTTTTTTTTTCCTATGCAGACCATTTTACAGAAATTACCAGATTCATTGTTGCTCTGACTACCTAAATCATCAACAGGAAGTTGTAGTCCTGCTCATTTCAGGAGTTAACTTGTGCAACATTTGTACAGATATTTCTTAATCACAGCTTCCTATGCTGACATTTCAGGATATTGGATTGTTTTGAGAGAAGCAGACAAATTATCTGTCATGGGCGTAACACATTGACCAAAACAGAATATACGGAAAATACAATTATAGGAAAATGTATAAAATAACACAAGAATCTCACTGTTCCTGTAACTAACAATAATTCATTGACTGCAGTTGAATATGTTGGAAAATCCAAGGTAGAGACTGACATTAACCAGGAACCTACTAAATGGTGCTTACAGTCAAAGAGAGTTGTTCTTCAGGGAGTCCTTAAAATTCAAGCCCCACATGAAACGGTATGCACTCTCTTCACTTCAAACTAGACCCCTTCGTGAATTAATAAGAGAAATTTGGATGATACTTAGAGACATCTAATTCCCACAACTTATGATAAGAACTACTTATGATAAAAACTAACCACTGGAGACAAACCATAGGTGGGAATATCATATTAACTTTTGACCAGCAAGAGAAACTTTCTATCTGTCTGTTAAATTTTCTTTTCAGTAGATATCCCTAAATGCCAATATCTCTCTTTAAGTGACATGCCTATTCCAGATGTAAATGATGCATTGCTATGATTGATGTTGAGAAAGATAGTGGCTCCTAAATGTCTTCATCACAATTTGGATTCAGAGTTCTTGTTCCACTAATCTGGTTGCCAATCAAAGCTAGAGAACCCAGGTCTTCCCTGCTATTTTGACAATAACTGATGGAGTGAAAAAATGCATGAGTGTGGAGAGAACATATCCAGAATCTGAAGTTGATTTGCTGATTCCTTCTTCAATATTGTTAGTCACTCGTTTGCTTGAATATTCTTAATGCTAGTCTGCACACTTTACTTGAAAAAAATAAAAAAGGAGCATTTCTTTAAGAAACCTCCCAAGTTGTTCAACTATTTTGCTTTGTTTGACTTGATAGCTGCAACTTGATTTTGAGCAATATCATTGCTTGATCCATTTACAAATATGTCCCACATATGCGGCTTTTTAGTCCTACTAGAGTCTTACATTGTCTTGCAGGGATGTAGCAACGTTGAATGTCTTTTGAAATAGCTGTTGCATAAATGCCACATACCATGCAATGAATAACTTCTCTTTATGTGTGACATCAAATGATTTTTGTGTTGTACTTGAATTAGACAGACACGATTGTATTTTTAGATTTTCAGGGAAATTAATATGAAGCCCCTTGCAAACATCTTTCAAGCTTTTCATGCACAATATGATTCTGTTCAAAGTGTTTTTTACACTGCTTTCCTCCAGGATAAATGGTCCAGTTTTTGAGGTTTGCCCAGTTTTTCTTCTTTTTTTTTTATTGACTTATGTTTATAAAACATGATCTCTGTTTGAACAAACATTTTTGCCAAGTTTTGTACTTCTTTGATCATAGTCTCTACAATACAGTTTCTTTATTCATGTCACAGTCAATGAGACATTTTGTTTTACTTCTTTGGCACTCAATTTTCTTACTGTATTGGATATCGGCTCAGAACGAGAAATCAGGGAGCCGAGTTCAAATTCCAGCTGAATTCATTGCATTCACTTATGCGCAAATATCCTTGGGAAAGGTATTAATCCGTCTATTCCTTCCAGTTATGGGTTAAATAACAGGACAGATTAGGTTCTATAGCCTTGGTCGGCAACCAGTCTACCACAGAAAGCAATGGCAACCTACAGTGGGATAATCTTCTGCCCAGTCAGTCATGTCTCTTTAGAGACATGATCACCCAAGCGTGTATCATGCATGGAACTTAACTAACTGACTGACTGACTGAGCTGCAGTTACTGATCTCTTATTTCTTAAGAGCATGTAGAATGAACTTTAACAAACATGCACCCCATGACCAACAAGCCATTTAGTCATTGTCGTTGGAAGAACACATTGCTGAGTATTAAGGTGCTCATAGAACATTTTACACAGAAGGAATTGTCTATGTTAGATCTGAAGAGATGTCTACAGCTACTGAATGGTAGAGTAGGAATTCTCAGATGGTGGAGAATTCTTGCTTTTCTTTGGGCTCTTTTTGTTTCTTCTAATTGTCTTTAGTGTTTTCAAATGTTTTTCATGGTCTGCTCTTCTCCAATTGGTTCTTTCTGCAGCTTCCATCTCTTAATTGACCAGATCAATTTCTGTCCTCAGCAACACTATATTAATCATTATACTATGCCGTTTCAATGGACTCATTGTCTCTAAGACATTAATCAATTTCTGCACATCAACACCAATTGTCCTCTGTAGAGGCTGAACAGTTGTCTGTCAAACACATATATACCTGCAAGAAACACATCATCCACTGTAAGAGACCAATACTTTTAGCTAATAATGATCCATTGCTAAAGATACTAGAAAAATAGTTAGCAAATTCTATAACTCCAGAGAAAGTACCTGACTCTGTCTGCCAGGCTTCATCTTTACAAGAATCAGATCCAACCAAAAATGGAGTATTGTTGCCATATCTCGAATAGAGCTACACAAGCCTCACTTTCCAGCATTGACAGAGCTCAAGTTCATTGACATGGCCTTGTGGGTGATGATTTATCTTTCTCCTGCATCCCCTCTACCACAGAGACAACTCTGTTATCACTTCCAGGACAAATGTTTCAACATGTTACATCTTTTAGTATCTTGCTACATCCTTCCATATTCCATTGATGAGAAAGAAATTTCACTCAGATATCATTTTTCTAAGAACTATTACTTTGTGGAAAAAACACCTGCATGGATGCTTCCCTGAATGTGACAATATTAACCTCTTCAAGTCTAGGTTCAATCTTTATATCATCATAATCTAAATCTCCTATTGCCTCATTTTGCATTCATATCATGCACCTCATTCTATAAACCTCTACCTTGAGTGGTTCTTCAGCCTTTTATTGTGTGAACAATTTGGTAAAAAACAGGCTGTATAAAGGTGATGTAACTTTTCTCTTACAACCTTGATTTGCTCATGATTATCTGTCCAACAATGTCTAGCAATGATAATAAATACTGACTATCTGTTAAAAATGTTTATAATCAGCTGAGATATGCTTACTTTTGAGCATAAACCATATAATCACAATGACAGCTTTCTGAAATGACAAGGTGTTACTTGAATTTCATTCTTGCTCGAGATCTTAAACTATTCAAACAGGCCAGAATGTGCTTCACTTCAGGATACTCTGGACAGTGATGTCATCTGTAAAAGTTTGTCATAATTACCACTAATACTAGAGACACTGATAATTTCATTCACAACCCAGACAACATTAGTTATAATGAATACCACACACAAGGAGATACTAGTAGTGAACTGCAAACTGACCTAAGATAGCACATTGAACTGACACCTGGTGAGAAACCTACAAGTTTTTTGTTTTATTTTAATGTTGATGTGAATAAAGAAATGTGTTGTCTGCTAAGCCTAAACACATGGATATTATTTCTTACATTCTGTAACTGTAACTTTAATTATACTGTCATGATAAAGGCGTCTTGAACCCTTACCTTCTACCCTAAATAATTTCAAATACCTGTTGTATAATACAAAAGCAGTTGACCTGGTGTATAAGATGATCAACAGATTCTCCACTTTGAATTTTATCAGAAATATCAGCTTAAAGTGCTTTTACAAAATTGTATTTGCCTTTCCATTTGCTGTGCACCAGTCTAAAGGGAAGAACTTTTGTTAACTTTCTTTATATCCCCCAGGACATGCCATGCTACTTCCACGGAAAAGTTTCCCTCCGTATTCAAAATTTAAGGAGAAAATTTCAATTAGACAACATTTCCCTCAAAAAATACTACTTTGGGGGAACACCTGCTGCAGCGATAATTCCTTTTAATCTTAGCCACTCTAAGTCAAAGGTCAATCCCTAATCTATCATCATAATCTTTATTTCCTACCATTTTAATGGAAACCTTGTATGGCTCTTGAACCTGGTGGTGAATGAATTTTATTATACAAAATATAGCTTAGGGTAGTTCTCATAATACAGAGAGTACTCTGAATTATTTCTTCTACAGATAATGTAATATTTGGTTGTTATTTTACTAAGCTTACTTTGGCACAAAGCTTCAGATATGGTTCATTCAAGGTAAATGAAGCTCACCACATGACTGTCATCAACCAAAATAGCTTACTAACCCTTACCCTATAAGACACTCCTGTATGAATTCATATGAAATAATATTGAATATATTCCAAAATTGTGCCCTTAATCATACTTACCTAAATTTCTAATCATATCAACATGGATCCTCAGTTTTATAAGATGCACAATCCTGGCAGGATTAAGATGAATTTAAATGCTGCTCCAAGTTGCTTAAAGAAACTTCAATGATTCAATTCTCAAAAAATTTCTTGCAGAATTTAAACTGATCTTCAAAAAATATGACATGTGTCTTCTAGTGTATGTCCTTCATTTATAAGATACAAGGTCCTTGCTATATATGTCTATTGGATTAATAAAAAAAAATCCATTCTGATCAAAATTCTTAGTTTACATTTGGATATGAAACTGTGCATATAAGAAAAGATTTAAAAATCTATGATGAGAGATGTTTTGCTTAAAGATATAAATTTGGCTTTGCCTGACCAATTGTTCTTCATAGCTCAGTTGGTTAGAGCATGCTGGGCCTAACATGGTGGGCCTAACATGGTGGGCCTAACATGGTGTGCCTAACATGCTGGGCCTAACATGCTGGGCCTAACAGTAGCTACCTTCTACCTTGAGGATGCAGGTTAATCCTGTTGAAGAGCAGAAATTTTTCTTTAAAAATATTTTTCAAATATTTCAGCAGGTAGACAAAAATAAATAAATTTACTGTTTAATAAACAAACAGAGCATCTACTCAGATATGAGTATCCACTAAAAATAAAGTTTAAAGTGATAAATAAATATATATGACTGAGGTGGCCTAAAGTTCTCAAACAAAAAATTATTAACTTTGTACAATTTTCCTCCATATTTGATCCTGATGTACAAAAGCCTCATGTGTAAATTTTCTATGACATCTTTCAGATTTGCACATGAGTCTTTTGTACATCAGGATCAAATATGGAGGAAAATTGTTCAAAGTTAATAATTTTTTTACTGAGTAATTTAGGCCACATCAATCATTTTCAGAAATGTTAATTTGTCCTACAGACAAAATATTTTATTAGTTGGATTTTTTAGGAATGCAATATTTGTAATTTAAATTGTGTAGGAATATGATTTAAAAAAAAAAGAAAAGAAAATTAGTCTGTTAGAGGTTACAGTTTGAAAAGATCTGAAGATATAGACATTATTAAAAATGAGTGGGCCCGTGTCATCAATACTGATGGCAAAATATTTATATATACTGATGTATCTACTATTGAGTATCTTACATTAAGACAAAACAATAAAATCAAAATAATTCAAAACCCTGAGCATGACAGGATGGAAATTAAATATATATGTATATACAAATCATCTGCAGACAGGCCTGTTTAGTTGTATCACAGCTCATCGGTGTGGTTAGATTAACTGTTTGGCCCAAGCTGGGACTGAAACTCAACTGATTAGACAGCAGTTGGATATTCACCCACCAGGCTACATCAAAGAAAGACTGATTTCATAGTGTGCAATATTTTTACGAAATGTAAATAATGCCAGCAGTGAGAGTGTTCTATCAAGTAACCACTTCGAACAGGCATTCTACACGGAAATGAGAGAACATAGCATAAAGCCATAAATAACTGCTGTTTATGAAATTTTCCTCTCTCTATAGTGCTCAATCAACAAGCAAGAGCATAAATAAGCCACCCACAAATAGGCCTGTTTATATATATATATATATATATATATATATATATATGTACAAATAGACAACAATCTTTATTATAATAGAGAATATATATACATATATAATTTTAAAAAAATAAATATATAGATTAGTTTAAAAAGAATATATATATATATATATATATATATATCTTCTCTATCATAATAAAGATTGTTGTCTATTTATGTGTGTGTGTGTCTCTCTCTCTCTCTCTATATATATATATATATATATAAACAGGCCTGTCTGTGGATGATTTATTTATGCTCTTGCTTGTTGATTGAGCACTATAGAGAGAGGAAAATTTCATAAACAGCAGTTATTTATATATATATATATATATATATATATATATATATATATATATATAAATTTTTAATCATTTCACCCCAAGCAAGGGGATACCACCACTAGCGTGTAGAGGGTTACACTGAGAGAAAAGACTGGGTACAGGGAGTATTGAAGAAAAGATAAATGGGACTCAAGAAGACACAAGATGGCAACTGACATTGCATTAAAATTTTTGCAAATTGTTGCCATCAGGGAAACAAGTAAATGGAGAGGAGGAGTTTCACAAGTGGGGAGGATGAGAAAAGAAGCTGTTGAAAAAAAAGTCGTGATTACATTTAACTATTTCAACCATAAAAGGGTGGGACATAACTGCAAATCTAGTAGTCCACTTAAATTCACGTGGATGAGCCAGCAGAAAAAAATGCTTGTTAGAGGAGTAGCTATGAAAATATTTGTAGAAAAGGCAGAGGGAAACCACATTTCATTAGTGAGAAAGTGACAGAAATTGAGATGCAAAGTCAGGATTGATTACATTTTAGATCCTTCTTTGGATTGTGTTGAGAACCTCAAAATGAATAACAGATGCAGCTACAGATCCAATATATTTGTTCTACTTCAGGTTGATTGAAAAAGTGAGGCCAAGGTGACAAAGTATGTTGCTCTCAAGGAGACTTGCAGTCTGTCAGGAAAGTTTCTCTATTGTGGTTAAAAGAGAGCAGTTTTGTTTTGAAAGCATTAAAATTTACAAGCCATTGCATGTCAGTTAACCACTGATTGAATATTTTTTAAGAGCAGCAGCCAGTTTTACTTTGTCAGTTTTGGCAGATTTCCTATTGAAATAGAAATAAATGATGGTATCATCTGCATAGGTGCCTACTTGGGAATTGAGGACATCAGGAAGACCATTGATGAAAAGTAAAAACAGCATAAAACATAGGATAGAGATTTGAGGAACACCTGTGTTTGTATGAAAGGATCTGGAAGCCTGCCCATTCAAAACAACCATCATTTCATGATTTGATAGGAATTATTGAATTCAATCAAACAATCGTCCAGAAATAGCGTAGCCCTGGGGGTTGCACAGAAAAATATCATGCCAAACCCTGTTCAACACTTTCGAGATATTTATGTGTGCGTATATATGTATGTATGTGTGTGTGTATATATATATATATATATATATATATATATATATATATATATATATATGAGCATGTATATATGTGCATGCGGGCATATATATATATATATATATATAATTTATATATAAGTAAGTTTTTATAAGTTTTTTAAAATTGTTATTTAAAGGTTGTTTTTACTGTGTGAATGTGTGAATAGTATTGTGTTATCAGCTAAAATGTGTCTAATATTTTAGTCTCTCATGTGGTGAGATGTCATAGAACCACATTACAAATTTACGACCTGCGTCTGCTATTCGGTGACAGTTATTGTTGCTTAGCAATGTTTTATGTTGACACAAGATAATATCATACTTGATGGTGGATGTCTTTATGTTAACAGCCCTGTAACCACTCTGAAGATGGCTCATGCTGCATAGCAATGTTTTATGTTGGCTCACGTGAGTCGAAAGCTTAGAACCAACATAATAAAAAATATCCAAAATGTTGGACAATTTTTGTCTTTATTTTCATCTGAAATTAAAGCCAAAATACAATGATTAAAATGGCTAATGATTAAACATAATGGACATTCATTGTTTGTTATATTTAGCATTATATATATATAGACACACATGATGGGTAAATCGTTGCCAATATAAATTTACGTGTTGCTTGTTACTGATTTTCTCGATTACACAGTATAGTAGGGTCAGTTTGGCCCTGTCTGTGAGAAAAAGAGCACCATAACAGAATTCACTCTACCAGAAATTTCTAAGTGGCATTCTGTACTGCTTGTGTGTGTGTGTGTATTTGTGTTTGTGTGTATGTATATACATACACATATACATATATATAAACTTTATATATATATATATATATATATACACACATATACATAAGATTAATATATATACACACTCATACACACATATATAAGCTTAATATATATATATATATATATACATACACACATACATCTACATAAAATTTATATATATATATATATACATAAGACTAATATATATATATATATATATATATATATATATACACAGATACACATATACAAACATGAGCTTAATATATATATATATATATACATGGAAAGATATCTTACTAACTTGCCATTTGTTTCCATGCACAGTGTCAATTCAATTGTATTGTAAGAGTCAACAATATCCTATCATGTGATGGTTTCATAATGACTCACTTTGACAATAGCTATCTATCACCTGAAGGGTCAGGATGATATACTTCCATTTCAGAAATTTTCCCAGTGAGACGACAGCCAATTATTATTTTAATTTACTATTTACATAAACTTGTTACATGCTGAAAATAATGTAGTTCTATTGCAAACAGAGTCAATAAAGATGCTGAATTGTAGTTGAAGCAGATAAACACAATGTATCATTTCTTTTTCTTAATACCATATCTCTTCAGGATGTAGGCAAACATGGCTCTCCAGAGATTCCATTTCTCTATTATTTGTTCACAACCATGACTTTTTTTGGAAAGATTGTGAAATGTTTTATCATTGTGTTTTTCATGGTTTGGAATTCAATTTTTCCTTCTCTAAGAAAAAAGTTTAGAAGTGCCTCATATTTAACTCATATTTTGGGGTATGTTGAAAAAACAGATTTAGTACTTCCCCAAGTGAATTTACCTGAAAGTGAAAGGAATGGACTTGGCCAGGATTTGCACTCTACTTTCATAATCTGTATTGTATGTTGGTAAAAGAAAAGTGTTGTACAGTTGATTAGGAAAATACAGGTGTTGAATGGTCATTAAAAAAGTAAGTGTTATGCACTACATGGGGGAATAGATGGCATTGAATTGTAGATGATAGAATGAACATATTTTTATATATATATATATATATATATATATATATCATTTAATCCCAAGCAAAGCCATTAAGACAGAAGGAGGTTACTGAGTGTGAAAAAAGAAAAAGAAAAGAAAAAAATAATTAAGGAGAGAGAGAGAGAGAGAGCAATAAAAGAACATAAATTAAGACAAAAAATAAAGATTAACATTTATTCAAATCTTTGAAGATCAATGTTGATTGGAAAGCAAGAGCCTGGAAAAGAGTTCCACAAATAAAAAGTGCAAAAGAAATAGCTGTTAGCATAAAAGTTACAGTTATGTCTAGCCATTTGAACTCTAAAATGTTGAGACCTAGCTGCTAATCTAGTTCTGCCCTTAAATTCATAATTGAGATACAAAAGAGGAAAGCTTATCAAAGCAGCATGAAAGTTTTTATAGAAAAAGAACAGGGAAACTAAATTACAGTTGTGCAAGTGTGGCTAAAGTTGAAATACCAGATCAGATAACATTGCAGATTCTTCTTTGGATTTTATTAAGAATCTCTAAATGCATAGTTAGAGCATCAAACTAGGTATGGAGTGAATAAAGATATTGATTTATCGAATCAGGAATGATGCTTCATTGTAGTTGGAAGAAATAAAGATACACCATTCAAGATGAAAGAAATTGACATTTTGCATTGTAGATGGAGGACATAAAGTTTGTTGTATTGTACAAGAAATGCAAAGAAATACGAAGAAATCTTTTGAGTCTGCTGAAAATAATTAAATCCTATGATCATTCTATCACTTTTGGAGAACTATTCATGAACATGAATATGAAAGTGCTCTTATGAACATTACAAGTTTTCTCTTAACCAATAAAAATTTTCCTGACTCAATAGATTATCTATAAATTTCAAAGTAAACTTGAAAAAATCCTTTGAAAATATTTGTTGGTTTATATTAAATTTAACACAGGGTCATATTTATAGAGATTCTCGAAGAAAAAAAAATGGATAATACTGGTTTTTAAGAATGGTATATCAATACAAAAATGGTTGTATTCTTAATGAGGTTCCTTACTCAGAGCATCTATTAGAATTAAAGTTCCTCCAAGATCAGACTGAACATAGAGTATTGCATCTATATCTGGGTTGGAGCAATCAAATCCTCACTTTTGAGTCTTGACAAAGCACAGGAACATTTGCAAGTTGTTGTGAGGGATGACTTTCCACTCTACAACCCTTTTCACACAGACAAAAGGTTGCAAACCTATCACTGTTTCTAAATATTTTGATAAGCTACATTCCTTAGTCTCATCAGTTCAAGCCATTACAACTAGGATTCATCATGCCATAACTACTGAGATGAACCATCCTGATTCCCTTCATATTCCATTAGTAAGGAAGGAGTTTGTTTCAGATAGTTCTTTTCCAAGAATTTCTGCTTTGTAAAACAGACTCCAGAGAGTTTTTCTCCCCAAACTGAAAGAATTCTTTTTCTTATTAGTTGATAAAGAGGGACAGTAAACTCAACAGCACTGCAATACAATGATGGGAAGGGAGTGGACAAGATTTTTACCTGGGAACACCAGGTGTGCAGTACAAACACAACCGAGACATTGGAACCACATACAAGGATGAACAAATTTGAAATCACACTCAGTAACACAAACAAAAGTCTTTGGTAATGCATGGCAATCTCATTGTGTGGTCAATGCAGAAGACTGCCAAGTTCTGCCTCTCCTTAGAAAATGTGGCTGCTTTTAGGCAGCCTAAAACTTTGTCAGTTGGCTAGCAAAGTAATCCATTGCATAGCTAACATTACTCACCTCACCGTCCTGATTATCTGATAAGGAAGCTGTTGAACACTTTCTTTATTCATAACCAGACATTCCTGGATTCGCACCAGCTCTTGTTCTGCTGTTTGTTGTCTTTCTACAGAGACAGCATTGTATATTTTGTCTCTTTAACCAATGAGGGTGGGTACTGTTATCAGTAACAATTGGCTGCTCAATTTCATTTCTGCAACACAAAACATTACTTAACCTTTTCAAGTCTTGAGTTAATGATTGTCTTTCCTACATATCTTCAACAATAGCAATGCTTACTTCCTCCTCTTGCACTCATACAACAATCTTATTCAATAACCCACTAGCTTGTGTGGCTCCTGAGCCTTGTAGTGGGTGAAAAGGTTTCAAATATTTGACTAATGAGCATTTATTGTAAAAACATGAAAGTATTTAATTTTTTACCTTTTATTTGTATGTATATGTGAAAATATATAGTAATAAAACCTTGATCTTTTGAATATTAATAAAATACATTTCAAAGATATTTATCATTTCAGGTTGAAAGGGACAATTGCAGTAGGAACTTGAAACACATCCTACTAAACCCTGGTCGTTGAAATGCAATAGATCCAGCTTTCATCACAGGTCACTAGGGCTTCAAGAACTTCAGGGTTTGAGTCAATAAGCTTGACCATCTCCCTACTGTTGTTATGATGTCTTTCCTTCTGTTTTTCAATGAGCACCTTTGGGACAAACTTTGCACAAATCTTCCACAGCTTCAGTGGCTCATGAATCATTGTGTGTACAGTTCCCACACTGACATCAAACTTTGTACTTATTGTCTCTATAGATACACGATGGTCCTCATCCATAAAATTACGGATCTGCCCCACCAACTCTGGTGTTCTAACTTCTCTACTCCTCCCCCACCTCTCATTGTTTCTCACAGACTCTCTGCCTTCCTTGAATCTTTTGTGCCACTCAAAAACTGATGATTGGCCCACGCAGGAGGGTTTGTAAGCAGCCCGAATCATTCTATACATTTCTGTGGCATTCTTTTCAAGTTTAACACAAAACTTTATTGCGTATTGTTCTTTCAAAGTGTCCTTTTGCCCGGACTGCATTTTCAAAAACGTCAGCTGTGATAACCAGGGTTTAGTAGGGCGTGTTCCAAGTTCTACTGCAGCAGTCCCTTTCAACCTGAAATGATAAAAATGGGTCTGTCACCCCATCAGATGTATAGTAATAACTTCAATAATCTTAAATGCCTCTACAAAAAAAATCCAGAAACTTATTGAAGGCACCTCATACATATATATATATCATATTTGTCCAGAAAGTAATCCAACCATTTTTAATATTTTGAGAATCACTTGTCTGGCTTCAATGTGCCTTGGCAACCAATCAGAGAGGACTTTACTACACATGTGAGATCATTGATTGATTGATAGATAGATAGATTCATTTTTTATGGCCTATCAACCCATTGCATGTTATTTAAAATCAGAAAATATTTTTAGATTGTAAGAATGATTTAGTAATACAAGTCTTACTAATTAACCCATATCTGGTGGAAAATAGGTGCATTCATATCTTTCCCAAAGGTATTTGTGTGTAAGTGAATATAATGAATGCAGCTAAAATTGGAACTCGTCTCTCCAATTAACAATTCCAAGCCATTATCCATTACACCATTTGCAAATTCAAAGCTTGTAGCACCTGATATTCCAAAGTGGCCTTCCCTTCAAGGTACTGACTAGTCTTAATGTTGCTTAACTTCGGTGATTTTATTGGAACTGGTGTTTCAACATATGGTTGTAAGCCTACATGTAGAAACAGATGCTTTTTCATGAAGTTACGCCATGTGCACTTAAATACCAATGACAGAGTTAGTGTAATGTGCAGCTGTTGCATTCACAATAAATTTGACTGGACACTTCTGTGAAATCTGTTTGATTAAAGTGGCTTCTGATGGAAATGATTCAATGAGAGAAACAGAGATAAAATTTTGGTACTGATGGTTCAAACTTGTCTGATGTCCATTGAAAGTGATCCACATTTTGGAAGACTTTCAACAAGCGAACATCCAAAAATGTTGAATGTTTTCAGACTGCAATCAAAGGGAATCAGCAATTGAGAGAAGATTTACAGATTTGGTGGTTAAGTTTCCAATCATTTTGAATATCTCTACTGCCTGAGTTACATATTTCATATTTTTTAGTAAAGCACCATTTATATCCATCACAGATGCCCCCACTCACCCTCTATATTTGATCCTTTCTACATTCTGATACTTCCTGAATCTAAAAGCATCATCGAAAAGGAGAAAAATTCAGATTGCAGACAAAACTAAGAAGAATGTGATGATGCAGCTGATGTTGATCCTAAAAGAGAATGTTTTCTGAACTGTTTTGAAAAAGAAAAAGAGATGCTTGTATAAATGTGTATGGTGAAACAAGTATTGCTTTGAACGGAAACAAAAACACCATTGCCCTAGGTGGGCTACTTTTTCTTTAATAGTAAATACCATGATTATTTCTTGAAATACCTCATATAAAATGCCTGAACAGCTAGAGAGAAATATACATTTGGCCTTTGTAGCAATCTTTTAAATCTTGCTTGTTAGATAGACTCTCTTGTGGTACATATTTAGTGGCACACTCTCAGGGGAAAGAGAATGTATCTAAATAGTTCATAGAAATCTATGAACACATTCCATGTTTGTAGTGATTTATTAATTGTTATTTTATAGCTTATCAACTCTTGGTGAGTTATTTACAGTACCCCGTGTTCCCAAGCATGTTTGTAATGGTCTGACAAGAATAAATTTTGTCAGAGAAATGAAGAATAAGCTCCAGTCAGCAAAGTGAATGGTCACATTCATATTTTAGAATGATAACTGAACAAAATAGGCATTTTGCGATCACTTCATTTATCTGCCAATTTGATGTTGCATAAAGCAGTCTAAAAAAAGAGTATAAACTGATTCTCTTCTCTTGCTCTTTACCAACAAGATGCCATACGGACAAGTCAGTCGGTCAGTTAAGGGCTATATGTGATACACACTTGAGTGATGTTACGTGTTAAGTGTAAGAATAGAAAAAAAAAATGATTGACCAAAACTCAGAGTTAAATCACATACAAATATTTAATTTACGATAAACACAAAATGATATACAAAATTTACAATTTTTTGCATTCGAAACAGAAATGTAGAGTTTACTACTTGCAGGTGAAGTGTTGCGAAGAGGAAGAAAGGGTCAGTATCTTTACCCAGTTAAGTTAGCAAAGTAGTTTAAGTGCTATACTTTTTGTAAACCATAAAATGTGTATATAAAGAATAATTTCTAGTATGGTCAATGAAAAGGTTAAAAAAATCTATAAACTCTTTTAGTTCCATGAGGTTCTCTTTCAGGTTTTAGTTGGTTGGCAACTTTTCTTAGAGACTCTTTCGGCTGCAAGAATTGGGCCGGAGTTGATAATTTCAGAAAATCCTGTTAACGACTAACTACTCTCTTCCCAAAATCTATTTTTATAGGGGCTAACACCTAATTCGCATTTTTCTAGAACATTTTGAATTCTCTCGATTTTACTCAAGCATTCTACTATCTTCCAAAACATTCTATTCCTAATTTCTCCATTTAACAACTACTTCATGAATTAAAGCTATTTTGTAATAACAGGTAGGACTCAATAGAATCCCTTACTATAACTTTTTAGACATTATTATTATTTTTTTTTATATATAAATGCATCCTTGTAACAGTGATCATGTCTTTTTCAAAACATGACTGGCTATATTTTCCTGCAGTGGGTTGCCATTATTTTCTGCAGTAGACTGGTTGCCAATCAAGGCTATAGAACCCAATCTGCCCTGCTATTCAGCCCATAGTTGGAAATAGAAGAGATGGATTAATACATTTCTCAAGAGTAATTGCACATAAATAAATGAAATAACATAACTGGAATTCAAACGCACCTCTTTGATTTCTCATTTGGAGTTGATATCCATTACACCATAATGCAAATAAGGACAAGACACATCTCATTTTCCCTCTAGAGGGTATTCTTTGTCCACAGTGAACCAATTAATAGATGATAACTCTACTAAGCCAACAAGAAACACTTCTCGTCTTCAAAAGGAACTCATCTCGCTTCATCTCCAGTAGCACCTTGTCTATGTATATCTCCAGTAATTCCCCATCCCTCTATATCTTCAATAGGTCTTTGTCTCTCTATATCTCCAGTCGCACCCCCTACAACTCTCAACATCTTCAGTAGGCCCTCCCCGACTCTCTACATTTCCAGTAGGTACCTCACTCTACATCTCTAGTAGAACCTTGTCTCTCAACATCTTCAATATAACTTTACATACATCAGACATATAAATAAGAATTTCATTATATAAACAATGCCATTTAACAATTTTCATACCCTTAATTTTTGGTTTTATTAAGGTAATAAAACATTGTTCTTATATGTACAAAATATTGTTTGCAATTTCATTCTTCAGTATTTGTCTATATTTCTGAGATGAGGTAGTATTTACACTGCTTATGTTATTTGGACTATTGTCCTCATCTTGCTTGCCATTTGTACAACATTTTGGCCATTGTATGCTCTGGCCTTCTTCAGGTGCTAGGAATTCTGAACTGAACTCTTTATTATGATCACAAAAAATCAAAAACCATATGATGAACTTGTTCTCCATTGAGGTTTTAGGATGACCTAACTGAGGGTCATCTCTGCAACTTCTTTACATTTGCATAGGAAGAGGAGTGCTCAGTAAGTGTCTGTACCATGTCATCATGGATTTCCTTGGACATGATACCTTTCTTTTTCAGATACTTTATGATTGCTTGGGCCTTTGTTTGGCTATTTTTAGATTTGTTGCACACCTTTCACCTTTGTATTGGTCTCCCCTGCACAGAAATTAAGACAGAAATCTGAATTAGTTTTTCTAGTTTTATAAGGAGTGGTAGTGTTATTGCCACAATGAAAATGTTCAGTTATGACTCTTCTTTCTGGGTGAGGCTTAGAACTTTTTGAACAATGCTTGTAGATAAAAAAAAAACAAAGTCTTTCTTTCAGAACTGATCATTCCCTAAAATTGAATTTCCATTGAGCAAAAAAAAAAAAAAAAAAAGTAAGAAATATGAGCACTTAGCAGCATGCTGTCTTGGAGGGCCATTTATTACTTGGGAAAATTAAATGCCAACATATTTTGTTTTTGTTATGGTTTTTGTTTTGGTCTGTGCGATTATGAGTTCAGACAGAAGCTAAAAAGCAGAAAACTACATAAGCTTAAATTTAGAGCACGGGTCACCAAAGTGGTTGATATCGAGTCCTGGAGGGTCAATAAGACTATTCAAACGGTTGATAAATTTCTGAGAAGTCAAAAAGGAGTCAATAAATGCTGAAGGATTGATTAAACTTTAAGGACCAAAAACTGACGTTTGTATAAATCCAGAAATAAAAATACAATAAAATAATCTAATAAAATACAATTTTCTGATATATTTTTCTGATTTATATGTAACCAATTGATAAAAGTAAAAGTGTCAGTTATTATTGGAGTAATGACAATACTAGTATTAAATACCGGAAACTTAGTGCAGCAACTGAGAAACTTTTACTTATAGTCCCATGTTTGTATAGTCAAAGCTGGCTTTACCATGCAGATGCAATTCTAATAAAGTAGAGGAACAGGCTGTACCTAGAAGAGCAGGGTGATCTATGACAAAAAACTCACCAATTTCTAATCAAATATCAGTACCCTTGTTACTACTCATCAAAATACATCCTTTTCATTAATGATATCAAACAATTCAATAAAAAGGTATACTGATTAATTTTTAATGTATTTCTTATTATTTATAATATTTCTTTATAGTATTTCTTATTATTTATGAAGTTTTTCTCATTATCATTATTATTATTTAAATAATCATGTTTAATATCAAAAGAGAAATAGAATTTGAAAATTGAAAAGAAATAATAAAATGTAAAACTAAAATAAATCTTATCAAGAAATAATAATGAAGGAAAAATGTAAAGAAATTTTACTCTTAAAGAAATAATAAAATTATTATTGATATTTTTGTACATGCCAGGGGGTCAATGATGGATCAATGATTCCATGAAAAGGTTGATTGTTTATAAAGTTGTGTGGCCCCTGATTTAGATTATGCATAATGAAAAATAAAGTGAGAGAATCTGAATACAATTATTCATTTACAAAAAAGTTAACAATATCAGATGGTGGATTGTGTCCTATCAAGTTTTCTTTGTACATTAGTGAAACAACCTCATATTCTTTTACACCTGAAAAAAACATTACAGTGAAACAATATTTCAGTTGTTCATGACTTGTTTGTCTCCCCCATGAGAACATTTTGTCCACCTTAAGAACATTATGTCCCCCTTGAAACACATTTAAACATTATAGAAAGTTCTGTTTTTGAACAGAAGTGAAACAATATTTCAATTGTTTATGACTTGTTTGTGTTCCCCTTGTTGTTGCTGATATCAAAGTAACTGATTTCCAGAATGCTACATTAAAGTGAAATTCAAAGAGTCAATAGAGATTAGAGTTTCTGTTGTCCCCTAACTATAGAACCAGCTTTAGTGGTACTTTCAATATGGCTAAAGTTGTTAGTGTGGGGAATTGTTTCATTCATCTTCTCTATACCTCAGCTGTAGTTTGTTTACCTCTGGTCATTTCCTGGATGATCACCTGGATTCTTGAATAATGGAGGGGCCTTGCATAAAGGATGCTTGATTGACAAGTAGCAGATTTTCTCTATTTGGTCAGGCAATATTGCTGTGTCAGCATCAAGGGTGTAATTCGCAGTAGTTAATCTCCACTTCACTTCCTTGTAGAAACAAAATTAAGTTGTGAGAGTGACAGAATAGCTGTCTGGTCTCACCATGGGATCCAACAGACAGAAATGGTTACAACTTGCTGTGTGATGCATGCTGGGTAAAGCACTTCATGACAGATGTCATTCAGTATGAATTTGTAGGTTTTTAATTCCAGGATCTACAGTTATTTTTTTAAGCAACTCATGAATCAGCATTTGAAATGCTATTATACATTTTTTTTGTTTAAATCTCACTGAAGGATATATAGTACAGAGTCATGTTGATCTACATAGCATTCTCTGAAAATAATGCCTGATTTATTTCCATAGAAACTACAACAGATTCAAAGAACACACTATCACTGTTGAATAGAGTAATTTTTCAGCTATACAACAATATTTTTCACATAATAACCATCAACTATGCATTTTTGCCAGTGATGAACAAGTGCCTTTGCAGGTCTGCCAGAAATGTGACCTGTCAGACATACATGCATTTAACACTGGTTTATTGTCCTCACATCCACTACTTGGTCTCCAGAAAGTTCCAAACAACATAACTGAATGCATTTATTGTATTTTATTAAATGTTCACCCAATACAAGTCCCACAAGCTACTCAAGGGACAAAACAATATTAATAACAAAATTTACACAATTACTGAGTTCAAAAGTGATTCTTAGTCCTTGCTGGAGAAGAATTTTTTTCCACCCTCCAACCTCTCTCACAGTCTGGGTGTGGCAAGCCTCTCATTGCTCTGTCAGTATTTCCATGAAAAGTGCTCAGATGAACTATGTTCCTTGGTTCTACCAGTTCTAACCTTCACAACTAGGACCCTCTATGTTACTTACATGGTTGCAAAGCACCCACACTCCCTCTATATTCCATCAATGCAAAGTAAGTTTTACTCCAACAGCTTCTTCCTATGAACCACTGCCATGTGAAACAGACTTTCAAGAATATGTTTTCTTGAACAATACAATCTCAACCTATTCAAGTCTAGTGTTAACCGTTATCTTCCCCTTCTATCCATATAAACTACCCCTTAAGGCAACCCTCAACTTTGAGTGGCCCTCGGGCCTTGTACAGAGTAAACCTTACTGTAAAAAAAAACAGGAACAAAAAAACACTAAGACCAACTCACAAAGAATAAAATGGAAAAATTTCACACTTTTTCTAAAAGCTTTTCCATTTTGTTTCTGCTCATAGACTATATATAATAAGAATCTCCTTTCCTCGTTCACCAAAATATGGGTCAGTAGGTTATTGGCAGAAAGGTTTAACTTCTATTGCATACCACCAATATGTATTTCTGATGTCATGAGCCAACATCAAAGATTAGGAAGCATCACGATCATATGGACCATTATAAATGGAATAACAATAGGCACACTTTCTTGATTACTGTTTTTTTTTCATGATTTCTTTATGGTAGTTGTTATGACTCATTTTAGTATATTTTATGCTAGGATATCCTAGTCATATTTCATGTGTGTCACAGACATATTATAAAAACATATTTATTATCAAAGACAACTCCTGAAAACACCATGGGGACAACTTTTGGTTGAAAGAGAAGTGTGAGTAGTGATGAATTTATTCACTACTGTTTATTGTTCTATATATAAATGCTAAATGTAATAAATAAAGATTTGTTATTAATGCATATATCATTCTTTTCATAATTTTGGGATGTTCTTTAACGATGATGACACATAATGTGTACTTCCAGCAATCTTTAACCTTTAGCCATCAGTATTATTAATATTACTTGGCTTTCCACTGCATTATTTTTAATGCCTCTCAATTGCATGTATCCTTATTGATAAATTCACTGAAAATCGTTTTCTATTTCCATAGCAGGATATGACAACACAACTATGAAAATCAAACTCACTATTGTTCAGGGAGCAGAATCACTTTCAATGGCAGGATAAAGTTTTTGTACAGAAAATGAAGTGATATACAGAGTAAAAAAAAATTAAAAGAGTCCCAAAGACCTCTTTCAAAATGACAAAATTGTTCATGCTCATGATTTTTATCAAAGATCCCTGACAAATGTTCTGATATGAATATTGATTGTTAATAGAAGCCTGAAGAATCTTTGAAGCATTCTCTTTGTAAGCTTTCCTGTAAATTTATATGTATTCTTTGATCTTTGGAAAACTCTCTCAAGTGTAAGCAATGCTATTTGCTGGTCCACTGTTAAATTAGGTAATATGTGGTTAGTGGTAGGGTAGAGATAACATTACTGGAAAAATTTTGGCTCCTAGCACATTAGTTATTGAAGGACTCAGTCATTTGTAATTCAATGGGTTAAATCTAGTGAATAAGGATGTAGCCATCCAAGAAGTCTTGCTGGGTTCTTTCCAAAAGAACAGGTAAGCAAGCCAACTTGTTCCAAGAATTATGCCAAAAATCCAGTTATGGATTGTAAACAATTTAAGGTGATGATTGAAATAGAGGAAAATTTGGAATTGATAAAAGGTGCTGGATTTTAGATACATTTTAGAAAGGGGAGGTATATGTGTGATCTATTGAATAACAGAAGGGAAAACAAAACTGGGGAGCTGAATTCAAATTCAGGCTAAAGTTGTCTGCAATTACCATAAACTTATATCTTTGGGAATAAAAAGAATTAACACTTGCCAACAAGAGGTTAGGTTTTAATCCATGCTGCTGGTATCAGATAACCTAGCAAGAAGAGGTAGATTCCTACCTTTCCCAAGGGTATTTGTTCATAAGTGAATATAACGAACCCAAATGGAATTAGAACGCATCTCTCTAATTAACAATTCCAAGTTATTATCCATTACACCACCTGATATTCCCAAATGGTTAGTCAGTTGGGTACTAACCAGGCTCGATATGGCTTAACTTTGATGATTGTACAGGAAACAGTATTTCAACATGATGTGCTTGCAAAATGAAAGACATGAATCTCTGTGTCTCTTTAGATATGGATAAATAGAAGGGCAGTTAGAGCTCTCGCTATGGGTGTGGTCTTCACTATATTCCACAAGGAAACTGCAGGAAACACACAAAAAATATTGTATTAATCATAAAACCTTATATCAAGCAACTTGTATTCATTTGTAGCATTAAGAAATTAATAATTTTAATAAAAATCAAACCTGAGCATCTTCATTGGTCATAGAGACAGCAGAGCAGAAGAAGAGGTCTTTTTGGTCAAAACTTCTTTCAAATTAGTTCAAAGAAGCCCCATTAAATCTAAAATTAAACAAATCTCTATTCTTATATCATTTATCAGAGGCCCAATACTAGTAGGTCTTTGGGAGACCCTGGATTGCAGCCTATGCTAGCTCATGCATAAATCCAGCACTGCATCTGGTTAAAACAAGAATTGGATCATCTACCTCAAATTATTAGTAACATAAAAAGTCAGCTGATCAATAATCTGTATCACAATTTAAAATCTCTATGCATGAACAGTAAATGTGAGCACATAGGATGCCCAGACCTTATACAAAACCTATCCACAATAAAACTAACAGAAATTAAAATCCTCAAGACTCAAATGTGCCATTGGCATTACTAAATGAAACACAACTGACACAAGTTAATAGAGAGAATAATAGATCTACTCAGAGTTGGCTAATTTAAAATATAACCAACACCAACAGTTCTAATATATAAATATATATATATATATATTTGTTTATACTTCTGAGATGAGCTAGTATTTACATTATTTACACTGTTTGGACTGCTGTCCTCATCTTTATTGCCATGTTTTCAACCTTTCAGCTGTTGTATGCTCTGACCTTCTTCAGCTACTAAGAATTTTGAATTGAGCCCTTTATTTCAATCACTGGGGCATTTTATTCTCATTCCATATGTGATTCCATGTAGTTATCTCTCTTTAACTCAACTTCCTAAATTATTTATTTAATATCTCTAAGTATTGAACTCACAACTCTTTGGGTCAAGTCACTGGAACTAATCAATGCCTATATTCACTGGACCATGTGTCCTTGAGAACATTAGTGTATGAATTTTTGAGACTTATAAACCTAATGTCTCAGTAAACATTTTTTAGGGGAGATCATATTTTAATCTTTGACGTAGTTTTTAGTGGTGTTCTCTAATAATTATTTCATCTTCACCTCATAGCAGGGTGATGATCCACTTTCTTCTTTCATATGTGGGCAGCTATGCCTGATTTTTCTATCTCTCTTCATATCCCAGCCTTGTAAGGCTGTAACTGAGACATTATGTTAAATTCCAAAACTTCATACACTGATGGCCCAGTGGATATAGACATTGGTTAGTTCCAGTGACTTGACCCAAAGAGTTGTGAGTTCAATACCTGGTGAACAAATAACTTAGGGAGTTCAGTTAAAGGGAGATGACTACATAGCACCTGGAAGTGGCATTGCACATGGAATGAGAATGATACACCCCAGCAATTAAAATAAAGGGTTTGGTTCAAAATTTCTATCAACTGAAGCACGCTTGAGTGTACAACAGTTAAAACATTGTAAACATGGAAATTAAGGTGGGGACAACAGTGTAAACAGTGTAAATAATATATATATATATATATATATATATATATATATATATATATACAAGCAAACAATGACTTTCTGGTATCTGGTTGTTGTATCTGATGAGGTATTTAACTTTCAATTCGTTATTATATACGCTAGACCGAACTTATACATGATACCATTTCAAAAGTAGTAGAAATAAAACTGATCTACTTGGAGTGTGCTGATTTCAAATCCAATAGTTTTGTTTTTTCATTCTGACTATAAGATGCCAATCAGATAATAAAGGCTTTTAATACAAAAGACACAGAGTTCTGTTTTTCATTCTGACCTGAAGATGCCAACTTAGCACACAAAAGGCAAAATGTGTCGTCTTTAAAAGAGTTTTCCCACTTTGTCTCATTTCTTCACTTTTGTCTGGATACTAATCTTCATCCTACTAACACATTTATTTGTATATACATGTCTATACATTTTATATTATCGGCACACACACATATATATATGTGTGTATATATTTTATATGCTAATATTAACAACAAAGGTACTGAATGGAAGGAGAGTTGATTAATGTCAAAAGAAGAAAGATAGTTCTGGACAGAAGAGGTTCAATAAGGGTAAGATTCTGGGTGTAGACATTTTGTATTGATTTTTCTTTCTTAGCAAAGGTCATTACAACAATATACGTTATCTCCTATTCAGAATGTGAATGCCAGTATCTAGTGCTCAATGTATACTTGTGGAAATTCAGTCATTTTGATTTCAGTCTCCAGAGAGAAATATGTTCGGAGAAATTCACTCATGAACACTGCATACATGTCACAGAGAAATACGCCCGATGAACTGTTTATAGATAATTTTCATAAGTGAAAGTTTTATAATTTTGAGTCAATGTCTACTAAATCAAATTTTGTGATGTCTGTTGCTTTTCCCTTGTGCTTCAAGATTGATTTAAAGATTCTAAAAGAGTAAAGAACAGACTTTGAACTTTCCTTGAATTTAAAACCATTGAGAAATCAGTTGATATCAGGATAATTAAATCTTATTGTATTTGACACAATCTAAAAAGTTACATTTTTCATAAGAAAATATTCTCTAAACCTAAAAAAATACCAATTCCTTCGTAAACAATCCTTGAATTCTGTTAAAAATCCACAAACAAAAATCAAATTAATATTCTGTTTTGTGAAAAATATTTACTTGCTTTACCATTTCAAGTTCTTAGTAGTAGTAGTAGTAGTAGTAGTAGTAGTAGTAGTAATGGCAACAGCATCCACGTTCTTCCATGTGGACTTCTTTCTGATGCAAAAAGAGTTGAAATATAAAATAACAATCATTTACATAAACAGTTTAGATGGTGACTGAACATTTTGTTTAAAAAGTAAAATAATTTTAAAATTTACCTGAATATGAATACATTTGTTTAATATTTCATATTTCCATCAAATAAAAAAGATATCAATGAATAAATTGAGGGTTTGAAAAAAAAAATTTATTACTAGTTTGAATTTCCATATTGAGAAAAAAATTTAGCCCATGTTTTTGACAGAATTGAAACATTCACCCCTAAAAATGCTGCTCCACCAAGAAAATAAAAAAAAGAAAGTACGTTAGAATAATCCAGAATTATGTACTGGGAACAAACCACCTGTATACGGATAGAAAATGAATTGGGTATCTGCACAAAAATATAAAACAGTGTCAGTCAAAGATGTTTCTTCTACTCAGATTTAGACAACATTTACAGTGAGGTTAAAGGAATTGAAGACCCTACAAGGTTTTATTATTGGTGGGCATAATCTTAACATATAAGATCCACAAATTACATTGTGTTAATGGCTGACATAGAAAGAAAGCTACAAAACCTCCTTGGCAGGGTAGTAGAAGGAAACAAAATAAAAGACAAACCACAATCTGCAAGAAGACAAAAAGAATGACCATCAGAAAGAGGAAAAGCTCAAAGTGTCAGTTACAATTGCTTTAATAGAAGATGGAAAATGCAACAGCAAAATCCAAACATACATTCGACTAACAAAAGAGGTGTTCCAAAAGCTGAGCAAAGTGCTGAGAAATGGAAAAATGTCATTAGAAAGTGAAAAGAGTGTTCAATTGCTATGCAGTATCCATCCTCTTATATGGCAGTGACTGCTGAACAATCTCCTCATGGATGAGGAGAAAACTGGAGGCAGTAGAAATATGGTTCTACAGAAAGATACTGAGAATTCTATGGGTAGAGCTAGTAAGCAATGAGGAAGTCTTAAAGAAAATGGCAACAAAAAGAATGCTTACACTCAGAATCATTAAGAGCCAGGAAGGAGGTATTGAGAAACTTAACCCTCATGGGGCATGTTGAGGGCAATAGAGATAGAGTAGGGTAGATGACAAGCATGTTTGAATGGATTGCAGAATGAGGAGCATTAACAAAAGTAGAAAAACTTTAAATGTATATGTAAATGTTAATATGCATCTATTTTTGTATTTATTGGTTCCATAGAAAGTGGAGAATTGAGGAGAGGTAGAATGAGTGCACTCATCTATTCAATTGTGGTGGTGGGGGGATGTTTCTTCTAATCTGACTGGGAAGGACTGCAAAGTACTTGGCCCTCCCTAATTTATTGGCAGAAGTACACGAAACATGCTGGAAATTTTTGGTTTCATCTGACTCACTTCTGGTCTGTCTTGCCAGAATGCTACGTTAACTTGTCTGAATTTGCTTTTGCATGTCAACCCCAATTCTTAGGTTGTGAACTTTCTTGCCATATTACTGTTGCTTTGCCTCATTACTGTTAATTTGTCCTCATCTTTATTGCCATATTCATGACATTTCACCTTCTTCAGCTGATTGGAATTTTGAACTGAACCATTTATTTTGATCACTGGGGTATATTGTTCTTGTTCCATGAGCCATACCATTTCCAGATATCTTAATTATCTTTCTTCAACTCAACTTGCTAAGTCATTTGTTCAATATCTGTATCTAGGCATTGAACTCACAACTCTTTGGGTCAAGTCACTGGATCTAATCAACACTTTTTATAATGTGGCTTTGAGGATATCAGTGCATGAATTTTAGGGACTTATAAACATAATGTTTCAGTAACCATTTTTTTTTACCAGAACTCATATTGCAATATTGAAGCTGATGATTTTCTCTAGGACTCTGTATTACTGGTTCCAATACTGTATTCATTTTTATGCTTGGCTGGCTTAGGAGATTTTTCTGGCCTAGCATAGATGCTGATTCCTTGAGTTTTTGTAATTTCCAATGGTATTCTCTATCTCTTATCTCAGCTTTATCCAATAGAGGATAGTGATTCCCTTTTTGTTAATTATTTTGCCTTTGACCATAGCTATCCCCTGCACAGGCCATGGGGAATAGGAAGATATAGAGAGCTGTGATCATCCATGTTTCCAAGGGACGAGGTACACAGAGAAAGAATTGTGTTATTTTTCTTCTTCTTAAAATGTTGAATCTCAGTCACTTGTTAATTTCTACTGGGATAACTTGTCCAAAGACATATATATATATATATACTAGCAGTATAGCCCGGCGTTGCTCGGGTGTAATGAAAGTTTTAAAACTAATCCATGGTCCTGCAGCTCAGACTTTTTGGACGTTGGCATGAAAGACTAAAAAGCAATAGTTGTTTCCAGTTAAAGCAAAACCATAGACTGAAAAAAAGGTGAATGGATGTAAGTCAAATTTTGATTTCCTGGTATCAATATCAAATAAGATTTTTTCATTGTAGACTGAATTTTGAAGGCTAAATAAGTTCTCTGAGTAAATGGTATCATGGCTGAGACTAAGAACTACAATTATACCTACTTAGAGCCAAACCTGAAGCAAAAACTAAAATAAAAGGGCTGAAAAAATACAGACATACAGGCAGATAAACAGACACACACACAAACATCTTGCCTTTTATATATATATTATCGATTTTCTGCACTATTGTAAGAACTGCAACCTTGAAACTTCTGAATATCGTTTCTTATATCTTTGTCTATGAGTGTATCAAATTTGATTAAAATCGGACCACTTCTTCTATAACCCGATTTATTCGATTATCGATTTTCAATATTTATTGGGGGTACCTCGACACAAAACCTAGCTAAGAACACTTGCAGACGCTTATAGCACAACTGTGTAAATTTTCAAGAAAATCGGTTCAACCATTTCGGAGTCTATAGATAATGGACACACACACACACACACACACACACACACACACACACACACACACACACACACACAGAGACAAAGTTCCATTTATAAATAAGTTTAGATTTATATATATATATATATATATATATATATATATATATATATACATTTTTTCCTTTTGGTTACCAGAGAAAAGTTTTTCAGAAGTAATGCTACTAAAAATGAAGTCATATAAATCTTTAGCATAAGTACTCTCTTCATTTGAATTGGCTCCACCTTATCAGCAAGCTTTTCTTAGTTTAAGCCAACAGTGACATGTAAAATAGATGAGAAGATTCTGCCAAGCATTATAAATAACTTAAAAACATTAAGATTGGCAAATCTTAACCCTGTTACCTGTTCCCGGTAATCAAGAAAATTTCAAGAGAATGAAAACAAAAAAAAAAAATCAAATGTATCAAAGACTTATATATTACGATTACATTAATAATAAAGTCAGAAAAGAAAATTTGTTAAACCGGACAACCAGCCTTTTTGACAAGTTTCCAAGCTGAGATTTAGCAGGATTCTTACAAGTTGAAACAAATAGAGAAAGTTGTTTATTTATTTAGTGCATGTTTTACTTTAAAAAATGTTTGCATTAGTTTGATAATCTATTCTTTGCCTTCGCAGTCTTATTAAAATGTTGTCTCCAAATGAGTAAACCATGAATTGATGCAGCATATAAGTTAATGATGTATTGCTCAGAGTATTCAACCCCAGGATGATAAATAATAGGCAAGGTTACTTGGCATTGTTTGGCTCAAACAAGCTGAATAGAAAAATAAAATATTATAGGGAATCGTAACATTTATTTTGAAGGAAAAAGCAATAGGTAAATAAAAAAAATGAAAGAAAATTTTTTTTTCCGAAGAATAATTTATGATGTATATATTTTGGGATAGATTCTGCTATCAGAGCAAGCATTTTTTTAAAGGAACAGTAGATAAAGAGTGATAAGAAGGTAAATTACTTCATTTATAAAAAATCACTATTTAGGGAGGGTGAGATTATTAGGTTAGTGTATTTTTACAATAATGTTCATTCTGTAGAAGGCTCATGAGCAACTCGAGGTAGAGTGTTAAAAAATAAAAGTCACAGTTTATGGAGATATGTGAGGATGATAATGGTTAACACTTGATTTGAACAGGTTAAAATTGTAGTGATCGGGAAAGTATCCTCTTGGGAATTGGTTTCATAAAGCAGCAGTTTGTGGCAAGAGGCTGATCAAGTAGAACTTACATTTCACCAATGAAATACCAATGGAATACCAAGGAAATGAGAGTGGTTTGCTACAATGTGCATGGTAGGGTGAGATTTATGTATATTTGCAGTACTTCCCAGTCAGATTAGAATGAACACCTCCCCATTTGATTAGTGCACCCAATCTTTCTCACCTTAATTCACCCTTTTCTATGAGACCAATAAATACAAAAAAGATATATATTAGCAACTACCTTCAGTGACCTACCTGTTTAAAAGACTTGATAATTGAAAAGACTTTTCCATTCTTTATGTCACACCTTGTCAAAGGTCTTTGCAATATCAAATGCAATTGTCTTTAACATGCATTTATTGTCAAGTGCATCACTGATAATGACAGTGAGGATATCAGCAGTGGATCAAGGTTATCTAAATCTTTACTGCATGTTGCTCAAGAGGCTGTCACTACTTAGATGACTAAACAACCTTCTAGTTGATTACATGTATAGTTTCTAAAAGTTTGCTAATGGCACTGAATGGCACCCACATTCTTGAAAACAGAGCATACACTAGACAACTTTCACAGACTTGGGAAGGATTTCTCATTCAAGAAGTGGTTAAATAGTTTTGTTAAGACTGGGGAAAACTCAGGGTTAATATTCTTGAGGATAACCACTGGGATTTTATCCAGACTGGTAGGGTCCAAATTTTTGATAAGTCTTGACACATCTTGGGCTATGATAAAAATATTACTGAGATTGTGCACTGAGAGAATTCGGGGAGTTATCATTTCACTTTTATAACATTTTAAAAAATGAATCTTTTTTTTTTATATTGTGATCTAGAATGTGAAATCTATAGCAATGTTTAAAAAAAAAATGATTATTTCAGGTTGTATTGACTATTATACAACTCCACCAGTAAGCATCAGATCAGTTAAATTAAATGTATAGATACCACCAAAATGGATGCTTTTTTTGTTCTTAAAATTAAAGAAAAAAATACTAGTACTTGTTATTTGCCAAAAATCAGTTATCTGAATGAAACAAAATTTTTAGTACTTTTGAATTGTATACTAAATAGGTTATTTTATTAGAAACTTTGTGAAAATATTATTTTGGGTCTATTCCACCCCTCCTTTTGATGTTGTGCATGTACATTTTAATCTGGTGGGTGCTCATCAATTTTTTAGTTATACAAAGAAAAACACTTTTCAGTAAAAAATTATGTGAACATACAGAAAGTTCACCCTGAATCTTATAAAAAAATATTGAATAAAAACTTGAAAATATTTTGTGTGAGAATTGTGATTGCATACATTATTTTCTTTCAGAATGGATAGTTAATTTTTTGCTTGTAATTTTTCAGTCCCATTTTGAAATTCACCACATTGCTGTTCACCACAAGAGTTTCTTTTATGAAATATAAACATGTCTGAAAAATCAAAAAATGTAAAGTTTAATGTCATTTTTGAGTGTGAATCTTTTCTAAAAGAAGTTTATTTTTTATTTCTTTTTAGCTACGGTTAGATTACTTTTTGTATGGATGTACAAAAAGGAAATAATTCTGATTTCTCACCTTTGACCATTCTACTAAGTTTCATAAAAGCATATCAAATAAAAAATTGTATTCTTAAATTATTTTTTTAATCATTTCCCTCCATGCAATGCAATAAATCCACTAAGACACAAGGGGTTACTAGGTGTGAAAGAATAAGAAAAAAGAAAACACTATTAAGAAGTGAGAACAATAGCAGAAGAGTAATCAAGAAGGGATGCAGAACGATCATCACCGCTAACTGCATCAACACTAGCCAACTCATTTCAGTGACAATTTAATGGCATACAAACTATGAAATGTTTTCATTGACTTTTTAAAATCAAATAAAAGTAATTTATTAAGGATCATATTTTAATACATGACTTTATTTTTTATTTAAAAACTTGTTGAAAATTGTATGCGATTTCCCTCAAATATTCAGTTGAAGAACATTGTGAAAAGAATAAACAATCTGCAAAATTCTTTCACCTGCCTTCATAGACTTCTTCTATTTAGGTGGGGCAGGATTACCTCCAATTAATTGCTTTAAAAATGCATCTCAATTTCTTTACACCTTTTGTAGCCTCGTAATGAAACTTCATATTGTGGGGTGTTCCATTCTCAGCTCTGTGTGCAGTCTTTTATTTGCTTCTTCAGTATGGTTATTTGTTTGATCATAAAAATTAAACACCTGTCAGCCAAATAGGCTGTTGAATCTAATATATTGCTAAGACAAACAGCCAAACTTTCAAAATATCTATGACTCAAAGACAATCTAGAGATATGCACACTAGAACAGCTAACACTAGTCTGTAGCTATGAATTTATTGCCAGCATTGAATTGTCCTAATGCTAATTTGGTGGTGAGTTTTTCTGGACTTGAGTTGTCACAGAGATGAGTTGGCTAGTGTTGAATTGGCAGTGATGAAATGTCTCATCCTGATCAAGAAGGTGGTAGACAACAATTGACATTGCATTTAGATTTTTGAAAATCAAAGTTGGTTGGAAAGCATGGAGCTGGGAGTAAGTTTCACAAGTGAGAAGTCCAACAAAAATTGTTAGGATAGAATTTTTGGTTACATCTTGTCAATTCAACTGTAAATTGTTGAAACATTGCCATCAGTCTAGTCAGTCAGTTTAGGTGCCATACGTGATACACGCTTGGGCGATCATGTCTCGAAAGAGACATGACTGACTGGGCAGAAGATTATCCTGCAGTAGGTTGCCATTGCTTTCTGCGGTAGACTGGTTGCCAACCAAGGCTATAGAACCCAATCTGTCCTGCTATTTAACCCATAACTGGAAGGAAGAGATGGATTAATACCTTTCCCAAGGGTATTTGCGCGTAAGTGAATACAATGGATTCCGCTGGAATTCGAACTCGGCTCCCGGGTTTCTCGTTCTGAGCTGATATCCACTGTACCACAACGCACATCCTCATCAGTCTAGTACTGTGCTTAAATTCATAAAGTCTAGTTATCATAGTAAAAAGTTCATTTGAACAATTAAATGAAAGTATTTATAGAAAAGCCACAGGGAAGCTACATTATAGCAGTAGGAAAGTAACTGAAGCTGGGATACCTTGTCAGGATCAATAATATTGCTGATTCTTTTTTGAATTTTATTAAGAATCTCTAAATATACTGGACCATATATTGCTGCAATATATGAATTTTGTCTAGCAAGAAACAGTGAACCAACTTTCTTAGAAGCAGACCTAGCAATGGATTCAATATAGTCTTTTCATTTCGTGTCGGCCAAGAATTTTAGCCTGAGAAAATGCAACACTCTCCTGGAGGCTAGCATCTGCCATGCTGATGGGAGGCAGGAAGGTGTCTCTCAGGTGATTAATAGAGGGGTTTCATTTGGAGGCAAGTTAACAACAGATTGTAGGTCATTTTTAGATAAGCTACCAATTTGATCTGACTTCGTATCAAGACAAGAGTAAATTGTTGTATCATCAGCAAAGGTACCAAGTTAAGAACTCATGTCATCATGAAGGTCATTGATTGAGAACTAAGTAGATTCAAGATAAAACCCTGGGGGATACCTGCATTACTACAAAGAGATCTAGAAGATTGGCTGTTCAGGACAACATTCATTTTGCGATTGATAAGACTGAATCAGTTCAAAAATTTGTCTGGAAATACCATAGCCTTTCAATTTATGAAGAAGACAGGTATGCTAAATCCTGTCAAAGGCTTTCAAGATATCCAAAGCAACAGCTCTAATTCAACGATTTTATCTAAAGCTTGATAGACACTTTCAGCAATAATTGTTAATACATCAGCAATAGACCGAGAGAAGCAAAAGCCATATTGCTTGTCTGAATTGAAGGCTGTGTGATGTGAGATGCTTATCCAATTAAGAGTTGATTTGGGCTTCTAGTAGTTTGCCAAAAAGAAGTAGAAGGCTAATTGGCCAATAGTCTAAAGGCTCAGACGGTTCACCTGAGTTCTTAAAAACTGAAACAACAGGGAAGGATTTCTAACAAGCAGAAAAGTAAGAGGTAACGAGATATTTATTATACAGTTTAGAGAGAACAGAAGCCAGTTTGGGGGCACATTTCTTAATGACTATTGCAGAGATACAATCAAGTTCACATGCTTTGTGAGCATCCAGGTTAGAGATGGTACCATGGAAGGTGTTATATGCATTTCGAATTCCAGTTAAATCCATTGTATTCACTTACGCGCAAATACCCTTGGGAAAAGTATTAATCCGTCTCTTCCTTCCAGCTATGGGTTAAATAGCAGGACAGACTGGGTTCTATAGCCTTGGTTGGCAACCAGTCTACTGCAGAAAGCAATGGCAACCTACTGCAGGATAATCTTCTGCCCAGTCAGTCATGTCTCTTTCGAGACATGATCGCCCAAGTGTGTATCACGTATGGCACTTAACTGACTGACTGACTCAGCAGAGACTCAGTTCTCAGTGGAAAGTCAGGCAAGGATACTCCAGATGTGTCAAGAGTAGAATTGGAAGAGAATTTACAAGCAAAACATTTTGTTTTATCATCAGATGTTAACACCATAAATTGAGTAAAAAGAGAAAAAATAGAAAATTTTCTCTTATTTAATTCACTCTTACAAAGCATCCAGTAGACACAAGAGCCAATTTGCTAGAGGCATTCTATCAGTAAACAAAAAACTTACCTACTTTTTTTGAAGACACATTTACATTGCAAACAGCCATGAATAGGCATATGTTGTGATTGGAACTGTCATGCTTGTTTCACTGGAACAAGTATTGCTGTATTCTATTATGGCTGAACAGGCTGGTGTGAACCATGGAGAAGATTTTGTTTACATCTGGTATATCTGAGAAGATAGGATGATAATAAATATATGGACATTAATAAAAGCATCACTTGGATATTTAATGAATGATTAAAAAAGAACTCAAAGTGAATGAAATCAATAAACATTATAAATAACAATCTATTTGTCGATTTCTTTTAATTCGTAGCAATTCTATTATTTTAATACGTTTTTCTTAAATTCAGAATTATTTTAAAAATTACATAGGTTGCAATTATATGTGTATGGCATGAAATAACTAAGAAAATAGTAAAAAAAATAAAAGCAATGACTCAAACTCAAAATACTATTTAACTAAAAAAATCTAGTGTAGTGGAGTTATGACTATGAGTAATTAATTATAAAAGCACTTAATACTTACACAAAAATATAAAAATGAGAAACAAGACATGGAAATAACAAAAGCGTTATTTATTATCTTGTTGTTATGTGGTAATGGAGAAATGAGAGACAGTGTTACTGAGTGAAATTGTGAGTTTGGGGTCAGATGTCGATCAAATATGGATTAGAATCTGACAGAATAATAAGATAAAGAATAAGTAACTGTATACAGTCTTTTTTTTGTATTTTTTTTATAGATGTGTGTAATGAGTGTTCAGATAATTTAATTGGAAAATACCAGAATATCTTACCTCAAATTTTTGTTGAGTGCTAAGAAATAAATGTTCCTATTATGTCCAGAAAAAGGAAGAGGAAATTAAATTTTCATTGATGCACATGTTAATGACCTGCCTGTATGAATTGCTTTTCCAATAGTAAGCATGTCACGTGTTTGTGTGTGTAGAGGAGAAAAGTGGAGTTAATTCTCATTAGTTTAGAATGAGTGAGTTACTGATGACTAATTGTTATAATTATTTTATTATAATTATTTTTGACACTATAATTAATTTTCATTTATCTTTTTATGGACACTACAATACTACTGAATAATTTTATTTTTTATACTATTGTTACAATAATATAAAAAATAAAATTATTCATTCTAATTTTAATAAAAATTCATAAAATAAAAAATTAAATTCTTAAGCTATTTCTTCCTTATTACATTGCTTGTGTTCCATATTTCTTTAATTTTTATTTTTAACTTTTCATGCATTTTTTTTCAGTTTGAGATGTCATTATAGTTCTTGTGCTTAACTTTTGAATGCACAGTCTATGCACAGTAGCCTGTAAATAAATGTTCTTTTCATTAGACTTTAAAGTAAAAAGTAAACATTACATTTACAAAATCCAATTTGAGTTAATTAATCTTTAAATTTGCTAAATGCCTTTGAAACATAATAAATATGTGTTGTTTATATTTTTTATCAATAATGGAGATTCAATGTGCAGAGGAGTGATGAGAAAATATACCAGTATTTTAAAAATGACTAAAAACTTTAATTAAGCACAGAAATTAGTTTTTCTTTGGATTAGCTTTAAACTGTTCTTCCCATTTATGTGCTGCGTCCCTTTAGGATATAGACGATCATAGCTCTCTACATCTTCCTATCCATTGTAGCCCTTAATATATTCAGTCTTGTTATTTCTTGCAAACATTGCTCTGCCATCATTTGTTTAAGCCCATCAAATATACCAATTGATGATTTCCCCAGTTACTCTTTCTCTCTATTGGTCCTGTGAGCATCAGATTTTCCAAGCCATCCTTCCTCATCACATGTCCCAGAAATGTCAATTGTTTCCTCCTAATGTCAAGTATAAGTTTTCTTTTCATTTCTATCCTCTCCAAAATTTTTTCGTTGCTCGCATATTCAGTCCATGGTAACCTCAGAACCCTTCTATAGAACCACATTTATGTCACTTCAAGTCTTTCCTTCATCTTTGAGGAGATTGCCTAGCATTCACTACCAAATAAAAGGACAGACATAACATAACAGCTCAGCACTGTTTCCAAAAAAATTTTCCTGCCTTTTAATACTCTGCTTAGTTTTTGGAATGTGACCATGGCCATCCTAATACACCATCAGATCTCAGTGTTGCACTTTCTGCCCTCTGTTAGAACACTTCCCAGGTAATTAAACTTCTGTACTTGCTTGATTTTTGTATCCTCAACCTATAATTAGCATTTTGGGCTTCACTTTTTGCTGATTACCATGCATTCGATTTTCTTGTAGTTTATGTTTATTTCTTTTTTCTTGCTTTCCTTCACTACATTTTGTAGGAGCTCTTGTAGTTGCCTTTCTTTATCTGTTATCAGCACAGTGTTATCTGCATATCTTATATTGTTAAAATTGTGGTGGCTAAGAATGAATCCTGGCAAGATTTCTAGTTCTATCAGAACAGCCTTGCTTAATAGGTTGAATAAATCCAGTAAGAAGACACACCTTGTCTTACACTCCTTTCTATTTGTGTATATCTGCTGAACTCATATCCTGTCCATATACAGGCAGTTTTGCTGCCAGTATAGATTCTTGATTATTCTAATATATTTCCCAAATATGTCAAGGTCGCTGAGCAGCTCTAACAAATCTTTGTGGTGTATTTTTTCAATGCCTCTGCATAGTGTATAAAACATAGGTAAACGTCTTTCTGCATTTGTATTGCTCTTTCTGATAAAAGTCTGATCCTAAATATCACTCTTTTTGTTTCAGTGTCATTGACGAACCCATACTGTTTTTGTCCCATCCCTGGCCTGATTCTGCTGTGCACTCTATTCACCAAAATTCAAGTGATGTGTTTTACTATATAACTCATTAAGCTGTTTGTTCAGTAGATGTCATGTTCATTTGCACCTGATTTCTTAGGTAGTGCTATGAAAGTCACTCTGCTTAGGTCTTCCGGTATATCACCACTGTTGTGGATTTCATTTATTATTTCTGGAATCTTGTCTATGCCAAAATTGTCTAAGGCTGTCAGCATCCCTATTACAATACCGTCTGATCTTGTTGCTTTGTTTCTGTTCAATTTGGCCAGTGTAACATTCTCTTCAGTTTTTAATATTTCTGGCCTGTCAGTATTTCTGTGTATTGCTGGTTTTTCCTTTCTTTTTGGAAGAGATCTTTGATATATTCTTTCCATCACTGGAGTATTTTTTCTTTCTTTAATATGAACTTTTTGCCCTCGAATTTTATGCATCTTACTGATGAGCATATCTCTTGTCCTGTTAATTCTTCTTTTTTATATGCCTATCTTCTTTATTTGTGATACTCAATTTCTGTACATTTTTTTGTTGAGCCATTCTTCGTTAGCCTGTCTACATTTGTCCCTTATTTACTTGTGTAGTTTTCTGTATTCTATTTCATGTCTTAGCATTGTTTTCTGTTTCCTTTGCATCATGCCAATAATCTGATTTGTGATCCTCTGGTTTTTCTTTCTATGTCCGTTTTCCTTCGGGATGATTTCATTTGCTGATGTCACTAAAGCTTCTCTTAGTTTGTCTGTTTTTGAGTTTCCATTTCCAATTCATACCTCATATCTTTATTTCACTCGATCCATATATTTTTTCTTCAGGTTCAGGTCATTCAGGTGTCTGTTGTATCGCAATTTGGGAGGTGCATTAGGTTTCAACCTTGCCCCTCCTCTTTGAGTATATCTTTTTTAATTCTTTATTTTTGGTCAACCTTGAGAAATACAAACATGCCAGTCTTCAAATGTGTGAATCCATTTACTTCTAAATATAATGTATTAATTTGTGTATATTTTTTAAATAATTTTTAATATTTTGACTTTCACAGCATTTAATGTTTTTTTTTTTTTTGCTTGAGACTGACTTGAAGCTATGCAAATACATTTGAGTCATTTGGATTTTTATATTTTGAGGGGAAAAAGTGTACAAGGCAAAGTTTAAGAAACTCTGAGCAGGCCATCATAATCCCCACCACCTTCTAGATATAAATAGTTCTTGACTGGGAGAAGAAATATCTAAATTCACTTTTTTTAATGGCATCTCTACAGCGTTTATCTCTATATGTCCCAGAAACCTTACATTTGGTTAGGCATTGCCACTCATTTTTGATAATTAAGTTTTAAACTGAATTTTTAAAAATAAATAAAAATTTCTTGAAACTTTCATCTTAGCTTTAACTGAAAGCTAAATGATTAAATTTACTATTTCCAGTAAGCAAAATAATCTGATGAATTTTGAATAGAAATTATATTGATTGGAATCTCAATTTTTTTTGAGTTTTCAAAATGCATCTTTTTGGTATTCATTTTGACAGCTTGTTAAGTTTGTAAACAAAAGTTAATTCTCAGTTTTAAAAGTTTAGCAAAAATATAATATATATTTGTGACACATTATTTTTGAAAAATTAGCAAATTTAAAGTTAAATTAATCTGATTTACACAAGTATTACTTGTTTATAGCATGAAATTTAAAATAAATGTATTTCTTAATCACAGAGCTCTGATCTTTCTGACCTCTGAAGTGAGTGATGACAGCCAGATGACATGTTAAGGGATTTCATTGCATGCTTAATTTTACTATTTGGAGCAGATTCTTAGAAAAATGGCTGAATGAAAAAAATAAAGATGATTTACATCCCACAATGAGTCCTGTGTTTAACTGATAAAATAAATTTTCAATGCAAAATTTAATTTCTTGAAACTTCATGAATTTATGTAGAGGCGATGTAACATATGTAAAAAAAAGTATTTTCACCAAGACTTTTTAAAAAATAATTTCAAAAATACTTTCACTTATTTGGATGTAAGTTCTGAAAGTTTCATTAAAATCTAACAATTATTTGATTTTTGCAAGAATTTCCAAATTAACGTGTTAAAAACACATTAATTTTTTTAAAAAAGTGAATTGCGTAATATTACCTTATCCATAGTAAACTCTGGTGACAATTTGATTACCTGCTGATGAAGCAAAAAAAAAACAAAAAAAAACGGAAGAGTTTTTACCAAAATTTCAGATGTGTTAGAAAGAATTAAAAAATGAAAAATAATACTTTGATTTTTCTTCTTAAGAATAACAAACATTTTGACAGAAAAAATGTTTTTATTATATTAAGTTTGGTGCCTTTTTCCTTCATGCTATACTGTTTTTTCAGTGAATTATTGGAGGTATCTACTTGTAGTCAACCTCATGAAATAAAAACATGCTCATCCTCAAATGTGCAACTTTGTTCACTTCTGAACATAATGTATTCTTAATTTAAGCTATTGTCTTTCAAATAATACCAAAATTTAATTTAATTCATTTACGATAAGTACCTCCACTCATCTTTGATAACTAACTTTTAAATTGTATTTTTAAAAATAGTATAGTCTTTCTTGAAACTTTTATTTTAGTTTTAATTGAAAGCTTAATGATTAACTTTAGTATTTCCAATAAGCAAAATACTCTGGAGTATTTCAAACAGAAATTATATTGATTTGAATCTAAAATTTTGAAATTTTTTAAAATTTAAAAATTTTTTTTTCAGCCATTTTTGAGCAATCAACACATTTGTAAACAAAAGTTAGTTCTAAATCTTAAAAATCTTACAAAAATACATTTCTGATACGTTATTTTTGAAAAATTAGAAAATTTAAAGTTAAATTAATCTGATTTACACAAGTATTATTTATAGCATGAAATTTAGACAAAAAATATTTCTTAATCACAGTATGCTGATCTTTCTGATCTCATGATTTGATATGTGACAGCAGCTAGAGACAAGATAAGCTAAGTGTCTATGGTGAGCACAACTGACGTAATTGTCAATTTTTTCTGTAAGTGAAATAAATCATGAAACACATGACATTTTAATGTAGACACAGAAATTACTATACAAAAAAAAAACTTCAAATACACACAAAAAATTATTTTAAAAATATGATGGCTCAATGATTTGTATTAAACTTTTTAATTTTGATTACTAAATATGGTCTTCACTTAATAACCTAATGCCCACAAGTCTTTGAAATATTTTTTAAAAATTTTGAAACTTTACAAATTATTATAATAAAAAATGAAAACAATTCTTTTAAAATTTCATCACTAATTTAATTTTTTTTCTTCAGAATATAATGTCCTTAATTTATATTATTTATTAAAGCAATTTAAAAGCTTATCTAATTAAATAATGTCTTAGTTTTATTGCATTTCTTATTTAACTATTTGGAGCATATTTTCAGAAAAAGGGCCAAATGTGTAGGGACCTTGGTGATGCTTATCTAATAGGCCTTGTGGCAAACAAACTGAAATCCCCACAATACCAGAAGATTGAAGGTTGGATGTTGAAATGTCAAAGAATAAAATATTTCGTTTTGTGAGTTAAAGTAAAAATTTTATTAACTAAACAGAAATAACGAATTTGTAAGAAGAAACTGTTCTAATAGAAAATGCATGCAGTTAATTAATTTGTATGAGTTAAATGTTCAAAGAGAAAATGTAAGTAGTTAAATGTTCCACAAAAATTCAGAGCTTATAGTTGATAGTAGCAGAATGTATGTATGTAAAAAGATTAATCAGATTACTAATTAAGTCCGTGTTCCTTTCCCTTTTTTAAAGGTTGGCAAAAAGGAAGGTAAAGCAATAAAGGAAATTGTACTTAGTGGACTTTAGTTTCTAGGAGTCGGTTGAAATATGTTGTTGTTTTTTATTTTTTTTGACGTCGATTGAGTGACAACAAAGAAACGAAAATTGGAAGGTGAGGAAAAACAAATGTGTGACGTGCCCTTATGTTCGGGTTGACAAATTAAATTTTCTTTAGTCACATCTTGTGTGTCGTCTCTGTGTGCTCCCATTTGACCAGTCCAGGAAATCTAATAAAATTCAGTCACGTGACTGGATCCAGCAGCATACCCATTTTTTTAGGTATTATGAAAAATTGACCAGGGTCATAGATCAGTTTGCTATTTCCTATCCAAACAGAATCCAGAATCTTAATTTTCACACTGATTTGTGAAATTTGCTTTGGTCTTGGTTTTTCCAAAATGTTTTCAGTCATTCTGATCCATTTTTGCAGGTGTGCAATTTTACTTTTTGCGTTTTTGTTAATTGTTGGATGATATAAGATTTGTATCCTATAAATAGTTAAAAAAATAACAGATGATTCACATTCCACAATGAGTCCTGCGTTTAACTAATAAAACCAATTTTGCCTACAAAATTTAATTTCTTGAAATTTCATGAATTTACATGGATGGGGGTAAGAGTTGTAAAAAATATTTTATCAAGATTTTTTTAAAATAATAATTTAAACAATAAGTCTATTCATTTGTAAATAAGTCCTGAAAGCTTCATTAAAATCCGACAATTATTTGATTTTTGCAAGAATTTCCAAGTTAATTAAAGAAAAAACAAAAAAAGAGAATTATGTAGCATTAATTATTGAATGTAATTAATTATTATGTAGCATTTTAAATTATTGAATGTAAACTCACATAATGATTTGGTTACTCGCTAACGAAAATTAAAACAAAATTTTTACCAAAATTTCAAATGTGTTAGGGCCAGGAAGTTTTTTCCACTTCAATCCATGTTGCACTTATACAAATCAACCATCTGTCCGTGTATAGAATACTGTGTCATATATGGTCAGGTGCCCCTGCTGTTCATCTCAGTGTTCTCGACAGACTCTAAAGGAGAGCCTGTAATGTGATAGGTCTCGACTTGGCAGCTTGACTCCAGCCACTTTCTCACTGGTGGCATGTGGCTTCCCTCTGTCTATTCTACAAATATTTTCATGGCTTCTGCTTCGACGAAGTTCAGTCACTGGTGCCCTCACCACAAGAATTTACTCGTGCAACCAGACTGGCAACTGGGTCTCACCCATTCACTGTTAGATCAACCAAATGCAGCTGACAATTCTACTCCACCAGCTTCTTTTCTCGCATTTCTCATCTGTGGAACTCCATTACATATACTTGCTTTCCTGATGGCTACAACCTCCAGGAATTTAAATGCAATGCAATACCCATCTCTTATCCACATGACTCCAGTTCTTTCTACATCACCCCGTATATCTTTTTTTCCCCTTTCTCTCTACCTTCACAACTGTTTTCACACCTGTTCCCATCCTTCTCTTGCCTTTTCTCTGACACCCACTGTAATTGGTTCGTCTTTCTCTTCACTCTCCTCCTGACTAAACTTTTACTCATATGTAACCCCCTGAGCATCAGTTTCGGCACCACCTTGCTTGGGGTGAAACGATAAAAAAAAAAGAACTAAAATTTTTTAAAAAGTAATTAAAAATACTTTGATCTTTTCTTTTAATAATAACATATGGAAAAATTCCTTTTTATTAAGGTTGGAACCTTTTTTCTTCATACTATGTGGTTTTTCAGCGATTTAGTGGCGATAATGAATTTAAATTACATTGTTCCAGTTTTTAGAAAGTCTATGTCGGTACTTATTGATCTTTCCTTTTATCTTCTTTGAAGACAACTTTGAAAATTCAGATCTGTCAACTCTTTGGGAGGTGTCCAGAGACTAACAGTTTTTCTCTGGGTTTCCTGGCTAACTATGAAACGTTGGTCTACTGGTGAGTTTGTAGTGAACAAAACAAGAACTACATTTAAAATTAAACTACTAAGCACTGACTCATTGATTTTGTTAGAAATAAATGAATTTACTCGAATTTACAAAACCTTGCTTAGCATACATGCAAAAGTGAATCCAAAACAAAACTCGTAAAATTTCACACCTCGATGAGAAATGTTTTTTGGCCAACAGAAAACTAGGAAACATCTAAAAACAAAATTCAAATAATCTTCAATTATCAGAAACAAATTCTTTTTGTGAAGTTTGTTTGTCATCCAATGGAAATGCCAGAATCACATCCTGGAGTGAATTCCCAAATGACCTTTTCAAGCATCACAAACAAAATAAAAGACAGAGCAAATTTGACTGTCGCCAGAGAGAAATGAGACAAGCGTAAATCACATGCACCCTTGACAAACGTTGCGCGATCGTTATTATTATTATCTCTATCTTTCTCCCTCACCTCTCTCCCCTCCTTCCTCTTCAATCATTCACCCATCTGCCTCTTTTATACTTGATAACTGCACAAAACACTTTAAGACTGAGAGAACATTTCAAAGATACTCCTACCCAACTATAATGCTCATACATACATACACACAAATTGATACCCTTAATTTCTTAATACTGTTTAGTGTTTCTCATTGAACATTAACTTCTACCAATTCATGTTATTCTTTTCTATTAATAAATTTCTATTTAAACATGCAATAGGTATACTTTTATTTTTCCACAAATCCACCAGCTGATAATTTTCTGATAATTCTGGATAAAACCTGTAAGCTGTAGGAAGTTTGGTTACATTTCACACAAGGCCAATTCAAAAAACATTAACCATTTTCCTACTTTTACAAGTTTACAAGATATTTCCTGGTAAAGTATAAAGCAAGTATTTTTAGCTTTATCCACTGAGAAAAAGCCACTGCTGGTGAAACAAAATACTCTCTAAATTAAATTTAATTCCTATTCAGAACGCATGTGTTTTGAAAACCCATTTGGGCTATAATTCTGTTTTAGATTATTGCAGAGATAAGATTTTTCGATAGGTTCTTACGACCAAGTTGAGATAGTTAAAACACTGGCTTGAAATGGGTTGTCCAAAATGAAAATCTCACTTCCGTTGGTAGAAATAATAACTGCTATGAATTTGAATTTTGAAGAATAGTTAATATTTTTTTCAGGGTCACTTTCTTTTGAGATCATGAAACCCTTCCGTTTCCTTCTGTTCTTTGGAAATCTCCCTGCATTTCTGAAGTTAGTCATATAAACCATAAATCTCTCTTGTTATTATCTGAAAGACATTTTGTCGGTGATCCAGTATCACCAGGAAAAAGAATTATTTCACAATCTACTATAGCAAAACTAAACACGCTCCATATGAAGCGACTGAATACTTGTTGTTATCTTTACTCTAACAATATCTTTAAAGGCAAGGTTCTTTTCTTGATAATTTTAAATCTGTTAATTGTTCATTTCATAAAATAAGGAAGTTTCCAAGTGACACCAAACTGGATAAACAAAGTTACAAAAAGCCTCCTCTGTGCTGAAACACAACACTAACGAGACATTTTTTGTTTAGTGGCTAAACGAAAAATGTCCCGTTGACCTAAGAAAACAAAATGCAGCAAATGGCACTACAATCTTGGTTTGTGTCCTCAAAGTAAATAAAAAAAAGTACTGTAAAAAATTCAAGTAGAATTTGAATCAATTTACCATTTCAGTGTGAGCTTTGAGCTTCATGGTGAATAAAGATTATCTCAATATTTCAATTGAATTGTATGAGTGATAAGTAAAAAGTTCAGTTTTATTTCTCTCTCAAGTTTTCAAACGTTTCTTGTTTTCTAAATTTTTGTTGTTATGTTCGTCCAAGTGAAACCAAATTCACACAATATCTGTCTATATTTCTGAGATGAGGTATTGTAATTATTTTTTACATTGTTCAGATTATTGTTCTCATCTTTACGACATTTCAGCTGTTGTATGCTCCGGCTTTTTCAGGCGATTAGAATTTCAAACTGAACCCTTTATTTTGGCCACTGGAGTAGATTGCTACTAAGGTAGAGAAGGCGATTATCTCCCATTTAGTAAAACACGTTCACGAGGGTCACATGACAGCCATTGGGTGAGCTTGTGGATGATGAAACCCAATTGCTAAGTAGATAGCGATGTAGCAAGACAGTGGTTAGGAGAACAGATGAAACCACATGATCTCAACAAGGAACCCAAAACACCAACCTAACCGTTTCCCCTCTGGGAAATATTACAGATAAAACCCTCTTGAATTTCCACTGTTCACACTGCCTGTTTTATCTATACATTGTTGTTTGTTTGAGTAGGAAAAATAGTGACAGATATAAAAACATATCTTTATATAATTTATTGCTTGATGTAGCAGTATAAATCTCTTTCGGCACGGTGCATATTTTGTATTTATTTATTTACCTTATCATGATCCTTCCTTCTATTGAGTTAATGTGTGTTAGTATATCACGGGTATACTAATGCCTATAATGGGATACAGAAAATATTCTCTTTTTCCAATCATCCCATTAGTTTGTTTTGGGGAAACATGATGAAGTTATCATTTTCATTTCTTTCAACACAAACTATTTCTTTTCTTTGAAAACATTACGTTTCTCAGTGAATGTCAAAATATTTTTCTTTCCATACTTCTTAGAATTTAACTTATTTAGAATTTCAAAATTATGAAATAGATAAACCACGACTGAACACCAAAATTCCTCACATAATATTTTGCAGGATCTTGTGTTATGGTCATGAGCAAACATTTTGCACATTTCCTTCATTTGCTTTATTGATACAATTTAATACAACTTAATACTTGATCCATAAGTAGCTGGTTTCGCAGAGGTGCATTTTAGGTCATGGAGATTGCCCATACCTAGTGTGCCAAAATGCATTCTGGGTGGCACTGCATAGGACTATAAAAGGAAGGATACAGACTCCCTCTTCCTCTTCTTTTGTTTTATAATGTGGTAGGTATAAGATTTGTCCAGTATTCTCTTATGAGAAGACTTAGTCATCCAACCATGTTGCACATCACTCACACACACAAGTATATTTTTCTTTTCTTGTATTGTTGCTTATATGTTAAATAAACATTATTTCCCTCACAAATAACATACTCACATACATACCAGTTAAAAATACACACATATTTATTTTCCACACATTAACAGGCAATATTACAAACATGCCAAGAAGATTCAACAATACAACACAAACCATTCAAAATCAAAGTGTCTATTGGTTAGAAATTAACATTACCATGTGAAATATTTGACCAATCAGTTCAGTCAGTCAGTTAACTGCCATATGTGATACACGCTTTGGGTGATCATGTCTTGAAAGAGACATGACTCACTGGGTAGAAGATTATCCTGCAGTAGGATGCCATTACTTTCTGTGGTAGACTGGTTGCCAGCCAAGGCTATAGAACCGAATCTGTCCTATTATTTAACCCATAACTGGAGGGAAGAGACAGATTAATACCTTTCATAAGGGTATTTGCCCATAAGTGAATGCAAGTGACCAATCAGAGAAAACTAAAAATATTTTTCTAGTGACTACTTCCAGGGAAAATTTTTTATGAAACTCACAGATTTCGACTTTCAGAGATGAGAGATATGTGACTATCTCCATAACATGGTTTCGTAGCTCTTTCTTTCCACATTGCATATAAGCATATATTATGTGGTCGACCTCTTTAATTCTGGTATAGTCTGTAGCCTACCTGATTTGAATATGCCCTACCTCAATAAGAGTATATTTATAGATGTAAGTATTCATTATGGCTATTTATTGAAACTAATTATTTTCCCTAACCACTAACCTTTACCAGATAGTTAAAACTATAATACTTATAATACGCTTTTTAAGGTAGACCACATACTATATTCTTGACAGCATTTTGTAGGTCACATACTATACCGATATGGACAGTTTGTAATACTTTTTAACGTTTTGGAATACATGTTTGCAAATACAAATGACTCACTTAATAGGCATACCCAATTTTACTTTATTTTAAAATTTTATTCTATTTAAAGTTGGAATTCGGACATTCAGATTTAAAAATAACTGTACAACTGAAAATTCTCTACTTTTAAATACTTCCACATGATTGATTTATTCCTTTTAAAAATGTTGAATTCAATTTCTTTGAAAGTTCTCAACATCAACCTCGACAATTCTAAAACCTGTTGTTCAGCCATGCAACAACATATAAAACCCATTTTTCATCACAATTTTTGAAAACATATTGAAGCCCACTTTTGATAAAATCTATCATCTTTACAACGACATTGATAATAGTTGGCACCTCTTGATCTATTCTTTTTTAAACTAAAGCCTCATGATGCAGAAAAGAACAAAAACAAAAAGCAAACAAAACTAAAAAAAATGAACAGATATTTTCCTGTTTTGCAGGCACAACAAAAAAAAATAAAAATAAAAAAGTTCATTTTGCCAATCATAGAAGGCGCTCGATTTCTACAGATAGCAACACAATTTTCCCAAGATAAGCTTACAAACATCATGTAATCATTCAGAACATTAAAAATATCTTCACTCGGAATTTCTTTGCAACCTGAATAATGTTATATTCATATTTTTTTTGGTGAATGAAGCAAATAAATGCCAATGCTGTTCCATTTATTATTCCGCGATACGTCAATTTGTATAATGTGTCATTCATGACTTTTTTTACATTAATCTTAATATCTTCAAACAAATCTGTAATATGCCTGACTATGATATTATCAGATAACGGAGTTTTATTAATTTCATTTTCTGGCCTAAAAATCCTTCCTGCAGATACAAGCAAAATGAGAAATTCTACAATTGGGTGTGGTTTTGTTACTTTTGTTTCTGCAGTCGTTATACAAATCATTTATATGTATGTAAACATTTATAATAAATGTTTTCTTGTACTGTGTCTGAACTTTTATTATTTTAATGAAATTATTATCTTAACATTAGAAACAACTATTTTTCTGACACCCAAACTGACTACTCATCACCAATGTTTGTCACAACTTTATGGTCACACTGCAAAGGGTAGTAACTGAAAAAACATCGCATTGGTCAGTTAGAACACCAGAATACATTTTCTTCATGTAACAATATGTATAAAAGGAACAATTTAAAAAAAAATGACAATCATTAATTCAGATAGTGATGTTTTGGCTTTTTATGATGTTAGGATAAAAATAAGTCACCATTATGTAGTGGGAATCAACACTTTTGATATGAGCATGTGTAACATTGTATAGTAAATATTTATAGACTACTAGAACATTTGTCTCGCAAACATTGTTCATGGACTCTTGTGAGTCTGGGTACAAATAAAGCCAACAAAACAATGGATTTAGAACAAACATGCATTTATGTGTGAGATAAAAGTATGTGATAGACATGCATGTATGTGTGTGTGTGAGATAGTTAAAAATTCAACAGAGGCTTAAGAAAGTGCATGCGCCCTGTTGGCAGCATTCTTTGTCTACGTTCAGCTACATCTAGAGGCAAGAGTTAAAAAGAGGAAGAGAGACAATATGCTTGCCTTTACATTTAAAGAGCACCCCTTAATGGCATTTTGGCAAAGCTAAGTGGGGTAACCCAGAGTGAATAATTCCAACTTCTTCCTGGAATTTTGTATCCATTTTCTGTTAATGTATTTGTGACATTACAAGTTAACATTGGGTATACATTGTGGGGGTGTCTATAAAAACATTTTATGTAATGTTACTAAAATTTTGTAGCAGCATTATTTTGTTTGATGGGGACGTTTGGATTGATTTAGTATTTAAGTCTTGTTAATATGTTGGTTCCAATCTGCTCTAGGAAAGTGTATTTATTGTTATGAAAAAGTAACAACTATGGTACAAGGTCAAGGGAGACATGGTGTAGGAATGACTACAAAACACTTCCCCTTTCCAATTTATAGACATAAGAACACAAATACATGCTGGGATTTTTTGATTTCATCTGACTTGGTCCCAGTCTGTCTTGTCTTGAAGTCAACGTGCTACATTTGCTTGTCCAGACTTGCTTTTGTGTGTCAACCCCAATTCTTAGTTTGTGAAAGTTTTGCTGTATTACTGTTGCTTTGCCTTATTAATGTTGATTTTCCATGCATAAAGGGTGCGATGGATAAACTGTCGTCTACACTATACACCCCCCCAACAAAAAACCATTGACGTCTCATTTTAACCTATATAATTACCAAAATTACACAAAAATATCTTGAAATACTAAAGAGTAAATGTATTTGATAAAAATCACCATTGGTTTCAATCACAGACTCCAGATAACTTTAGAATCTCCTGCAACTCTTTTGGATGGTCACCTTATTTAAGTTGGTGAATGCTGCTATAATCCTTACTTTCAGTTCATTTTTGAAGTTTTGTTGGTCTATCACTCAACTGTGCCCCACATATCAAGGGGGTCTGGGAGTTAGGTAGCCAGATTTAATTAAGATGTGATGCAGTCACAGAAATTGTCTGACAACCATGGCTGAGTTCATTTGCTTGTGTGGCATGGTGCAGAGTACTGTTGCCAGACATATGGTTTTCCAGCAAGTTATCCTCTTGACCCAGAACAGCACTACTTCCTCAAGGCACTTGATGTAGGCCTCCATGTTGAATCTGAGGCCCTCACCAACAAATTCAGGAATTCTTATAAGAATGATCAGAGTGAGTTTTCTGAGCTGCCCTACTTTTGTAATCAACATTAGATTCACCCAACTCTTTCTGAATCTTCTGCACTGTTTTCAAATTCACACCCAAACAATCTGAAATGTTCGCATTAGAGCTTCTGGTACAAATACCAAGCAGTATAACGTGCTCTTTACAAATTTCTAGCACAGTCAATTGCATCATAGGGCTCTTTTTTTCAGAGGCGGTGTCCAACTGACCCTACTTATACTGTGAAGTCGACAAAATAAAAAACAAATGGCAGCCGATGTCCAAAACGACCTTAAATCCATCATTAACTGGGGCAAAAGGTTGCTTGTTAATTTTAATGTCTTCAAAACTAAACTTTATTAATCATCTGAGAAACCCCTCTCTGCCTTCCATCAGCATGGATGATACTAACCTCTAGGAAAGTGACTTATTGAGCCTTCTCGGTCTAACTTTTTCAATTGACATGAAGCAGAAAGACTATATTGAATAAATTTCTAGGTCAGCTGCTAAGAAAATCAGTTTACTGTGTTGTGCGAGATAATTTTTTTCTCCAGAATCTATCTTACATATCTGTAAGCCTACCATTTGTTCATATTACTGCCACATATGGTTGGTGCCCCTGCAATTTGCTTTAATCTCCTTGATATGATCCAAAGAAGAATCAGCAATGTTATTGGCCTTGATCTGGTGGCTTGCCTTCAGTAATTTACACATTGCCGTAAGGTTGCTTGTGTTTGACTTTTCTATAAATACTTTCATGGTAATTAGGTGGAAGAAAATCTTTGCTATGGAACCTAAATATTTTTAATTCAAGCAGAGTACTAGACTAATGTCGAGATCTCTACAATTTACAGTTGAGCTGACTAGATATAGCCGTAAGTTTTTTTTGTTTTTTTTTTATAATCATATCGCCCCAAGCATGGCATTTTACTGCCACTATTTTGCAAGGGGTTACATAGAAGGAAAGTTATGAGAAAAAGTGACAGGTTATAGGGGGTGTCAGGAAGTGGGTAAGAGAAGGATGAGAATACTGATGAGAGTGGAGTGGACGGAGAAGGGAGCATGAAAAAGAGGATGCAGGTTAGTGAGATAGTATCTGTATCTGTTCTATGCTAACAGTTTTTTTTCTCGCACTTATCGATTGTGGAACTTCCTTCTGGACCCATGCTTTCCAGCTAATTTTAATCTGTAAAAATATTATAAATGCAATATCAATAACTATCTACTGTCCTGATTACACTTTCCTTTTTTACTCATTATTAATGTTTCTGTTTCTAATTCTTTTACACCCTTGTGTCTTAGTGGCTTTACTGACTTGCATGGGGTGACACAGATAAAAAAAATATAATCATGACTATTCACTCTACATACTAATTGTTTAATTCAGATTTTGTGCGTCTTTACTCATCACTGGGTTTAATCTTGATAAGAAACTTATCCATTTAGGATATTAAGAAGAACATTTTTGTGAATGAATAACTGAGACAAACAGGGTGCAGTGGCACCATTCTCATACAATATCTACTGCAATTGATGTGACTACAATTAATATTTAAAATAAGAACTTGATGAGTTGAGTTAAATAAGGCCTTTCATTTATAAAATTGTATTAAGATAGTGGAACAGAAAAAGTCAAATAAGGAACACGTCAAATGAAAATGGGATCCAGAACATTCGTTTAAATGAACACTGGTTTAAGAAGGAACACTGGTCTCAGGAACACTCGTCTAAAGAGTTATGGTCTAATGTGGGTTGTATTAATATACAAACAATTCTTCTTCTTCTGTGTACCATCTTGTAGGTGATCATGTTCTTCCACATCTCCCTATCCAGATCTACCTATCCAGATCTACCTATCCAGATCTACCTATCCCTTGTAGCTCTTAACACTCGTTCTCTTGTTGCCCCTCTCAAACCCTGTTCTCTCATCCATTTGCTCAAGCCCATTAATTATGTCACACATTACTGTCCCCTGTTTTTATTTCCCTATATCTGTCCTGTGAGTATCAGATTTTCTAAGTCCTTTTTCCTCATATATGTCTCAGAAATTTCAGCTGTCTTTTCCTGATGTTAAATATAAGTTTCCTTTTCGTTCCCTTACTCTCCAAAACCTTGTCGTTGTTGCTCGAATGTTCGGTCCATGGTATCCTCAGAATCCTTCTGTAGAACCACATTTCGGTTGCTTCAACTCTTTACTTCATCTTTGATGAGATTATCCAGTATTCGATGCCATATTGAAGGACAGACATCCTGTAATAATCTAGTACACTATTCTTTGTTTCGCCTTCAGGTCTCTGTATCTTATTTTTCGTCTTCTGTTAGAACACTTCCTAGGTATTTAAATTTCTGCACTCATTTGATTTTAGTATCCCTGGCCTGTAGGTGGCATTTTGAGCTCCCCTTTTTACTGATGACCATGCATTCAGTTTTTGTGTAGTTTATATGTCATTGTAGTCCTTTCTTTCCGCTTTCTTTAGTTACCTTCTGTAGATCTTGTAGTTTCCTTTCAATGTCTGATATCAGCACTGTATCATCTGCATATCTTATATTGTTCAGATTGTGACCACCAATGGCAAATTCTGGCAGGACTTCTAGAGCTCTCAGAATTGTCTCACTTTATAGGTTGGATAGCTATGATAAGAAGATACAGCATTGTCTTACACCCCTTTAAATCTTAGTATGCTGAACTATTTGCATGCCAATTAAATCAAGTGGTGGATTTCCCCATGCATTTCTCCAATAACCCTAATGGAAGGGACTCACTACTAGACCTCTGCTTCACTTCCATCCCAGACTCTTGCACTGCCAAGCAGCTCTGCCCTCGTGAAAACTCTGACCATGCTGTAGTTTCTGTTAACATCTCATTCCACTCCCACTCTACCCAAGAAACCCAAACCAGCAGAATATCCTACTGCTACCAAAGAGCAGACTGGGATTCATTCCGCGACTTCCTGTGTGACATCCCTTGGAACAACGTTTTTAGTTTTCCCGTCGAAGACTGTGCATCCAAGGTCTCCTCCTGGGTTAAGGCTGGCATCAATGCTTTCATCCCTGCCAGGAAATTTCAGCTTAAATCCCATTCGTCTCCCTGGTTCTTGCCCACTTGCTCAGCCGCCATTGCCCACCGGAATCATTTCTTCCAGCTCTATCGAAGCCACGCATTGGACCATAACAGGTGCCTTTTCGCCTCAGCTCGTAATAAGTGTAAAAAGATACTCAACGAAGCTAAGAGGTTGTTTTTTGCCAGAATGAAGCAACACATAGCATCCTGTAAGTTCAGCGCCAAAGACTACTGTCGACTCTGTAAAAGCGCACTTAACAAGAGTTAATCTTCAATACCCTCCTAATCAATGAATTTGAGGTCCTCACTTCTTCAGCCAACAAGGCTGAATGCTTTGCTCGCAGATCCTCCACCAATTCAAGACTGGATTCATCTGGAGTACCTACACCCAACTTCCCACTTAGAACTGAGGCTAAACTGAATGACGTCCACATTATCCCCTTGGTGGTCTCTAATATAATCTCTAAACTTGGCCTCCACAATCATAGTCTTGAAGAAATATACCCTTGAACTCTCCTCTGTCCTCTCTAAACTCTACAACTCCTGTCTATCTGCTTCCTGCTTTCCTGCCTATTGGAAGTCTTCATCTATAGTTCCTATATTTAAGCATACTAGAGAACCCTCGGACCCAACTAATTACCACCCTATCAGCTTCCTTCTGATCTTTGGCAAAGTGTTCGAAGCCATTATCAACGCCAAGGTGGTTCAGCATCTCACAGCACACAGCTTCTCCCAAACAAACAGTATGGATTCCGCTTCACCAGGTCTACTGCTGATATGCTAATGACCATCACTGAGTGATATATAAGAATGGCAAAGCTCAAACCATTGCCTTGGATATTTCCAAAGCGGTCGACAGAGTCTGGCATGCTGGCCTTCTACGCAAACTGCAGAGCTATGGTATAACTGGACATTTGTTTGACCTAATCCAGTCATTCCTCTCTAATCGCACATTGAAGGTAGTATTAAACGGACATGCCTCCCAAAACTACCATACGAACTCGGGTGTCCCTCAAGGCTCTATCCTGGATCCTATGCTCTTTCTGATCTACATTAATGATCTCCCCAATGCTATAAGATCCCAATTAGGCATGTACGCCGATGATACCACAGGAATCCGGTGTGGGCAATAAAGCGAACCTTGCTGCCGAGCTTGAGAAGGACCTCCAAGCCATGGTGGATTGGGTAAGAAATGGTTTGTAAATTTTAATGCTTCCAAAATGAAACTGCTATCAATTAACCATCATAGACAATCACTCCTACCTCCCATTAGCATGGAACAGGCCTGCCCCCCTGAGAGTAAAACAGTACACCTCCTTGGCCTCACACTCTTAGCAGACCTCAAGTGGAATGACTATATCAAATCCATTGCTAAATCCTCTGCTATAAAAGTCGGTTCTCTGTGCAGGGCCTGGAAGTTTTTTTTTGCCTGAGTCTATCCTGCACATCTATAAATCTACCATCCGCCCTTGTTTTGATTATGCTGCCACATCTGGTTGGGTGCCCCTGCTATTCTCCTTGGGGTTCTTGAGAAAATCTAACGGAGAATCTGTAATGTGATCGATGCCGACTTGGCGGCCCGGCTGCAGTCGCTCTCGCACTGGTGTGATGTGGTTTCCCTGTGCTTTTTCTATAAATACTTTCACAGCTTCTGCTCCGATGAACTTAGTTCACTGGTGCCCCCTAGGTATAAATTTGCAAGAGATACTAGATTAGCAACTAGGTCCCACCCTTTTACAGTGAAACAGATAAAATGTAACAGCAATTTCTACTCTAACAGCTTCTTTTCTCGCACTTTTTGTCTGTGGAATTCCCTCCCATATACTTGCTTCCCCGACAACTACAATCTCCAGGAATTTAAATGTAAGGTCAATAGACATATATCACACTAACTTGCATCCATTCCCTCAAACACTCTTCCCATCTACCCAAACCCCATACTCGGTATCCTCATCCGCCTACCACACCCTCCTTCCAACATTTCCTAACTAACCACTCTTTCTCATCACTTTCCCCTATGTAACCCCCTGCACAATAGTGGCAGTGGAATGCCTTGCTTGGGATGAAATGATTAAAAAAAAAATATATGTATAATCAGTAAGTAATGCTACCATAAGTATAAAATATTGTCTATAGTGAATATCAGTGAATATCAATAGAATTCATTATTTTGTACATAAATAAAGTGTTAATTTATTAAAAATTTTATTATATAGACTAGCCTAATGGTCCTTAGATGGATATTCCATAAAAACCAATGTCCTTGACAAGTATTCCTTAGACCAATGTTTCTAAAATCCAATGAAAGTATATATGAAAAACAAAATGTTTTTTTTTTGTTTTTCAGGTGAACATTCAGTTCATGTAATTTGTATAAAAGTCAGTAGAAACTACACCACACATTTTGTGTGGTTTGTTAAGCCAAAAAAGAAAAAGAAAATTCAGAATTAATGCAAAATCTGTACGACAAACTAACACAGAAATATTAGTCCTAATATTTCTATGGTTACTAAGCAATGATAGTGGTAAGGTCGTTAAAAAGTGGGAAGGAGACAAATTCAAAGAAAATTTAACAAGCAACATGACTTTCCCTTTTTCTTACACCGATACTCCTCACTACCCCACCTATAGCCAATCGCCAACTAGGCCAGGTCCTTTGATCTTGCTAAACAGATTCATTCATCCTAACACCAAATTTGAAAAAAAAAAAACAACTTTTTTTTTACTTCCTCTTTTGCTTTTCTTTTCCAACCTTACATTTTTTAAAGATACTAATTAATACTAGTGATGAAGTCTTCTTTTGTTGTTTTTCGGGCAAATTTCCCGAAAAAGAAACAACTGCTGCTAAGTGCGTTTTCTTACTCCTCAAATTATTGCTTGCTCTCTCTCTCTCTCTCTCTCTCTCTCTCTCCCTCTCTCTCTCTCCCCCCGTCTCTCTCTCTCCCTCCCTCTCTCTCTCTCCCTCTCTCTCTCTCTCCCTCTCTCTCTCTCCCCCCTCTCTCTCCCTCTTTCTTTCGTTAATTTTGTTATTATAATTTAAAAATCTCGTGACTGCACTCTCCGCGACACCTCAGGGTGTCGCGACACTTTGTTTCAAACGCACTGATCTAAAAACAGAAGTGAAGACCTGTTCAGCCTGTAAAACTCTTCAATTTGGTATGAAGACGTAACACATTTTTTAAATGAAACTGTCATCGTCATAAAATTGGCAGCCACAGCAAAATAAGTGCAAGAACTATATTAAATTTAAAGTTCAAATTTCTAAAATTCAATAAAACATTAGATTACGGAGAATATTTTCCTAAATTTTTAAGATTACCGAGTACTTAAAAATGATATAAAAAGGCGCTCCCATTATTTTCTAAAATTGTTTTAAGTTTTTATTTTCTGTAGAACAACATTAGATCTGTCATTCTGCTATCAACGCGTCAAATTAGCAGCTGTCGAGTACAAAAAAACAAAACATAACTACAGTTTATTTTTAAAAAAATACTTTCTGCAATATTTTTTAAACTTTAAATAATAATATTTTTTTCAAATAATATCAATTATACTTTAAATCAGTTAATATTTCTCAAATAAAATTTCAGAAAAGTGTATTTTATTTTTGCAAGGCTTTTGAAACCGAGAACCAAAGTGTATCAAAAATGGACGAGTTTGACTCTAAAAAAAAAAAAGGTATTAAATTAATAAAGTATAAGGTTTTTATCAAATTCTAAATGACTTTTTCAACTTATTTGGCTCTTTAATTGATCAAGTTTTGTTGAAATTTTATTTCTATATGTTTCTATTTCTTCTTTTTCTGCCTTCCCTCCTTCTTCTCTCCCTCTCTATGTATTGTTGGACTTCTTTGATTACTATGTCATGTGATCGGATTCTGCATTCTGAGTGGTCCGGAGAAACTTTTCCTGCCTTTTTGAAAGAAATTTGAAGTAAAGAAGCCAGTTGGTGAAAAGACTCGACAAAGAACAGACGTGAGGAAGAAGCCTGCATCTAAGTTACCTGATGCCATGTTCTGGTCTCTGAAGAAATGCAGAGGTCTTGTGGATTAACTAACTCTGTCCTGACTGGACATTAAAGTAGTCACAAGAAGTCAAGACTCAAGAAGAAATGCTGACTAAAGATTTAGTCATGTAGATTCTCCTCTGTCGATATTAGATGTAAATCAAGGAACAAAATTTTGTCTATGATTAAGTCGTGTTCTTATTCAGGTCTTTAAGTGAATGCTGAGACTGAATGATTATTCCAGCACAGTCGTAACTGGACTTAACAGTTGCAAAAAGGATTATACTAAGGTCAGATTGAAAGGAAGAAGTTAATATTAGTGGATTGAGGGAGGAATTAATCTTTTTGTAAATTAAGATTCAACAAACTGCAATATTGGAAAAAAGACAGACATTCTTCCCCAAAAAAATAGGAATGGACTTTGATGTTATGATACAAGGGAGAGAACTTTTTTGAGACTTCTTAAATTTGACTAAGTAAATAAAAAAAATAATGATAAGAATGTGAATGTTGAATTAAAACTGTAAGATCTACCAAACTGTAAGTGGATAATATCTTCTCTTCTACCTTTCTATCTTTCTTTCTTGTCTATCCTTTCATTTTGTTACCATCACAAGATTAATTTCTTGTGAGCTTAAGAGGACATTATTAAGCAGTAACAGTTGTGGACAACATCTGTTTCTTTCAGTCTTTTTTTTAATATAGACACTGCTTTATTGTTTTTCTTTAATAAAATTGATTTCATATCATAAGTCTTTTTCTCTCTTGAATTGTGTAATGGTAAGGTATACGTGAAAAGCCCTTCGTTGGAAGTGACGAACAAAATTTTCACACTTTTATTGAATTTGAAAACCCAGTTGAGTTTGTTCTTCATAGCTACCAGGAAAAACAGGCAATCTAGTTTCTCCATAGAACTCATACTTTCTGAAGTTCATAGGAAAAAAAAAATAATATTTTGAACACCAGGCTCACTTTCATAATTCAGTCTGTGAAAGTTAAGATATAAAGATTACAATTACAAATATATTTTTAGAAAAATTAGTAAATGTTTTAAAATCAAATTATAAGCCATGAAGTAGTTGTGCGAACCTCCTTATGTATGCACACACACACACACACATACATTCACACATACCACACATACTTTGCCAAGCGCTGATTGGTTAATAAACATCAGTACATTCACTCCAGGAGAATTTACAAATCGCAGCAATACAACAATTTACAAATCATGTTATTTTCAAGTAGTCGATTTTGTTCACTTTTGAGAGAAGATTGGATAAAACAAGCTTCCCTTGTCTCCTCAAAGTTTGCTTGCTGATTGGTTGATGCCAACCAATCAAATCGTTCGCACATGAAAAATGATTTTTTCCGCGCAATGAATCTGAGCCCGCAGTCAACTATTTAAGCAGCATTCTTCCTTAACTTGGCAGTGAGAATCCAGCTGCCAAATGAACCTATGACAGTTGGATCCGCACCAATCTCACTCATAGCATTCACTAATTTACACACATGCATGCTGATAATAATTTTCACACTTTCTCTAGAAACTCTTTCGACGACATACCTTTTTCAACAGTGCTTATCAAGAACAATTTCATGAACATTCATGAACATTTATTCAGTTTTAATTGAACTTTAATTTATAGTCAAAGATAGGCAACTACTGACTATTCTACTGTTTTCATTTAAATGCATGCTTTTCTTTATCAATATTGTTTGATTGTACATTTGTTAATATGTGTATTTATGTAACATTCGTCATTGTTTATTCTTTTGCATGAGTCTTATGTGATGTTATCTAATCCAAAATTTAAATTCATGTAGTGAACTGCCCAACAGTCCGCTACATAGTGATTTCACAATGTTACTTCATGTGCATTTTTAAAAGCCACATTTCTTGGTGGTCTGTTTTCATCTGATGGATATCATATCTAAAATCGTTAAGTGACTTTCTTGAATGAAACTTTATTTCAATCATATTTTTTGTTCATCAGATACGTTACTTTTTAATGCTTTGAAACTTTGTGGCTTGGAACATTAGAAATTTTAACATGAGATTATTTTCTCCATATTTGATAAACTTTAAAATCTTACAGATTTATACTTTTTAACTCCTTCAATGTCCTGTTTCAAAGTTAATGCAAAGAGAAAAGCTTACCAGATTAACAAGATTAGAAAATTAAATAATACAAATAATCTCAATAAAACTAAACACAAAATACTATCTGCCAGCTCAATAATGGTTACAAATGAAAAGAGTTTAGCTAAACTTAATATAAAATTTGTTACAATTACTTCAAAAGCAATAAGAGATTAAATTAATGCAAAGAATATTGCTGCCACATATGGTCCAGTGTCCATGATATTTACTTTAAGTTCCTTGATCAATTCCAAAGAATCAGCAATATTATCAGTCCTGATCTGGCAGCTTGTCTTCAGTTAATTCCCATGTAAGGTTGCCTCTCTGTTTCTTTTCTATAAATATTTTCATGGTAATTGTTTAGATGAACTCTTTGCTATGGTACCAAGACTTTGAATTTAAATGCAGTACTACACTAATGTCAAGTTCTCATCAGTTTACAGATAGGCTGGCTAGATGTAACTGTAAATTCTATGCTAACAGTTTCTTGCTTGTGGAACTTTGTTTTACCTGTATGCTTTCCAGCAAACTTCAATCAGCAAAAATTTTAATGCAATATCAATTGCTATCTACTGTCTCCTGTTTACTTTTTCTCTTCCTGCTAATTATTAATGTTTCTGTTCCTAATTCTTTCACACCCAATAACCCCTTGTGTCTTAGTGGCTTTACTACCTTGCTTGGAGTGAAACTGATTAAAAACAAAACAAAACAAAACAAAAAAAAAGAAAAGAAAATAACAAAGTAAAACTTGAAACATGTAATTCCCAAATAGACTGTAAAAAATGCCACAAGAAATACATTGGTGAAACATGTAGACATTTAAATAAAAGATAATATGAACATGAAAGGTATCTGTTACAGAACAAAGCACTTGTTTAGAGAAATAATTTAAATTTAAAGAATGCTGTCTTAATTAAAAGACAAAGTAATTTATCAAGGTGAAAATATATTAAAATGTACTGACTAAAGTCAATTTACATTCAGATCATACATCTTTTTTAAAAAACTGGTGCCACTACAATGGAGGATATTAAAAATCAATAACAATAAAGATAAAAACAAAAGCCGTAGAAAGCTGAAGTAGGTCAGCCAAGCTAAGTGTCCAGATTGATTGGATCTCAAAAACTGCAAATTTAAAGATGTGCCCTTGTATCTTCAGTATTTTCTTGGTGTAGAATTGTCACTGATGTTTGTTGTATTTTCATCAATAAAAATATTTTTATGAACAATTTCTTTTGAAGGATACACATGTGTAACAGAAGATATTTTTCCATTTCGTCATTCAGTTATGCATCATTATTCAGAGTTTATGTCATATTCCCTCATCCAATCATGTGTGATTATGAAATCTGTATTACAATGCATTCAATGAATAAAAAAAAATATTTGCATTATTTACATATTTTCAGACTATCATCCTTATTTTTATTGTCATATTAACATTTCATTGAATGTTCTGGCTTTCTTCAGGTGACATATGTTGAAATTTCAAACCACATAGATAAAAGTATTAGTTGAAATAATCCAGTGACTTAACCCAAAAAGTTGTGAGTTACAGCAGAGGCAAAAAAAAGAAAAAAACTTGGAGAATAAACTAAAACAATCTACCCCTATGGGCTAAAAGGGTTTGGTTTGAAATTTCAACATATATCACCTGAAGATGGGTGGAGCATACAATGGCCAAAACATCATGAATATGACAAAGATGAGGACAACAGTCTGAATGGTGAAAATAGTTCCAATACCTCATCTCAGAAATATAGGCAGATACCAAAAATATTATATTTAGCTTCAAAATGGATTCGGTTAATGTCAGTAAATAATGTGAGGATATTTTTGTTGGCAAATTGCAAGGCATCAGTTAAAGAGAAGTTTAAAGCAGTTCAAGTGAAGGTATGTTCTTTATTACACAACAGAAAAACACTTAGGCTTGCATCCAACCATGGTAGACATCTCTGACTTTTCATTGTATTTTCTTCCTATTTTCAAAGCTTGTTGATGTCATTAAACCAGCTCAAAACATTAAATAACGAGCAACTGTAAGCAACTGTAAATTCAAAGATTTTGGGTTGGTTTTGTTTAGCGGCATATCAACACCTCCATGGGTTATTTAAGGCAACCTAAATATTTTCTACATAATTTTATGCTTTCAACTGCAGATATTTTGTAGATAATTTTATACTTTCAAGTTAAAAGTATATCATTTTTATACTTTCAAGTTAAAAGTATATCATTTTTACTATAAAAATGTATATTTATATTTTTTAGTGTTGCATTGTCATTTTTCAATCAAAATGTATTGTTGGTCATTCTATTATAAAAATATATCGCTAATTTTTGTTTGGGGATTTACTATTTCCCCCATAGCTAAGACTTTAACAGGTACCACCACCCCATAACAGGGTGGAACTGAGAACAACATCAATTAAGAGGTGGTTCCACACTCCTCAAAATGTCCAATTTTCTGATCAGAGGCCTTGCTGCCGGATGTAGTATATCGTCATACATATGACAAGTAAAAAAATAGATGGGTACTGATAAATAAAGAAAATAGATGAGTACTGATAAATAAAGTTAACTGTATTGCACTACCACCATTTTGCTTTTTTCATTTTTTTTTTTAATTTTTGCTGCATAAAAATCCTTCAGCTAAAAGTGCCACATAATGGAAACTAAATTTCTGTTTAGTCCATAGAAAAATGCTATTTTTCAAAATAATGGAATGGATAAGATGAATGAAAAGAGATTTAGATAGAGAGAATGTTTTGCAGAGAGAAATGCGAACATTGCCATATATACTGCAGAAATATGGTAAGTAACTAAGTACAAACAAGTGCATTAATATACAGGTTACTTGTTAAATCTTTTTATGATCCATGATTCTCTTTGTGTTTTTTTATTTATATCTAAGTCATTGGTGAGATGGAAGTTCCACTTGAGCAGATTCTACCTTCTTTGTGGAACAGACTCCCAAGAGAATGATTACCCAATCACTACAATCTTAACTTCTAGAATTAACCATTATCTTCAACACATATCCACATAAACTGTGCCTCTTACTCTGTAACCCTACTACTGCGGTGGCTCCCAGGCCTTGTACAGGGTGATCATTATTGTAAAAATAAAAAAAAACAAAAATGCCAGTAGTCTTTTATCATTTTTTTCAATAAGCTTATTTCATAGTTCTTTGAATTATTTATATATATATAGTGACTGAATATTAATAAGGAATAATGTTGCATTCAAAAATTCCGTTAAATATATTTCTACTTACATTTTGGGTACAAACACAAAAATTATCATATATAGTTATGGCTAACTCCCAGTGACAGGTGTGCATTCCTTAAGTAGGTAAATGAGGCTTGCCTTATCACTAAACTGTTATTATCGCAAATATTAGAAAATGAAAAATAATTCTTACAATCTAACAATAGTTTCTGGCTTTAAATAACCTGCAAAGAGTTGATAAACCATGAAAATTGAATCACCCAATCTGCTGAGTCTAGTCCTGTACTGTCTTGTCCAGAGATTGAACTTACGTTTACTCTGCAACCGAATTCATGTACCACTACTCTCAATTTCTAATCTCTCATGAGAAATTCAGACAAAAATAAACAAATGTTTATTTTACAACATAGTCTCTTTCCATTATTTACATCCTTTATGTCCTTGAGGACACATGGCCCAGTGGATTTAGCATTGGTTGGATGCAGTGACTTGACCCAAAGAGTTTTGAGTTCAATACCAAGCTACAGCAGTGGTGAACAAATAACTTAGAGAATTGAGTTAAAGGGAGATAACTACATGACATCTGGAAGTAGCATCACACATGGAATGAGAATGATATACCCCAGTGATTGAAATAAAGGGTTCATTTTGTACTTCCTAGCACTTGAAGAAGGCTAGAGCGTATAACGGCTGAAACATTGTAAACATGGCAATAAAGATCAGGACAACAGTGTAAATAATGTAAATACTACATCATGTCAGAAGTATAGACAAATATAGTCTCTTTCCTTTTACATGCAGTTACTTTAGTGGTGACTGCTTATCATAGAGATCAAGCAATGCACAGTAAATGTTTACAGATTCAAATTCAGTTATCAGGTTACAGACTTATTGATCCAGCCTTGTATTTAGTCTGCATTTGATATCACTGGTATTTGATTATGATTCAGTTTTCAATAAGTACATGATATAAATATAAAGGCTACTACCCCTGATGTTTTTGCCATCAGTCCTATGCCTTTAATATCAAGTTACATGTAAGTAACACATTAACTGATTGTAATTGATGTAATATGATGTAATTAATTAGCCAAACGATAATGAATTTTATCTGGTTTGCATATTAAACCAATTTAGATAATCTGTTTATCGTGATTAAACCTAACACAAAAAACAATTAGGATATTAACCAAGAATTAACGCAGAAGGATTAACATCATAGTCACAATTACAGATAAAGTACCCGTCAGAATCAAAGAATGAATCAAAATATAATTGAATCTGAGAATTTAATTTTTCTGCACATTTTAAATAAAGGATTAAATATTTGTTTTTAGAACTATTGAGACTGTTTACATCCTAAATATTTATCAATTCAGTTGCTTATTTACCATCACTATTGATAAATAATCAGATGGGCTTATTATCCATCAGACACAAAATACAAGATTGATGAATATCAGAAAAAATATTATTGATTTTATAAATCTGATTAAGCAGACAGAATAAATACCCTTTTAAAAAACTGTATTGATCATAATAACAAGTCCCATACCCCATTAAGATTGTAGGGTCCTCATATGTACTGCATTTGTATCAACAGTAAGTGTGTCTAGAACAAGATAGTCAAATGAAGTCCATCAGGCTGATTTTTAATTCAGATTTTATCTTCTCCTAGACTAGTTACTTACTGCCAAAAGGCTTGGTCTGCCATACTATTTAACCCTTAGCTGTGAAAGATGGATTCATGCCTTTTTTTAAGGCTTAAGTACAAAGTGGACAATCAGTTACAAGTTCTATAACTTATTAAAACTGTAGAAGCACTATATGCACTGCATCTGTGGCAATAGTAGGTGTGTCGAGAGCTAGATAGCTTAATGTAGCCCATCTCTCTTCAGGCTGGTTTTGAGTGTACTTTTTCTTCTCTAAAACAGATTTCCCTACTAAAGAAAGAGAAGACAGTCTACCACTATTTAACCTATTGCCAAGTGAATGAAACAAACTTGATCAGAATTTGAAATCTGCACACTGATTTCACTTTTGTCTTTAATAATAATTATACTGCTGTACATCCTAACAGAAATACATATATTTTATATAAAGCTAAAATAATAGTTAAAATAAAGAAACAAATCTTGGATAGTCTTTTTAGTTACCCACTTACTTATAAGACAATTTCACAGAATGTCATCATCTAAAGAATTACCAAACATAAATAATTAATTTAAAACAGCCGTTGGGCAGCATTTGTCACAAATCATTTGTGCAATGTTTCCATTTTGTTATCTCTCTCTCCCTATTTCTCTCTCTCTCCCTATCTCTTCAAGTGATTTGACCAGGAATTCTTATAGATGAATGGTTCCTTCATTTTGTAATAACCAACTACTGAGAATGGGGAGAAAAAAAATCTAAAAACGATGGGAAAGAGAGCTTCATGGTTTTTTGGTCCAGCAGTGATGGAAGGGTTGGGACAAATTAGGAAATGGTGGGTACCAAGGAGAGAGAGAGGGTTTGCACAAAAACAAGTAGTCTCAAATCAAAAACTTCTGAGGGAGTCCTTTAAAATTTGTAGTCAAGGAGTGGTTGTAGCAAAGGGATAAAAAGCAGGAAATATACCCTGGAGCATTTCAAAATATATACAGTGGTTAAATATAGCTATTTGTATATATAAAGGAGTATCTCTCTCTATTTATGTATATGAAAAGATCTTTATCTCTAGCTTACACAAGTGTGTGTGTGTGTGTGTGTGTGTGTGTGTGTGTGTGTGTGTGTGTGTGTGTGTGTGTGCGCATGCTACACACATTATAGGCATGGTAGAATAATGGATAACAGCTCAGATTGAGAAATTGAAAAACTGAGTTCAAATTCCAGTTGAGCTCATTATATTCATTTATATGCTCATGCCCTTGGGAAGGGTATGATTCCATCTCTTCTTCTCTAGCTATGAGTAATTAGCATGACAGATTGGGTTCTATAGGATTGGGTGGCAAATGGTCTAGGAGAAGGGCAACACTGAAATCAAAACCCGCAGAAGATCTTTTGACACATTTGTGCCACACTTTCCACCAGTCCTTTTTATTTGGCTTGTCCAAAAAGTATGGTTGGTTCTACACAAGCCTTCACCACTATAAATGGATGATATCTGCAAGTAGTCTGGCTCTTGGTTCTAAGAATCCTCTCTCTCTCCTCAGTACCCAACATTTTCTAATTTGTCCCAACTCTTCCATCACTGCTGGACCAGAAAACCATGAAGCTCTTTTGACCCTTATATGTTGAAAATAACAGGAGAGTCCAGTATATATATACGTATTATATAACAAATTTCAGGGACATTGCAAAATGAAAAAATTGTGCATATGAATTATTGGGATTTGTATTTGATTTTTTGCATGGGTTTGTTTAAAAGAGTGTATAAGTTGTATATATATATATATTGAAATGCTAAAAAACAAATTTATTTAATAAAAGTTACCATTGGCTTCTACCCTGGCCTCTAAATGACTTTGGAATCTGTTGCATCTCTTCTGAACTGTTTCCTTGTTAAAGTTGGTAAATGCTGCCATAATCCTTGCTTCAGTTCATTTTTGGTGTTACAAAGAGTTTTGTTGTTCTCTCACCTAGCTGTGCCCTGTACATAATAATCAAGTGGCTTGCAGTTGGGCAGTTATATGGCCAGATGTAAGGGGTGATGTAATTGCAGAAATTGTCTGACAGCCATGACTGGGTTCACTTGCTTGTGTGGTATGGTGCAGAGTCCTGTTGCCAGATATAGAGTCTTCCAGCAGCCACCTTCTTGACTCAGGGCAGCACTACTTTCTCGAAGCACTTAACGCAGGCCTCAGACTTAATACAGAGGTCTGCATCAAGCCCCTTGAGGAAGAGGCTCTCACCAACTGTTTCTGAATCCTCTGCACTGTCCCTAAATACTCTGAAATATGCCAAGCAGGAGAGCATGCTATTTGAAAATTTCTGGCAAAGTGAATTAAATCATCGTACTCTTTTTCTCTGACCTTACTAAATTGTGCAGGTGACAAAATCAAAAACAAACAATGTGCATGTGTGAAATTAAAAATATAAAATGGTGATGATTACCCATTGCACCCTCTATGTAAAACAAAAATATGTACATACAATTGTAGTGATATTATTTCAATTGAAATAAATAATAATGTAAAAAGCAAATAGAGAGAGAGAGAGAGAGAGAGAGAGAGAGAGAGAGAGAGAGAGAGAGAGGGGGGAGGAGGAAGAGTAAGAATGTGTGAAAGAATAAATTCAATTTTATGCAAGTCTCTCTATCCACTGAAGAGTGGGCTGACAGGTCTGTCTATGAAACTTTGAAAACAGGATGCTGAAGGAAACATTAATCAAATAAATAACAAATCTTTTGCTTGCATTAATCATATATATATATATATATATATATATAGGTGGATGAATTAATGGCAAAAATGGACAAAAAATTATAAGTAGCACATAGCAGATAAAACTTCATACTAATAAGATTTATCAATAGAATCAATTTTATATATCTCTTAGTGTATGTATAAGGCTGATTCCATCAAGAAAATCATTATTAGTTTGTGCATGCATATATATATATATATATATAATATATATATATATATATTATTATTATTATTATTATTATTATTATTATTATTCATATCTTTTTTATAATTGTACCCATATGAAGAAGTGCTGAAAAAATCTTTATTCAAGTCACTTCCAAAATCTGAGCAGATGCCAAATTAGCAAACTTTTGGGAGAATATTTCTTGGTTGGGCAGAGAACTTTTTAGCACCCTATTGTGTGTATGTGTGTGTGTATTTCAAAATCAAATATGTTTACATAAACATGCTTGTGCATATGTGTAGATGTGTAAAGACAGTTGTACACCATTTTGAGACTTGCTAATTTCATGTTCTGAATTTATCTATATTTACATGTGCGATATTCTTAGCAAAGACTTTTTCACTTGAGTTAAAACACATCAACAGGAGGTAGTCATTTTGAATTTCAAGTTTGCTTTTCTTCACTGTTGGCCCATTTTCAGTGCTTCAAAGACTTTTCATTTGGATAAACACTAACCACAGGAGGTTATCAAATGAAATTCTTTGTTAACATAAGTATACAGAGTTTTTTAGACCAGACTGGAATTGAATTAAACAAAAAACAGCATTTGTAATTTATCCTTTGAATTCTTTAAGTCTTTTCAAATTTCTGAAAGAGTTTACCATATTTAAAAACATTTAGAAATTAATATTTACAAAGATTTAAAAAATTTCCTAATTATTTCATTCATTGTACAAGTATCAAATCACTTATTGTGTGATGACAGCAGTGCTTTATAGATTATTTGCTCATCAAATGATAAAAATTATATCTGATTATAATGGATAGAAAATGTAGATTTTAGATTACCTGTACTCATATTCAGTTCCCATGAACCACTGCTCTGTGGAACCAACTCTCAAGAAGATATTTCCCTGCTCAATACAATCTTATCCTGTTAAAGGCTAGGGTTAACTGTTATCTTCCACAAATTGCCTCTTTACTTACCCGTCTATCTTACTGTAAAAAAAAGAAAAGCAAAAAAAAATGTTATTTAATCTAAATAGTCAAACATATATAATCATTTGTCTACTTATATACATATTAAAAGCTTTTTAATAATTGTTTTTTTTTAATACATTTATTCTAAGCTGGCAACCATGTTTTAAAAGTTTAAATTTTTCATGTCATCTATAAAACTTGATAAACTGAATTTAAATTGAGAGACAAAAGATAATTTATTATAAATTAGATGTACCTTAATAATGAATAGGTAATGAATATGTATACACCTTGGTTCCCCGTCACTGGAATGTGATTGGCTGGTGTCAGCCATAAATACAGACGAAGGCAAGGACGTCCAGAGTGAGTGAAAGAGATCTAGAGATCTTCCACTAGAGGTCTATTAGTCTATGTCCATAGCTCTTCTATGTTTACTAACTATGCCTACATCTCAGAATACTGCATATGATGATTACGTCTATGTACTAGATTGACCTATCCAGTAACATTTGCCTTAACCACTCAAATACCTCATATTGATATATATATCCCATTCCAGGACATATCAAATTTTAAGCTATATTTGTCACCTTACTATTCTTCCTTGTCTCTGTTCTGCCAACCGTTTATACAAATGTATTACACCCTTGAGCAAATTTTGTCTTCAATATATTCTGTGTGTGTCAAATTCTCCAAGCCCTCCTTCATAATTATCTTTCTCAGTAATTTAAAATTTTTGATTCTAAGTATAAGGGTTCTTTTTGTTTCTGTTTTCTTTAAAACATTTTCATTGCATACATGTTCTGTTGATGGGATTCCCAGCATCCTTCTGTAGAACTACATCTCTTTTGTCACAAGTCCTCTCTTCATCTGTGAGGAAAATTATTATCTAGTGTTCACTGTCATATAAGAAAACAGATATTATGTAGCATTTTGACACTTTTCTTTGTTTTGAATGAAATTTTCCTGAAAACATAAATTTCCTTTTCATTTGTTAAGGGAATGCAAATGAATTATATTTTTTAAGGTATTGATTATGTATTTACTTGTAAATTATTATATCAAACCATATAATAATTATCACTGTGTATTTATTTCTATATTTCTTGTCCCATCTACAGTGAGAAGGGATGTAAATCAACTTAAGCTTGTAAATTTAGGAGTTTTAATAATCTATAAAAATGAAATATCTACAAATAGAGACAATTAGATCCCAAGCAAAATGAACCATTTAATTAATCAGCCCCTTTACTTCGACATTTCTAAAATTGTAGTCTTATTTGTTGTGGTCTTTCCTGTGAGGCACCTCTGTCTATTAAGTTTTGCTACAACTTGGTCTTGTAATAAGCCTTGTCATCACAGTGTTTGTTGTTCTGATTTTTTTTCTTTGGAGAGATATTTTAAATTTCACTCTTATATTAAGCACATAAAGTTCTTAATGTGAAAAGATATTGAGTAAAAGTGATATTGAGTAAAAAGTGATTTATATAATACCAGGAATGTTCAATAAATCATAGATACCATTAAATGTCTAAAAAATATAAAGAGGACTTTGTTAGTTAAATGGTTTATTATTCTCTATTTTAGTAGTGAATTCTTTATCTCCACTTCATTGAATCTCAATACATTGTTTTAAAATCTTTGTTTCGTTGCATCTCATAATTAAAACTTTCTAACAGCTGCCTTCATTTTTTGATGGCACGATTGCACTAATATACAACCACAGACAAGTATTTTAAAAATTAACAAACAAGGTTTTCAAACATGAAGAAACTGGTATTTTTTTTATTTTGAGATGTGGAATTGTCGTTATACTTTAATTTATTCAAAATGTTGTTCTCATTTTGATTATTATAGATTTTATTACAGACAAAATGTTTTTGTTATCCAAAACCACCATGATAATCAAATATCTCAAAACAGTTGGAGATTGAATAAAAGGTTCCAAACTATACCACTAATGTCCTCAGAACAATGATGTAGTGAATATAGAATATAATATCTGCACATCCTAGAGGTCATGAGTTCAATCCATGGATCAGGTTGTAAAAAAATATACCACTGGTTCAACAGGAACAAACAAAAACTAGCATCAGGAAAATAAAATAACATGATAATTAACCGATATATCAGAAAAAAAATGGAAAACTGATGACAGTATGTGGGTACTTAGCAGAAATATTGTATCTATAAAAGCCTATATCATAATCATGAAGAGAAAAATAGTTCGAACAAATTAAAGAGAAATTGTGGTATGAAATATATTCAAAGTGTTATAGTTTATCCAAATACTTATTAAGCATGTTTATAATCTCATCATTTAATTATAAATAATCTAGGATTGCTGCTAATGATCCTAAGTATTGTTTTAAAACTTCAAAAGGAAAGAGAATAAGAATTCCTATAATATTTAATTATTATGCATTGTACATTTTTAAACATGTTGCTTTCATTCTAAGAGACAGAAACATTTTGTTAGAAACAAACAAAAGAATATTTGTGATATTTATTCTAATGTATGCCAACAAATGCTGGACAATCTCCTCAAAGATGAAAAAAGCTCCTGATGATACCATGAACCATCCATGTGAACAACGACAAGGTTTTGGAGCAAATTGAAACATAAACGAAATTTATACTTAACATCCAGAGAAGTCATTTGAAATTTCAGGAGCACCTAATGAAGAAAGAGGGCTTGGAAAACTTGATACTCATAGGACAGATTGAGAAAAAGAGAGACAGAGGAAAGCAGCATGTAACATACTAGATGGGCTTGAGTAAATGGATAGTAAAACAAAGTTTGGAAGAAATAGCAAAAACAACTTATTGAGAGCTGCAAGAGACAAGAAGATGTGGAGGGCCATGATTGCCTAAGGAGACACTGCCCATAAAAGAAGAAAGAAAAAGCTTCCATTCTGTTGTTGCTGTGCTTTAGAGAGTTTATCACATTTTCAGTGATGATACCTTGGATGTTCATCTTGGAAAATAACCAACCATACTTCACCTAAAAATCAGGACATTACAGGATATCTGTATCCCAGATAGTTTGGCTTATAATAATACTAATAATAATAATTATGATAATAAAAATAATATTAAACATTTATGAATAATTTGTCAAACATCTTGCCCTGATGAGCATTTTGATGCCAAACTTTTGAGTTGGTCAACCAGATACACTTGAACTTTTCTCAATTTATTGAATATATATATATATATATATATATATATATATATATATATATCAGTGGCAAAGGGTTACTTAGCAAAGGTGAAGAAGGTAAAGGATCCCTGTCTCACAAAAAATTTGATTTTCACTGCTTTAAGAAATAATGTAAGTAATTTTGGTGAAATCTTGTTCACAATTCATCAAATTACCAGTTTCTGTTTTAACAAGATGTGGACATTTTTTATTTTCATTTTTAAAAATTGTTTAAATAAGTTTTTTATTGTGTGTTGACAAGTGTCAGAAATGGCATTGATTGATGACTAGCAAAGTGAAAATTCATAATTTAGACATAAACTAAATTATTATTGTTTTAATTTAGACTGTTTTAATTACCTAAATGTTCTTTGAACCTTTCTTTTTTAAAATAACATCAATACATGAAATTTAAATTTAAATAATTCTAATTTAATTTTAAAATTAGGTATTGCTGTAATACTACCACATGCTGGACCACTGCCCTCAAGCCAGATTCTGGTCAAAATGGCACCAGATGTGACACTGCAGTGCGGCTGGCTCTTAATTCGCCCAGTGGCAACCAGTTGTGATACGGCACGGGGCACTGTATGTGACCTTATGTGACGCTCGTCCTCGCCGACGGTCTTTTGCAACAATGGACCACTGTCCCACGTTGTGATTAGATCCCAGAAGTCTCGTCGTGCAATTTCAATAGTCATCCCTTTTAGCCAGTCCGGACACTGGTATACACTTGTAGGTTGAAAAAAAATAAACATGGCACCAAAAACAAATTAATAAAATAAATGAACGAAGTTGAACATACCTGGAGAGCTACATAGAATATCTTTATATAAAGAAAAAAAAACAATGTCTGTTTTTTCCCAAGAATACAGTTGTCGAAAATGATATACAATCGTCGGAAATGATATACAGTTGTTTAAAATGCTGGTTGTAACGGAGAGAGAAAGTTCGCCAAAAGCATCAAAGCTTCTAATCGTTAATTGATATATTTACTCTAAATTTCGTTAGCGTTGAAATGTACTTCTAAAACAGCAAAGTTCTTTCGGGTTCTTGATGGAATCTGATGGAATGTGCCGAATCAGAGCAGCTGCTGGCGGAGTGTGTGTGGGTACTGATAGCGGTGGCACTCTGTCCAAAATCTGAACAATTAGCTTTCCAACTCAATTTTTCATGTCGATCATCTATTTTTATAACCAATTTCGATCCTCTCTGGGGATCCGGCCGGCCTACAGTCTTTGGCCAATGAAAATTGGTCTTCGCCCACTTGATTTGTGGATGTCTTTAGCTCAACGAATGAGATTTTGCCAACTCACCTCTGAGCTTGATTCTATTTTAGATTCGCACGGACCCGAATGTACTCACCAGCGGCCCTGACCTTGGGTGACCTTATCAAATCACTTTGACACTTGTTTTGTCAACGCTTTTTTAGATTAGTGGAATACACTCCAGATCTAAGAGAAATCCATATTGAACATAAAAGAGGTGAAAATCATGAAAGACGAGAAATTTATATTTATCCAAAATAACTTTATTTTATATTTCCGTGCTTTTAGAAGCACTTGATGGTACTAAAATTATTATTTTTTCCTTAAGCTCACATCGTGTGATGCAATAAAACACTAATAATATCACCAATATCAACTTCTCTCTCCGTTGTTTTAAACCAACCAAAGGAAAGTATCCCCACTGGAGAAGGGAAAGCAGCTCCGCATGAGATAGTGTCACATTGCAGTGATGATTTTTAAAATGTTTTTCAACAAAATTTAACATGTTTAATGAAATAATATGCAATATTATCAAGAAATGTTTTGCATAACTTTAAAAAATAATTTAGAACATTTAAAATTAAATCTTGAAATGCACAAAAATTTACTTTTTAATCACAAAAAATAGTCTGCACTAGTTGCTCCTTTTCACTCCACATATGAACTAGTCAAAAACTTTCTTGATAAAGATCACATGACTGAATCCAGGTCTTAAGAAGGGGTCAAGAGTAATCTTCATGGGTTAAAACTTTTTTAAAAGTCTATAAAAAAGAACTCTGATGTAACACTAAAATCATTAGACGTTCCATATATACTCTTCAGAACCAAATAATACAAATTTTTCATCTAAATCTATCTGACCATAAGTCATTTGAATAGGCAAGTCTTTGATTTCAGCTGTAAGCATTAAACACATCCTCAGTAGAGAGTGTGTTGGCTTAATACAGCTGGAAAGCAAGCAAAAAACATTCTGCTTTTCGGTGGCTTTCTCTGTGACACCTCACTTTATTATTTCCTCTCTTTCATTTACCCAGTTTCAAAAGAATGTAAAAATACAGCCATCGCCTTTTCTAATGCAAGCAAAAGAATTTCTACTTTTCTCTTTCACTCGCTTACTATTATGTTCTTTCTCTCATGCTCCCTCTGAAAAAAGCTAGTGAACTCATTGCTTTTACTTGCGTCTTTTCTCTCTAAACAACAAACATTTTCTCTACTTGCACTTCCCAAATAATATCGCTTGTAACAATTATCCAGAGAAATGAAGAAATGGGAAATACAAAAAGATACACGAACAAAGAGGATAGTGAAAATTATCAATAATTAATTTTTTATTATACAAAAGTTTTTTATCCTGGAAAAATGTAAGATATGCAATGCATACATTACACATATGAACAACCTCAACCATAGTATATATCGCCAGAGTTTTTTTGCAAAGAGCTAAATGTACCAAGAAGTTGTTTTAAAATTTTAGTTATTGTGCTGGCTAGTTAATATGGAGTGCTGCCTATTCCTGATATAATAAGTCTCATAGGGATATCCATTGATGTATTTTTGGTAATTTGTAAAGTGTGCGTGTTTTCAGTTGGTGTTCAGTGAGTTTTAGCCAGGAATTGTCTTCATTTTTTAGTAAGTTCTTCGTTTCATTTAAAATTTTTGTACCTCTTTTTTGATCTTAGAATTATAATTATGGATAGACACATTTATCTACAAAAAAGCAAACGCTTCCCTGATGATGATAATATCTATGAAAAATTAAACAAACACAAGGTCATAAAAGTGACAAAAATTTTTTAAAAAATGGAAAATTGTGATAGTGATTTTTAAAAATATGTGCAAATATGCTCTGTTATAGGTATTTAAAATTTATCCATTGTAGTTGTGGAATTTTTTGCAAAACAAGCATTTCTGTATAAGGGAGCTGTCTGTAAATGGGTAAAAATGTAATATGGGATTAAATGAACTTAATATGCATTTTAATATGTTGTTACTATATATGTAATAAATTTTTTTTGGTGTTGATTTGTTGATTTTGATATAGAAGACCTCAAGAATTTGAAGTTACAATACATTTTTCTTTGTAATTTACCCCTGAAGATGATCTTAAAAAAAGTTTTTTTATTATTATTATTATTATTATTATTATCATCATCATCATCATCATCAGCGTCGTCGTCGTCATCGTCGTCGTCTTCTTCTTCTTCTTCTTCTTTGTACCTTGTCTTTTCAGGACATAGGCAATCATGGCTTCCCACATCTCCCTAGTCCTGATGACTCTTAGCACACTTTCTCCTATTACATCACACAACCCCTGTTCTGTCATCCACCTGCTCAGGCTCTTCAAATATGTTATCCACTGCTTACCCTGTCTCTTTTTCTCTATATCTAGCCTTTTAGTATCAGATTCTCCAAGCCCTTCTTTCTCATTGCATGTCCCAGTAACTTTATCTGTCTCTTCCATATGCTCAGTATTAATTTCCTTTTTGTTTCCATCCTTTCCAAAACCTCATCATTGCTCACATACTCGATCCATGATATCCGCAGTATCTTTCTGTAGAACCACATTTCAATTGCTTCAAGTTTTTCCTTCATCTTTGATGATATTGTCTAGCATTCATTTCTATATTGAAGAACTGACATCACATAGCAATCCAGTACTCTCTTCTTTGTTTATAGTGAAATTTTCCTGTCTCTTAATACTATACTCAGCTTCTGGAATGCCTTCTTCACCATGCCAATTCGCCTTCAGATCTCTGTGTCACATCTTCTATCTTCTACTAGAACACTTCCCAGAATGTACTTGGTTAAAAAAAAATATCTATTCTGCCTTCCTTGATGAATTTCATCAAGAAACTGATTAGAGAACAGGAAGGATCAGTATAAAAATAGACACAATATATCTATATTATTCAATGAAACATGTTTAAATGGGGATATACTGCATAAATATACACATAAAAATTATATACATTAAAACAAATTTTTTTCAAAGATGATATAATACCAAGTGCAATTAGAATTATTGATTGTTTTTTTAAAGAGTTAATGATGTATTTTGTTGTATTAAAAATCAGGGTAACAGACATTTTAAAAACTAAACCTAGGATCTAGCATTTTTTTTTACCACTAAGCTACTAAATATTTGAAATACTACATCATCATGGTGTCTCTATTTTAGGGTGAATCACCCAACAATCTCATAATTCATAAACAAGACAACATAAGAACATTTTATGTGATACATCTATTGGCAGTTCTGACAAATACTTTCTATTTTCGAATATATAAAAACAGAGAAAGTGTTAACTCTTAGTAAATATTAATTCTGAGGATAAGTAATATATTCAAAGAGTTGCTGGAAAGTTCTCAGACTGACCCACTTACCAATATCAATACTTCAATGACAAAACATCAGAATACACAGATTTTGAAAAACAGGTTAGGTTTTCAGTATTCCCATTATACATATCCTTAGAAATATCTAAAACAATTCTAATTTCACTCATTTTTATAAAATTCATGAAAATCTTACTGAAAGTCTGTCATATAGTGAATGGGTATAACAGTATGTGATACCATACCTGAATATATACATATATCTGTATGTATGTACTTATGTATGTACGCATGTATTTAGGCGGTAAATGTTCTTTAAGGCAAATATTATTCAACAGACAGTTTGTGCTAATTAATTTCAATGACTGACTTTTCCAAATTATGAATGATCTGTCTCAGACAAAGGAAATTCTGTCAGAATTGTTCAAAATTCATTTTGGAAAAAAATTAGAAGAAATATGGTCCGAGTTATAGACTTTATGTGCCGTGTGGTATAGTGGATATTGGCTCAGAAAAAGAAATCAGAGAGCGAAATTTGAATTCCAGTTAAATTCATTTACGTGCAAATACTCTTGGGAAAAGTATTAATCTATCACTTCTCTCTCCAGCTATGGGTTGAATAGCAGGACAGATTGGTTTCTATATCTTTGACTGGCAATCAATCTACTGCAAAAAGTAATGGTAATCTACTGTGGAGAAATGTTCTGCCAGTCAAGACATGATCACCCAAGCATATTTCACGTATGGCACTTAACTGACTGATATCTGAGTAGGTAGAAACAATTGGTGAGTTTTGTAAACCTTTTTTTTTACAGTAAGGTTCACCTTGTACAAGGCCCATAGGCCACTTGAGGTAGAGAGTTATGTTAAGGGGTAGTTTATATGGATAGGAGGGGAAGATAATAGTTAACTCTAGACTTGAAAGATTGTAGTGATGATTGGGGAAACATCCTCTTGAGAGTCTGTTCCACAGAACAGTGGTTCACAGGAAGAAATGTTTGAGTAGAACTTATTGCCAATACAATGTTGGTGGTTTGCTACTATATAAATGGCATGGCAGGTCCTAGCCGTGAAGGTTAGAACTGACAGAACCAAGGAATGTAGTTTGTCTAAGCACTTTTTATGGTAGTAATAACAGAACAGTGAGAGACTTGCCACATCCCACCTGTGGGAGAAAGGTTGGAAGGTGGAAAATTATTCTTCTCTAATAAAGACTCAGAGACTCTTTTGAACTCTTGTCAAGTCTGGAAAGTGAGGTCTTGGCACCTCCTGCCCAAATATAGCAACAGTTCTTCATTTCAGCCTGATCCGGTTCTTATAACAATAGTGCATAGCATGAGGTATCAGATACTTACTAGAGCAGTACAGAGAGCTGATCATTTTACCTGCATCTTTAGCAATAGATTGTATATAAAAGTTTGACTTGAGGTTGGGTGTGAATTTGAGGCCTAACATCCTCTCAAGGCATGGAGCCTCCTCGAGGGGACATCCATTTATTGTGTCATGCAACAAAAACAACCATCAATAAATAAAAAACAAGTATAACTAAAGAGCCTGCATCCTTAAATATATGTAAAAACAATATGTTTGCTTATTAAAGTGTTAATATGGGGTGGGGGAAGATATATATTTATATAAATCTAAATCGTTTTCACCAAGGTTACTGATAATGAGATAAAAACTTTAAATCTTGAAACAGAAATTTCCATGTTGCAATGTAAAAAAAGAATTTTATAAAAAAATAAATTTATTATATATATATATATATATATATATATATATATATATATATATAAATCCAGGTAAAGAGGACCCAAGGTTTTACAATTTTGAGTTCCCAGGCATTTGTTTTCTTATAAACAGTGTTCAATACAATAAATATTGTAGATCATATTATAATCATATAATTATGAATTAAAAGTACATTGCAACATGGATGTTGGTTGTGAAAATGATTTACATTTATTACATGTACATTTTCACAACCAACATCTAACATTGCTTGATGATGAGATTCTATCTTGAAACATAGAAATTTGCATGTCACAATGTACTTTTAAATCCATAATTATATATTTATATATGTTTTACTAAAAATGACTAATAAGTGACTGCAGTTAAGTTTTTTATTGAATTTTCCAGTGTTCATATAATTTTCTTCTATTCTGAACAAAAATTATGTAGAAATTGTCCAAATGTTTTGTATTTCCAAGTACTTCTGATTATAGTTTTAACTGAATATATGGATTATTTTATGTATGTATCTAGAATTATAGGAATGTTTTACTTTCCAAACACAGTCAGCATATTGAGGCCATGTTCATAGTTGATGTTATAAAGTACTGGCTTTTTCTTTTTTTTATTAATTCTTCCATTATTTTTAACCATATTTTTACATGTGGATGAGGTTGTTATATTTGTATTATCAATGAGTATGTAGTGGATAGTGTGTGGTAAGTCTCTGTGTGTATTTAAATGAAACTTAATTAAGAGAGATGTAGCATGTTTTCTTGTAAGTCCTGTTGTAATATATTCAATATAACTATTTACGAATTTGGATTGATCAGAAACACAATTCTTTAAGGGACACATGAATTCATAAATAATTTGGATCTGTAATTTGAATCTTGCTGGTGAGTTGTTATTGTTGACAACGAGGTTAGCAGTTTTAAATTTTTTTATGGAAGATAATTTAATTTTCTTGTATTTTGTTGACTAGAATCATATTTCTTTATAATGTTTCTAATGGAAAATTCAACCTGCTTATATTCATCCATGCTTTTGATTTTTATATAAGATATTAATTTTTTTGGTTTATTTGTTCAGTGTTGCTATTTGTTGCTTTAGAAAAAAAAAAGGGTCTAACATGGTGATTGAAGAGATGATTGGAATAATGTTATTAACTGGTGGTTGTTTGATATTAAGTTCTTTAAAGAAAAGCAGGTAAGAGGATGAATTCTTATGTGCTATGATGGGGAAATTTTTTATCATGCTATTTTATATCTAAGAGCACACTGTAGTAAAATTAAGATGGCAAGAGTTTCTACTTGTAGGTTTTTTATATAATGAAGTTGTGAATGTATTATTGCTAGACTTCACAAGAATATCCAAATGGGAGTTATATTTAATCAAGTTCATCGGTAAAGTTGAGCAAAGAATTTTTTTCTAATGTAGTTTTGAGATTATCGATTTCGTTTTGTTTTCAGCTGAAATTATCATCGACTTAGCGGACATATATTTTTGGTTTAGTAACTTTTTTAAATACTTTGTTTTCTATGTGGGACACGTAATTGTTAGAGAAGCAGGGACCAAATGAATTTCCCATACTTATTAGTTTGAGTATCAATCTTTTCATTATGGTGGTAGAAGTGAACTTTAGTAGAGGAAGCGTGCAATAATTTTTGTGAATATTAGGTTCGATGGATGGAGGTGGAATTGAATTATTTTATATACAGTTAAGGATTAGTTGATAATGGCTAAAAGCACTTGGACATACAAAACATTTGAACAATTTCTTTCCAGAAAAGAAAATTTTAAGAATGCAAAAAAATTAAATAAAAAACTTAACTGCAGTACTTTGTCAATTGTTTTTAATGAAACTTGTATAAAAGATGGATTGTTGCCAAAATACAATTATATATATATATATATATATATATATTGAGAAGAAAACTCAACTCATAATTAAACAGTTATAAATCCAGAATTTTTTACAGGAATGAAAAGAAAAATCCTTACAATTGCCTTGTTCCAACTGTTGATGTATAAAAAAAAAAGAAAAATACATATATATATATATATATATATATATATATATATATATATTATTGCATGTTTAGAATAGCCACATACTTTTCTCTCTATTTTCTATTCCATTTCAGGTTTCACATAAAGAAGCTTAGAATACTCATAAATTTTATGATTTTTACTCAAGAGACAAATGCAAACATTCTCAACTCATTATTCTAACCCCTGAAAATATTTCTCTGATAGCAAAAACTTTAATCTGAATACAGTATATTTCATTACAAGTCTCTCTCTCTCTCTCTCTCTATATATATATATATATATATATATATATGTGTGTGTGTGTGTGTGTGTGTGTGTGTGTAAAGCTGCAGTGCAGGCATGTATGTTTGCCTGCTTAATGGTTATGTATACCAGTCCGAGGACATAATGGTGATTATTCATTTTGAGGATAAGGATAGATGAAAGCTGAAGGAAATAAGAAGCTATGTTTGCAGACATGATAATATTTACATAAATAGGTAAGCTATAGACTGTGTTGAATTGTGCTAATATTTAATAAATGTTTTTCAGATAAATATATATATGAAGAAGGGTTGGAGTCAAAATGGAAAAAGATGAAGAGAGATGGGGAAGGAAGATAAAAGTTTCTGAAGGTACAGTGGGGAGGGTGAAGAGTGAAATATTGTAAATATGATAATGATCTAAAGAAGGAATGGTATAGAAGGAAGTGTCTTTAAGAAGATGAAGAAAAAAGAAATTGATAAATGGTGAATAAAGCAAGTATTAAACAATGAGATTCTTTTCAAACCAGTGAAGATGCTGGAGAAAGAAAAAAAGAAAAGTATAAGGATAAAATATTGAAAGATGATGATGATGATGATGATGATGATGATGATGGAACAAAGAAGAGAAAAAGAAGAAAAAAAGCTAAGAAATAAATTAAAAGAAATAAAATTATCAAGTGTTTTTAAAATATTAATGTTAACTCAATACAAGACACACGAATCACTTAGGGTAGAGTGTTACTGTCAAAATGATTATGATAATTGAGGTGTTTGCTATGAATGAAAGAGGAGGTGGAAGAAAGTGAAAATTATAAGCATAAAGTGGATATATAGCAACTGATCTTTGATTTGAAGTGGTTAACACCGTGGGGTTTAGGAAAACATCCCCATGGGAGCCTGTTCTACAAAATAGTAGTTCTTGGGGAAATTTTTTTTTTGAGAGGAAATTTTTCTTACATCTAAAATACAAGTGAAATGATGGTGATTCGACTTCATGGAATTAACATGTAGTGTCCAAGTTATAAAGTTTTAAATTTGTGGAACTAAAGAATGAAATCCATACGAAAAGAGGAATAGAAAAAAATGTAAAGACAAGTGGATAGAAGAAAAATAAATAAAGGAAAATGTGAAAAAAATAAAGCAAAAAGAACAAAGATGCAATAAAGTATAAGAAAACCAAGATGGTTTTGATGAATGCAAATTAAGAAGGAAATGATTGGAAAAAAACAAAGGAATATCAGAAAGGAAGAGAAAAATATGCAAGAATGAAGAAAATAATTTTATTCAAATCAAATTATTAAACTAAAATGGAAATTGAAAGAAAAAAATGAATTGGGATGGAGAAAAATAAGTAAAAGAAGAATCTGGTGTTTACAACGCTTTGAAAGAAAACCAGCAAGCTTGTGATATTGTGAGGTACTTCTCGGGTACACTAGGTTAGTTATAATGATTTTTCAGCCCTGAAAAAAATTTGTGACTCCAGTGTCATTATCTGAGCAAGGCTTTGTTGGAAGTGTTGCAATTGGCTACTATGCAACCATGCCTTATTCTAACAGTGTCTTCTCTTGCATTTCTTGATTTTCTGGCTTTTTGCTTCCCAAGAAACTTTGATCTTCAAAAATTTAAATACAATATCAATTGTTATCTTTTGTTTTAATCACTGTTCTTTTATTATCCTTTAGCCTTAATGTTTTCTTTTTCTTATATTCTTTCACACAGCCTTATTAATTTTTTGAAGTGGAATGATTAAAAAATTATCTTTTGTTTTATTGCTTTATATAGTCTTTTATTGTTACAGTTAAAATAGTGATATTGGGAGGTATTGCTAGAGTACACTAAGCTGATAATAATAATCCTTCAGCTCTAAAACAAACTCTAGTGTCATCTGATAAAGGCTTTGTTAGAAGCACTACAACTGGCTAGATGTTCTATTCACATAGTTTCTTCTCTTACACTTCATGATTGTGAAACTCCTCTGGCTTCTTCCTTTCAAGTCAAATTTGATCTTCAAAAATTTAACTGCAATGTCAATTGTTATCTTCCATCTTCTTAATTCCTGTTCTTTTATTGGTCATGCTTCTTGATAATGTTTTTTTTTCATATTCTTTCATTCTCAGTAACCCCCACCTCGCATCTCAGTGGCCTTGTTGTTTGCTTGGGGTGACAAAAAACAAAACTGTTTCAGCTGTAGTAGTCATAAAAAGTTAAAAGTTGACCCAGTTCAAATGTAAGTGTATTTAAAAAATTTTATTTTTAAAAAATAGCAGGCTGGGGGGAAGAATAGAAATAAAATAGATGGTAGCTGGGTGAAAATAAAATTATTCTAAGGAATAAAGACGAAGGAGATCTGAAATCATGGGATAAATAAAAATAAAAGAACACAAGAACAGAAGCAGTGCAAAGATTTAAGAAAAGAAAAAGTATAAAGAAGAAAGGATAAAGGAAAAAGGATAATGAAGAAATGAAAAAGACAAAAAGAAAGAATAGTGAAAAAACGAAAAGGAATAAGGGAAAATGATAAAAAAAAAAGATTAAGAAAAAAACAGATTAAAGAAAAAGGATATTACAAAAGAGAAAAGGTAGAGAATTAGATTGATGAAATATTTCAAGTCTTGAATTTCACCTATGCATCCACTTGTAACCTGTGGAATTTTATCTGAGATAACACAGAGGCAAAATGTTGAATTGTATAACTGATCTTTATAAACATGAATACTTTAATCAAGCAGTTTTATGTTAATTAAGGCATTTTCTTCGCTGTTTCTTGTATTTTATAGACAGATAAAAATGCTCAAGTATATAAGCTTGTACTAAAATATTTTCTTGAGTGCATATTAAATGGAAAAGAATTTGATGACAAAGAATTTAATGATCATAACAATCTCCAAAGGAGACAATTCTAACAAATAAAGCAATTTCAGTAAAGCAATGATTTTAAAATTACTGCAATAAAATTTAATTCATTGTCTCATATGTTTGTTCTTTTCTTCTTCGGAATGTAAATCATTATATTAACTCTTCTTTTACCACACAACACAATTAAGTAAGTTTTATTGATAAAAATCTTTAGTTCTAGAATCCTTGTGCAATTACATGCTATTGAAACTACATGTGATAGGAATAATAAGATCATTTTTTGATATGGGTTCTGCAGAATTACAAACATTATAAATACTAAAAATGCTTAGTCTCATTAATATTGAGAGCATCCATGTAACTTGTTTTATGATTGAAACAGTTTGATATTTCTTTCTGGTGTCAAAGGTCAATGTGTATGTCCAGGTAACAAAGATGCATTCCAAAAACTAAGCAGAATACTAAGAAACAATAAAAATTCACTAGAATCAAAGAAAAGAGTATTAAAGTGTTATATGATACCTGTTTTCTTGTTTGGTAGTGAGTGCAGGACAATCTCCTCAATGATGAAGAAGACTTGAAGCAAAACAAATATCTGGTTCTACAGAAGGATGCTAAGTATGCCATGTACAGAACATGTGAGCAACAACAAAGCTTTAGAGAAAATGTAAACGAAGATTAAACTTACAAAGAACATCAGGAAGAGACCAGAAATTTCTAAAGCACCTAATGAGGAAGGAGGGCTTAGAAAATATGATACTCACAAGACAGTTTGAGGGTAAACAATGCCTAATCTAATTAATGATGTTGAATAAGTGGGTGGCAGAACAAAGCTTAGAAGAAATGATAGAAAGACAAAATTAATTAAGTGGAGAGCTATAATCCTGAATGAACATAGTATATAAAAAAAAAGTAGAAAAAAACAAAGGTTTCGAGATTTAACAGAGAAGTATTTCTATCCACTGGAAAGAAAGCAATCCTTTTCACTTGGAATAAGCTGTCGAGAACATTCAAATTCTAATTGCAGTAAAACAACTTATTAATATCATACAGATTCCTTTTGAAAATGCAGAATTTTGGGGACTGTCAGGACTGTGAAGTTGTGAATTAAAATTAATACCATGAATTTGAAATTTGGATAAGCAAACAGATCAGTAAACCTGGCACCACATTAGATGAAATATCTGTTGTGAAGTGGACACATTATGACCAAAGCCCCAAGAATGATCATCCAATTGAATTCAGAACAAGATTTGAGAATTAATATTTCAAATATTGAATCTAACATTGTGAATTAACAACTAGTGAATGCCTTTTATTAGGATGCAAATAAATGTAATCCATTTAAAATAAGAATTATTTTTCAAAGGTGAAAAGTTATTTATTATTATGGTTTGTTAATTATTGTCTAAAAACTAAATGCTAAAAATAAGGATTTGCCATATTTTCTTTATTTCCCAAGTTTCAAAACCATTGACAGATAATAATCTTACAAGGGAATAACACATATTAGTAAAACAACATATGTATTTTATGTCTTGGTCTCTCTCTCTCTCTCTCTCTCTCTCTCTCTCTCTCTCTCTCTCTTTATATATATATATATATATATATGAAATCATCTGTTTTTTCTTTTTTCAGACTGACTAAACAATTTATGGTGTCAGCATGAATCGCTGGAATTCAGACATGAGATTCTTCTGGTTGAGAAGATACTGAAATTTCAAGAAAACCGCCAAATTACTCCAGAATTACTGAATACAACAAAGATTTCAGGAAGGCCAGAGAATCTAGCAACCAAAATGTTATGATGAAAAAAATATTTTTCTCTCTATATATATACATTATGTTTATAGTGTTTTCTTTTCTAAAAACTGGAAAAGCCACAAAAATTATAACAGCTTTTAAGTTTTTTTTGCTCTTAACCTATAAAGAGGAAGAAAAATAGCAGTAGCAGCAATAAATAATGTATCAGTAATAAGTAAATATGTCAAAAAAACAAGATATAATTTATCTTAAACAAAATGAGTTAAACATCAAGTGATATAATTTTAGGCAGTGAGGTGATCCTGAGAGAATTAGAAATCCTACCAGGATTAATTACTGGCAGCCATAATATTAGCAATATAAGACATGCAGATGTGTCAGTGTTGATAGCAATATAAGACATGCAGATGTGACAGTGTTGATAGCAGATATAGAAATGAAACTATAAAAACTTCTGCAGATGGTAGTAAAGGAAAGCAAGAAGAAAGGACTAAACATCAATTGTAAGAAAGTAGAATGCATGGTTGTCAGCAAAAGAAACAACCCAACATGCAAACTATGAATTGGAGACACAAAGATCATGAAAGTTAAAATATTTAAATATTTAGGAAATGTTTTAACAGGTTACAGAAAATGCAACACCAAAATCCGAAAGCACATTGGAATAATGAAAGATGCCATCTAAAAGCTAAGCAAAGTATTAAAAAACTGGAAAATTTCTTTAGAAACAAAGAGTACTGAATTGTTATGCAATATTGGTCCTCCTATATGGCAGGGAATGCTGGACAGTGTCCATACAGATGAAAAGAGACTTGAAGCAAGAAAAATGTCGTTCCACAGGAGGCTGAGAATATATGGACTAAACATGTGAACAAAGATGGAATTTTAGAGAAAATGAAACAAAAAAAGATGCTTATATTTTGCATCACAAAGAGACAAATGGAATTTTCAGGGCATGTACTGAGGAAAGAGGGCTTGGAAAATTTAAGACTTATAAGACAGTGAAGGCAAGAGGGATAAAGGAAAGCAGGGAGGTAATGAGCTTGTATAAATGGTTGGTAGAATAGAAATTAGAAGTGTTAGTAAAAAAACAAAACTTACTTAGAAGACAGGAAATTGTGGAAAACTGTGATTACCCAGATCTTGAAGGAACAAGACATATAGATGAAGAAAGTTACTAGTATCATAGATAAAATCAAATCAGGCCATATATATTGCAGTAAATAAGACAACCCCAACCCAATTTTATTTAATATGTAGGTATCAAGCTGTTTCAAAAGACAACCACAGATCTGGCATTTCCCACTTGGAGTTGACATGCTAATTAAATACAGTAATTATAAAAATATATTTACAGATTTAATTTGCTAGTGTATGACATCGAGTGATACTGACAAAATGATAGAGAGAAGAAAAAGAAATAAGAGACAGAGAAAACAAGTAAAAGATTGTTACAGAAATTAGAGGGGGAAGGAGAGAATAAGAGAAGAGGAAATATCATAGAAATTAGATAATAAAATGGAAGGAACAGAAAAGAGAGAGAGAGAGAGAGAGAGAGAGAGAAATAGATTTTTATTGATAGGAAGATGGCTAAACTTTCAATGGCGAATTGAGAATCAAATAAAATATGAGCAATAAGAGAAAAAGAAATAGACAGATATGAACATTGATAGATTGACAGATAGGTAGGTAGAGACTGGTAGATAAAGAGATAATGGAGTACATAAGATAACAGTATTTTCATGACAACTCAACTGGATATTTTAACATAATTTTTGTGAAAAAAATACATGTAGAATTTACAGTAGGAAAAAGCAATTAGTTATGTATTGGCTACTGTCAATGTTGACAGTTTCTTACCCTAATAAATTACAGAATAATACATAATGAATACACACATTTGATGGACGCCCTTGTGCAAATTCATTGAAACAAAATGGATAATCTCTTTCTAGGATCTTTCACATTTTTCCTGATTATGTACATGTTGTCTCTTGGCATTGATGTTTTCTTCTGACCATATTTTCCTTTACATTTTGAGCTGATTCATCCAGTTTGTTTCTTTGACTTGATGACATGACTGACAATTAAAAGGCTGACAGCAACAATATTTGTGATCACTCTGTAAGGCTTGCCAGGGTGTTTGTGCAGCATTACAATTTTTGTATGCTTCCTTAGAGTAATACCAATCGCAGACAATCACCATAGGACAACTAATTGACAGTCGAGACAATAGTGTCTGATGATGATAAAAGCTGATGCAATAACAGATGACACAATATTTTTCAAGGCCAAACAAATTTCATGATGCACTCAAAAATTTGATGTATTTCTTTTGAATAATTTCTTCTTGAAGATACAAAAACTTATTTTCAAGATGATGTCTGTTTCCCAATTACTTTAAACTCATCTCCTAAGAAGACATGTTTTCCAGCAACTGTTTTAAATCAATCATTTTATTCCACAATTTTCTTTTTTACACTAGTAATATTTATCACTGCAGTGTTTTTTTTTTTGTTTTTTTTTGTTAGACGAAATATTATTAATCATTTAGTATTATTCAATTTTTACTTATATTTTAATTTCATCTTCATTTTTTGGTTGCTTTTTATTGCCCCATTTGTCAGGATGGTAGTGTGTATGCAGCAAAGAATCAAAAATAAATGGTTATCACTTTGTAATAATAGAACTCTTGTTCTTTTCACATGAAAGAATAATGTTTAAATTAAGCTATAAGAACTAAAGGAAATCTAATCTATAATCCAAACCCGTCACTTGATTCCATTGTAACGAGAAGAAAAATCATAAAAGAAAAATTGTTTTTCACTCATTATGGTTCTTATTTTATCCATGAAATAATAATACTATATTTCACAGATGGAATGGAGTAGCTGAAAAGAAAAAGTAATGACAAACATGCTTTGTTCTCAGAGAGACTTTTTCATACTAAGACATACACAAAACTATATATACATATATACACATGTCCCACATATTATAATATGCAACATATTATAATATGCAACATATTTATTTCTGCTTCACTGGGTGAAGCAGAAAGTAAGGAGAAATAAAATGAAGAGTCTTACATGTATGGAAATACTCCTGTGTCTGATCTGGAGTTTTAAACTCCAGATCCAAATGGGCTGGATTAATCTACTATGTTCCAGGGAAGAACATATTCCACAAATAGGAAACAGTGGGTTTTAAATTTTCCCCTATTGAGGACTACAAGCTGGAGTTTCTTTCTGTAGCTGGGAAATGATACCATGGACTTGTAAGCTGCTGGGGAGGCTGCCTGTGACATGGTTGGGTGGGGGAGAAGACTAAAAAAAACCTTATGGCTTAGTTGCTGTAAACAAACAGAAAACTGACTGTTTCTTTCGTCATTGTATGAAGTGATATCACTAATTGTCTGTCATATGAACCATGTGACTTATCTCCACCAAAGAAAAATAATCACCTTTTATAGCCTACACTATGATCTTTCTTAATATCCTATTTATTTTTGTTTCTTTTCAGTAGTAATTATAAGTAGAAACTTATGAAACTTTATTTGACTAATTCAGCTTTAGTGCTGGAAACATTTATTATAGGAGATGGTTACAAAGAAGAGGGGAGATGGAATGTGCTTATTTTATTACAACAGTAATAGCAATAACAGCATTATTTATTTTTCACTGAATAGGATAAAGTATCGTCAAATATTTATTCATAATTTATTAATGCTTCATCTAATAAGAATTAAAAGTGATTTTTTCAGCTGAGTTTATTTTTTTTTGTTGAGAGCAAATTTTACGTTTAATAATCATAGTCAATGATTATCATCCATGATTTAGTGGTCATGACAAATGTTACTTAATTTATGTAAGGAAGAATTAATGTAATTAAAATGCAAAAAATATCCACTATATTGTACATTTTGGCAAACTTATTTTTTGTGGTGGCTGGCATTATGACCTTCCAAACATTAAACAGAGTACCAGTTCCTTTCTCAGATAGATCTGATATTTCATGAGATATTTGAAACCCAAAATGTTCCAAAGAATATTTTATGCAAAACCAGAAAAAAATTATTTGTTTATGAATCCATACCCCAAAGTAAATTAAACTGTGTATATATTGAATTTGGAGAATGAAAAAAATAGTATTAAGACTGTTATATATAATATTTTTAAAAATCTGTATCACTACAAGGCAGTAAAGCCACTCAGACACAAGAGGTTACAGGGTTTGGTAGAATTAGGAAAAGAAATATTACTAATGAGCAGAAAAGAGTAATTAGAAGGACAGTAGATATAGATTGACATTACATTTAAATTTTTGCAGATTTAAGTTGGCTGGAAAGCATGGGCCTGGAAGGGAGTTCCACAAGCAAGAAGTGCAAGAAAAGAAACTATTAGCATAGAACTTACAGTTACATGTAGTCAAATCAAAGAGCTAATCTGAACAATTACCATAAAAATATTTATAGAAAAGGTACACAGAGACAACCTGACAGTGGTGAGAAAGTGACTGAAGCCACATTAGGACTAATAATATTGCTGATTCTTCTTTAGATTTTGTCAAAGAGCTCAAGGCAAATAGCACGAGCATGAGACCATATGTGGCAGTAATATTCTAAGCATGGATGAATATTAGATTTAAAGATATGTAAGATAGATCCTTGAGAGAAAAATTGTTTTGCACAACACTGCAAACCAACTTTCTTAGCAACAGACCTAGCAATGAATGGAATATAGTCTTTCTACTTCATATCAGCTGAGACCATTAGCTGAAGAAGTCACTCTCCTGAAGCCATGCTGATGGAAGTCAGAAAAGAGTATCCTTGATGATTAATATAGAGCAGTTTAGTTATGGAGGCATTAAAATTAAAAAGCTGTCATTTACCCCATTTACAATGAACTTAAGTTCATTTTAGATATCCGCTGCTATTTTGGCCTTGTTAGACTGATGAGACTTACTATCTATAGATATACATATTTCAAATTGCAGGTCTCTGGAAGATGATGTCAATTTTGACCGAGGTTAATTGTATGCTATGAAGTTGTAGATATTCTCATAAAATTTTAAAATACTGGCTTTTTTTTCATAACAGTAACATACATGCTAGTTTGGTTTGACATCATTGTTTGAGGTTGTAGTGTCTGTGTTTAACATTTAGGTATATGCTATGATAAAAAGAGTCCAGTACAAGTTTTCATAATTTTTTAAAAATATATTTATTATAATTTTTATTTTTCAAAAAAAATATTAATAAATGTTTTGCAGGTAAAGAGGAGGGTATGAATGATGTGAGCAATCATTTTGAACATTTGAGTTATTGATATGTTCATACAATGAATACAATGTTTCATGCACATGTTTTGTTTTCTATTACTGTATACCTACTTTTGAAACCCTTGCATCTTTCTAACCACCACCACCACCAACAACCAAAAAGCAATTCAAGGATCCAAACAAAAATGGAAACACCAAGATATAAGATTTAAATTTAAAAAAGAATCAAATGAGCCAAACAAAAATGAAACAATCTGATTCAATTAAAATAAAGTTTAAGGATCCTTTAAAGGAAGTGTCTCAAATGCGTGGCCCACAGACTTTCTCTCTGCGGCCCATCGGGAAGTATTTTTATGACTAATATTTTTCTCAAATTCTAATAAGTTTAATAAGTATGTCTCCCACATTTACCATATCAACACACTCACCCACCCAGTGAGTAAATAGCTTGAAACAGCTGACCAACAACCCTCCTGATGTTGTAACAGAGAACAGAAGAGATTTTTTCCCTTGTTAGGATGAAATGAAGATAATTAGAAATATGTAAGTTTGAATTCAGTAAAATAAAAATATTCTCATATTCACAATACTATCATATGTACATTCACTTTATAGATTATAACTATAGTTGTTCAGTATTACATCCTTCATTCACTTTGTTTCTGGTCAGAGCTGTCACTATGGCAGTGTCCCTTATAGAAAATTTTGCCCTCCACCCTTCACACCTATGAATGTGATGCAAATTAATTTTAATATGAGAAAATGTACTTCTGTTTTTCTGGACTTGATGCCTTCTCATTATTGAGATAGACCTGTTTCTGGCCTATTGTACCTCTCCATTATTATGTAATAACCATTTCTGTGTCCTTGAGTTTGAGATCCCTATCCTAAAATGTGTGCTGTGGTGCAGTGGATATAGACTCAGAAGAAGAAATCAGAGAGCTGAGTTTGAATTCCAGTTGAATTCATTGCACTCACTCACACAAAAAGACTATTGGGAAAGGTATTAATCCATCTCTTCTTCCTCCAGCTATGGGTTAAGTAGCAGGACAGATTAGATTTTGTAGCTTTGGTTGGCAACCAAAACTATTGGCAACCTACTGTGTGAAAATCTTCTGCCCAGTCAGTCATGTTTCTTTCAAAACATGATCATCCAAGCGTTTATCACACATGGCACTTAACTGACTGACCTTAAAAATGCTTAAGTTAACAGAAGCAAAGTTAAAATTTGTTCATTATATTTCCACAGGCAGATACATCACTCAGCATGATGAAATTGTAACCTCAATGATAGACTAAGTTAAAGTCATAACCATACCTAATCATACCTGTTTTAGGTTCTCAGTTTAAGAAAAGAGAAAAAAAAGAACATTTAACTTGCTTCTCAAAAAGGAACTCTTCACACTTAGAAGATTCATTTTTGTCTAACAAAAAACCATCACCTTTTATAGAAATATATGAAGTCTTTCATGAAATATTTTACTTGTAAACAGTCATTATATTCTTGTTATATATAATGTTTGGGATTTTCAGATCCATTCAATATTTCATCCCAATTCACTAGAATACTTTCTTTAATCTGAATTTTTATAAAAAGATAAAAAGCATTATTTATTTTCTGATTACAAAACTTATATTTTTATCTTTTTCCCAAATTTGTCACTAAAATTAGCATGCCTCAAAGCTTTTCTACATTCAAGTTAGAAGTGCCAGATAAAGGTAAAGTACTGTTTCTCTTAATAGTAAATTCAGGTAGTTACAATTTTTGTACCGAGACTCACATCCACATACAGAACATATCCGGGATTAATGATCTGATTTAAAAAATAAATAAATGAAAAGGGTGAATTTTATGCTTCCAGAAGAACGGGTTTGTAATGTTGTATAATTACATGCCTCATTAAATGTAAATTAAAAAGGTTGTCGATGTATGCAAGATTTAATGCTTTAATTGAGATATGCAGATTCTATTTATTGGTTGGATATAACACAACAAAATCCAAGCAACAAATAATTAATTAAAAATCAAGATCTTAATATCTATGAACTGTTCAATACTGGCAATGTTGTATAGTTTTTTGTGTAATTTTTAAAAATAAAACATTATTAAACATCATTTAAAATAAACAATAAAAATTGTTTAAATAATTGGTGCATTAACCTTATCGATATATTGCTGATGGAGTAAGATTAATTTTAAAAAGAAGAGAAAGATGAAAGTAACACATTTTAAGATATTATTTTATTATATTATATTATAGAGGAAGAATTCAAACTTTCTTACTTCTGATACTGATTCTAGGCTATGACTAGGATATATTTTTTCACCGTTCCATCTTCTATCTAGTCTTCTACTGACTTTGTTATCCATTAAAAACCAATCATCCAACCTTTTTCTCCACCTTTTATCCTTCCTCCCTGCTATGTTTTCCACCCACCTTCATACCTGTCCCTTCTTCACTTCTTTGTTGTCACTTATCATGGTTTGACCTCTAAACCACATTGAGATGTTTTGATCGAGTTAATTTATAGCATTATTCTTTTTCTTGATCTTTATGCATATCTAAATATGGTTCCAACTGATTTTGTTAATTTCTGCTTCATATATGTATATCATTGATGATATAATACATTCATTATATCGTTTGCATTTCAAGTATATTGGTAAGTAAATAAAGCAAATTAGTAAGTAAATAATGATGATATTTCATCTCCAAAATTCTGATATTGTAACTGTAACAAGCTAAATGAGTTCAAGTAAATTAGTGTATAATATTGATAATTCATCTAAAACATTCAGGCATTATAATTATGGCACCCAAAATGGGGACAGTAGTCCACATAAATCAGTGTATAATAGCAATACCTCATCTTCAAATTTATACTAAATTGTAATTTGTTTATACTATTTACATTTTACTATTGTCCTCATCTTCATTGCCATTTTTACGACTTTTTGGTTGTTGTACACTTCTTCAGTTGCCAGAAATTTTGAACTGAACATTTTATTACGATCACTGGGTATATCATTCTCATTCCTTGTGTGAAGTTAATTGGAGTAGATAGACTAAACTATCGCCCGGTTCACACTCCACCCACATCTATTGAACAGGTGAATTGGAGTAGATAGACTAAACTATCGCCCGGTTCACACTCCACCCACATCTATTGAACAGGTGAATTGGAGTAGATAGACTAAACTATCGCCCGGTTCACACTCCACCCACATCTATTGAACAGGTGAATTGGAGTAGATAGACTAAACTATCGCCTGGTTCACACTTCACCCACATCTATTGAACAGGTGAAGAGGCTCATCCCTTGTTTCCTGTTTAGGATGCGGTTTCTGGTTTTCTCTTTTCTAATCTTCTCACTGCATTTTTTTTTCAGTTGGAGTAGATAGACTAAACTATCGCCTGGTTCACACTTCACCCACATCTATTGAACAGGCTCATCCCTTGTTTCCTGTTTAGGATGCGGTTTCCGGTTTTCTCTTTGCCAATCTGTTCACTCTTATGTAGCCCCCTGCACATCAGTGGTGTTACCGCCTTGCTCGGGGCGATATGATTAAAAAAAAAAGAAAGAAGTTATCTCCCTTTAACCCAACTCTTTAAGTTATTTGTTCACCACTGCTGTAGCTTGGTATTGAACTCACAAATCTTTGGGTCAAGTCACTAGAACTCACCAATGCCTATATCCACTGGGCCATGTGTGCTTGAGGATAACAGAGATTGAATTTCTGGGGCTTATAAACCTAATGTTTCAGTAACCTTTTTTACCAGAGATCATATTGCAATTTTTTGATTTTAATGGTTTTCTCTAGTATATTTTGATGTTAATGTTTTTCTCTAGTATTTTTTACTAGAGCTTATATTGCAATTTTTTGCCATTAACGATTTTCTCTGGCACTCTGTATTATTGGTTCCAATATTGTATTCATCTCCATGCTTGGTGGGCTTAGGAGATTTTTGTAGCTTAGCATATGCACTGATTCCTTAAGTTTACATAGTTTCCAGTGGCATTTTCTATCTATTATTTCAACTTCATCCCATAGGGGCAGAGATTCCTTTTCCCCCTCCATATATGGTCAGCTACACCAGATATTTCTATCTTCCTTCATGTTATGGTCTTGCAATGTTCTTGTAGCTTTGCTTTAAAGGGGTGGCGTATTTCTCCTTTATATTTCTTTCCTCAGCTACAGAGAATGGCATACACACAATCCTTAGTCATATTCTCCTCTGTTAGGAGACCAACTTCAGAGAGGTACCTGCAAAGTATAGAAACACTTCTGAAGATTGTCCTGATGTTATATGGACCACAGATCCATAAATCAGCAGGATGAAGGCTTAGCAATGGGCTCGCCATTATCACCATCACTGACTAACATATACATATATATACTTTGAAGAGATGGCATTAGAGTCCATAGCTATAAAGCCAGCTCTATGACTGAAATATCTTGATGACACCTTCATATTCTGGCCACTCCAGGAAGAGGTCCAGACACTACTGGACCATGTGAACTCAATAAGATCATCAATACAGTTCACTATGGAAAAAGAGAGTGACAACAAACTGGCATTCCTGGATATGCTAATAAATTGAACAAAGGTGGGGTTCAAAACATCTGTATACCATAAGCCAACATTCACTGGACAATACCTCAATTTCAATTCTAACCACCCATACGATGTAAAGAAAGGGATCATCTGCTGCCTGTAACATAAAGCAAAAGTCATAAGTGGTGACCCAGAGACATATGAACAGGAAATGGTCAGTATAAGCAGTACCTTACAACCTAACAGTTATCCAGGGTACATGATAACAACTATAACAAACATGGAAAGAAGAGTGCATAAAAATAGCAACTCTCAGAAAACAGCCTTGGTCTGTCTACCCTAGGTGAAGGGGTTATCGGAGAAAATACGAAGGAGCTGTGGTCCATATAATATCAGGACAATCTTCAGAAGTGGTTCTATGCTTCACAGGTACTTCTCCCAAGTAAGACCCCAACAGAAGAGGACATGACTAAGGACTATGTGTACATCATTCCCTGTAGATGGGGAAGAAATATAAAGAAGAAACAGGCCACCCCCTTAAGGTAAGGTTACAAGAACATTGCAAGACCATAACACAAGGGGAGACAGAAAAATTAGGTGTAGCTGGCCACATGTAAAGGGAGAAAGAGAATCACTGCCCCCAGTGATTCTAATAAGGGGTTCAGTTCAAAATTCCTAGCACTTGAAGAAGGCTGGAGCATACAACAGCTAAAACATCATACAAATGGCAACAAAGATGAGAACAATAGTCCAAATAATGTAAATTGTATAAATACTTACTCATCTCAGAAATATGGACAAATATTTGTCCATATTTTTGAGATGAGGTGCTGTAATTATTTACATGATTTGGACCTGAACAATCTACCCCTGTTGACTAAATAAGTGTTTGGTTCTAAATTCCAACCTATAACACCTGTAGAAGGCCAGAGCATACAATGGCCAAAATGTCATGAATATGACAATAGAAATGAGGACAATGTAAATAGTGTAACACATATTTGTTTAAAAATTCCTTTTGATCATTTGATCATTTTCAATACAGTTTGGACTTATTTAATCTTACCTCAGTGTACAATGAATTTGTTTACAACCAGATAAACAAAATATATCAATTTTGAAAGAATTGAGTTTAATTATCTTCTACTTTGTTTGGGAGAAGAAAGTGAAATTTGATGGCATTAAAAAAAAAAAACTACTATAATTATGGACACTAAGTGAGATTCTACCTTTGAATATAAAAGTGATTGTAATAAATAAAACTTGTTATTTTATGAAAATAATAACTCAGAATGTCTTTTTGATGAAATACAACACAATGTAATTTTAATTATTGGTCATATAACATGATCTCTCCCTTTTTAGTAATGTTGCATTTATCAGTGTGGTCATGTTACTATCAAATGTGACACAAGGTCAGTTTAAAGTGGGTTTAATGGCAATACCATGGAAAAATTGCTCAAGTCTCCTCAGCATTTCCCCTTTTGGGGATGTTTAAGGTGCTGGACAATAGCTCCTTCCAGAAGGAGAGGTACTACCTGGGAGGATGTCTGACTAGGGCTTAAGTTATTTGAAACTTTCTTAGCAAAAGTGCCAGGTAAGTAATGAGATATTCCATTAACAGGAAGCAGTCCTTGGTCCCATCAGCAGAGGGTTTTGAATTGTGGCCGGGACTGCTGTGGAGAGCTTTAAGTCCAAATAAGGATATGCACACTAAAGTTAATTTACATCCTTTTCAAAGAAAAGATTTGGGGGCATGTCAGACACTCACAAGTCCCCCACCACAAACTCTCTTACTGGTTACTGTTTGATTCCTGTAACTAATAATTGCCTTGTCAATAAGTAAGAAAGATCTTCTTTTTCTTCTATGTACTTTATCCTTTCAGGACATAGGCGATCATGGCTCTCCATGTCTCCTTATTCCTGGTGGCTCTTAGCACACCTTCTCCTGTTGCACCACACAACCCACATTTTGTCATTCACCTGTTCAGGCCCTTCAAATATATTATCTGCTGCTTTTCCCTGTCTCTTTTTCCCTCTATTGGGCCTGTTAATATCAGGGTCTTCAAACCCTATTTCCTTATTGCATGTCCTAGGAATTTTAGCTGTTTCTTCCTGATAGTTTTGCAGACGTTCTTGTCTTTCGCTAGTTTAGACTAAGATCCGCCTGTTAATAAACTGTTTTTTATTTCTTCTATATTAGTTTTCTTTGGATATTTTGAAAATTTTAGTTCTTTAAAAATGGTAAAATACATCCTTACATGTGAGTCATTTGTATAGATACCAATCCTAAAGATCAGTTATGAAATCTGCCTTCAAATGCCAACTTTCTAATTGCCTGCTTAGGCAATAAAAAAAATATAGTTGATTTATAGCTTCAACTGAAGTCTTAACATTGTTTTCACACTAAAAGTATCACTGTGAATAAACACACTGTTGGCACCTGCATATGAAAATATATCAGACAATGCAAATAATGAGATAACTTGTAGTCCACGTCATAATTAAACCTGCCAATGCTGTGCCAACCTTCTACCTGATGTCCTTTGTCCATGATTTGATAACCTCAAACGCTGAACTAGCTTGGATCATCGCCATAGAATAGTGAATACAGTAACTAATTTCTGCTACTATTTCAACACTTTATCAAATTACCAAAACCAGCAGTGAGACATAAGAACACCTCTTGTGCCACATACATTAATTTGTTATGATGAGTATTGCTCACTTTCTACCTTTGGTTAGTAAAATATAACATATATTTATCATAACAGAAAAGTGAGTCATTTATAAATATACTAGCTGTATATCCAAGCATTGCTCAGGGTTTTTTAGTGGTTATGTTGAAATGGTAAGGTCAAGTGCTTATTCAAAAAGCTCCTGTATGAGGTTGCCGTGGTGTGCAAAATAAAAATGCTAAGTAAGTATTGGTTTTTGTTGTATTTGTAAAATAAGATTCAGGCTTGGTCAATTTTGCCAATAAACAGAAATGACATATGTACAAGTAGAAGATTAAGGGCAGGCATTACAGGAGAAACAATGTAATGTGATACAATGACGTTGTAATGCAGAATAAGTGGATACATTGGCCCTGCAACATCGCAGAAAACATGAAATTGATATGGCATATGATAAGGTAGAAGTTAGAAAGAAGACCCAATTTTTGTTGAAATACAACTAAGTGTTTCGGGGAAATAAACAATCACAAAAAGCAACATTTTCTATTAATTATTGTTTGCATATCAAAGCATCAGAGCTTAATTTATCAGCGACTCGATTTTGTTTGAGTTTGAGTGAAGCGTCGTAGAGAAATGCATAAAAGTGCACAAAAGACCACCTGAAATTATGTTTAACAGTGACTTTTTACTAACTCTGTACATTGATTCAAAAAATGTTTATGTACATCAAAGGTTTGGACCTTGATCTACAAGTTACCCAATTTTGGTTGAATTCACATAAGGCATCTTGGAGAAGAAGAGTTCATAAATTCTAGGCCTTTTGGTGATTTCTGACGTACCCTGTAAATTGATCCAAAAACTTTTTGTGCACATCAAAGGTTCATATCATGATCAATAAGTGACCCAATTTTGGTTGAAATTGGACCAAGGGATTCGGAGGAGTAGGGTTTGTTAAAATGGAGACACAAAAATATACATACACCCATGCACTCACAGACAGACATATCCATTTTTACACACACACACACACACACACACACACACACACACACACACACACACACACACACACACACACACACACACACACACACACACACACACACACACACACACATATATATATATATATATAACTGTGATGGTTACTAATAGAAGTACATTCCACAGTTAGATATTTACTTTTAAAAAGTGCTCAATATAAAAGTAGAGTATTTGTCTATATTTCTGAGATGAGGTAGTATTTACAGTATTTACATTTTTTTGGACTATTGTCCTCATTTTTGTTGCCATTTGTATGACTAGAGAAAACCATTAACATCAAAAACTTGCAATATGAACTCTGGTAAAAAAAAGAGTTACTGGACATTAGGTTTATCAGTCCCAAAAATTCAGTTGTTCTTGTCCTTAAGGCCCAGTGGATATAGAATTTGGTTAGTTCCTGTGACTTGACTCTTAGAGTTGTGAGTTCAATACCAGGCTACAGCAGTGGTAAACAAGTAACCTGCAGGGAGGGACATAACTCATGACTTCCAGTTGTGGCATTACTACAACACAAGAAATGAGAATGACTACACAAGGAATGAGAATAATATACCCCTTGATTGTAATAAAGGGTTCAATTTGAAATTCCTAGCACCTGAAGAAGGCCGGAGTATACAATGGCTGAAATTTCATGCAAATAGCAACAGAGATGAAGACAACAGTCTGAAAAATGTAAATACTACAAAAGTAGAGCAGAAATATACAGTAGTTATCATTATTATAATAATAATAGCTGCATACTCCAACTCAATAACTATTAAGTTTCACTGTTAAGACATCATCATCATCAGGAAGTAAAATGTGATTAATTTATTTTGTATTTTATAAATAAGAAAATTTAAAAAATAAAATAGAAAAAACCACAAGAATAAAGAGGTCGGCTAATGAGGAATTAACCTTCAGAAGTACAAATAAAAGTATAATAGTAATCAAAAAAAAATTTCTAGTTCAATAAATTAAATTTTTTAAATTTATAAAACGAGCAAATAGTGAAAATATTGAGATAAATTCAGATATATTCAAGGGCATGGCAGATTCTATGGTTGCAAAAATTATGTTGGTTCAATAAAGCAGGTTTTGGGAATTTTATTATCTGAATATTTTCTTGTAAGCAAAGGAAACATATTTCATGTAACGATTTACATGTTCTAGCTTTAGTCAATATTTCCCCTTTACCTGTAGAAGTTTTACTTGCCTCCTTTAATTGCCAGTAGGATTTAGAGAGAGACATAGAATTACTATATGCTTTATTATTGAAAGATAAATTATGCTGGTAAAATCGAGACTTAAAATTATTCTTAGTACATCTTATGTTTAGCAATATTAGGATTTTCATTAGTAGTGATAGTAGCTACAATGAAATCTGTAAAGCATTTATTTTGCATATGACATATGTTAGAGTTATGACAATTGCAGGAACTTGTGTTATTATCATTATTTATGGTATATTGGTTATAACTAATATCATAATTGTGTTTTAATATTGAGATTATCAGTGCAGCCATAACTAAGTTTCAGTGTATTTTTATTAAAAATTTTGCTAAGTGGATTATTAGTTAGGAAGTGTTTTTGAACTAGATTAAGAAATTTATTGCCTAACTTGGTACTAACCATTTGGTTAAATGGTAGTGTGTACTAAATTATTTTCCTATTTTGATTATGGTTGATATAATGATTAATTTGTTTATGATATTTAATATCTTTGCAATTATAGCCACTGTTTGTTAGGGCTGTATTATAGTAATGACTATGCTGATAGAAAATGTCTTCAGTGGAGGAATTATTGTTAATTCTGTGTTCAACTGAATGTGATTTTAATAATAGATGATGGGTAATTTGATTTAGGATGCATGCAGATATGATTTGCATTATACTTTACATACAGTGAGTAAGTACTATTGACTAAGTCAAGTGTTACTATTACTTTAAGATTAAAATTTTTCAGTATTCTCTGTATGTATTTACAGATTTTCTCTACTTTTGAGTTTGTGAAATTATGAATAATCATGAGACCATCATCTTTAATCAATCCAATATCTTTTATCAACATCACAATGAGCAATGAGACTGTACAAAATAAAAAGACCTACAAAATCTGATGATTCTGCAGAATTCAGTGCTCCCATGGCAATGTCAATTGGGTCCTTGGAATTAGATTTTATCCACTGTTTGTTATTATGGATGAGGACAGATTGTTTTGAGTTTAAAATTATATTTCTTTCTAGTGAGGTCAGAAAATTCTAAAGCAAAGTCCAAAGTAATTGTAAACAAATTCTTCAAGATGGAGGGGTAATATTCCACTATGTCAAATTGTATAAATGAGCATTTATGTTTGTTGTTAATTTGCTTGAACCAATTTAAGACTTCAGTGGTATTTCTCCATTGGATTAATCCAATATTAGTTTGATTTGTTGGTTGACTATCTCTAGAATTCCTTTACTAATTCTACCAATTTCCGGTTTCATAGTATTAATTAGTTGTGCAGTTTCTATTAAAGTATATATTTTTTTCTATTTTATCTTTTTCTGGTTCAAAAATATTGACATGTCTGGCTTTCTGTGGCAAAACATTGAAACACTACTGTCTATTGAATTGTACACACACCATTCTTTAAAATGTTATAACCTTCCATCCCACTTAATTCATCTCATTGGCTGACCTCTTTCTTCTTATGTTTTTTTAAATTTCTTTATCTATTTGCAATATGTTGTTATTATTATAATGATAATAATTACCATATATATATATATATATATATATATAATAAGAAAGTTCTTGTAATGTGGTTGTTAGTAAAAATGCTTTTGGTTTGTTTTTGTGTTGGCAAATGAATAGATTATTTTGTAGTCTATCAGAAAAAGCCAGTATTAAACATAAGAAAGTGAAATTTGCACAAGTTAACTTATTTGTAGTCTTCATTTCTGGAGTTGCTCAATTCTACAGGCTCTCCTGGCTGAAAAGAGGAAGTCTCTAAATTTCCCACCACTGGGATAGTTTTTTTTTTCTATGGAATCATAGGAATTATATTTTTTCTTTTTTTTTAGATCACTACAAGTTCTTACCATATATTTGCAAAATGGATTAGAAAAGCCATTGGAACTTTTACAGAATTCAACTCACTCTCTCAGTTAATCCAATTATGAAATATTGATTATCTACAGGTATTTTCTTTAAAATAAACTTATAATAAATAAAATAACTTATATTAACAAACCTATTCAAATTGTGTCTAAAAATTATACAACATAATGTCTGGAATCAACTTTGGAGTATATATTTGTCAGACACTGATATTCGACAAAGAAATCCATCATTTCTTGTTTTTAGACGAAATAATAATTGTAAACATTTTTAAACTTATTTTAGTTCTTTACCTTAAATCATATTTTATTTGGCATATTTGACTGTTTATGTTATAACTTCTCCGATAATAAAAATCAATCTGAGAATTGCAAGTGCATCAATAATTACAGAATTTAATCGTCCAAGGATGCATTCCAAAAGCTAGGTAGAGTATTGAGAGACAGTACTGGATTGTTATGTGATGTCTGTCCTTTAATATGACAGTGAATGCTGGACAATCTCATCAAAGATGTAGGCAAAACTTGAAGCAGCTGGAATGTGGTTTTACAGTAGGATGCTGAGGATACCATGGGCTGAACATGTTAGCAATGGTGAGGTTTTGAAGAGGACAGAAACAAAATGGAAACTTATACTTAACATCAGGAAAAGACAGGTGAAGTTTCTGTGTCATCTAATAAGGAAGGAGAGCTTGGAGAATCTAATACTCACAGGACAGATAAAAGGAAATAATGACAAGGGAAAACAACATGTGACATACTTGATGGGCTTGAGTTTGATGAAAGAGCAGGGTTTGGGTGAGGTAATAAGAGTAAGGGTGTTAAGAGCTAAAAGGGAGAGGGAGATATGGAAAGTCATGATCACCCATGTCCTGACAGGACATGGCACATGGAAGAAGAAGAACCTGAAGATTAATAAAAGTCACTCGATTGGATGTTGGTGATGCTTGATACAAAAGAACCAAAAGTAAAAATAGAAATTCATCCATATATTGGAATTTAAAAAGTTTTGTTAGACATCTGTGCCTTCTTTTATGGTTAAAGCAAATTGGCTACAAGGAAATGCAACAATACTTGCTGAACTTTTCCTTATCTTGTTAGTGTATATGTCTCTGTGCTGTAAAGAAAAGACTGATATTTTCTTGAAGAATTATTTTTTAACAATAGTTGTGTAGTTGAAAAAAGAGAAGTGAATAAAAAAATGAGAGAGAAAGAACTTTTTTACTTACCCAGCAAAATATGACACAAGGCTGAAAATGATTTTCTAAGCATTGATTAGTTGTGGTACAAGGCTGAAAGTATAGGACACTCAGTGAGGATCTAACTCAGTTCTTCTTTGTGTGGTATGTCTCTTCAAGATGTAGGTTATCATAGATTTCCACTTACCCCTTATCCCTTGTCACTCTCAACACTTTTCCTCTTGGTATCTCTCCCAAACCCAGCTCCACCATCCACTCAGTTTTAATTGATCTAGTAAGACAAGCTTGTTAACCATTACACCATGTTGAAGTACTCAATGATTTCCTAAGTGTAGCCTAGTGTTACAAGGCCGAATGTATGGGGCACCCAGTGAGGATTGATTTATCTGGAGAAATAGAATCAAAAATTGTTAATGGAACAATGATAGATTCAATACTTTTCATTAATGGAAGGCAATATAAATTGTGATTAGACAAGGAGCATAAAAATCCAGAAATGAGGAGGGAGGTACTTTTTTGCCTCCTCCTCTTTCTTTTTTCTTTGATGTTCTGGTGCATTGAGAAGGCTTTGTTGGGGGAACAATTCATGAAACAGACTAGAAGCAAGTGGGAGGAGGATGAGAAAGTTGCAATTAATCAGACCATTTGACAGATTTAATAAAAAAGTTGCGCAAAGGTTTTACAGCAAAGTTTACCCTGTACAAGACTCAAGGGCCAATCAGGGTAGCTGGTTACATTAAAGGTAGTTTATATAGATAGGATTGACTCCAGCCTTGAACAGGTTAAGATTGTAGTGATTGGGGAAACATCCTCTTGGGAGTCTGTTCCACAGGGTAGTGGTCCTTACTTTGAGTGGAACTTACTTCTTGCCGATCAAATATGGAGGGAATATAAGTGGTTTGCTACTATGAAAGTGGCATAGTGAGTCCTCTGAAGCCATGTAGGTTAGACCTGGTAGAACCAAGGAATGCAATTTGTCTGAGCACTTTCCATGGTAGTAGTGATAGAGCAGTGAAAAACTTGCCATATCCCACCTGTGAGAGAGAGGTTGGAGGGTAGACTTCCCTGTTCTGGACAAGGGTAAAGGCACTGAGGATGATTTTAATCCTTCTGTTCTTTAAGTGAAATGACAAGATGTAATCATGTAATGAAAAATTGAACTTAGACTTTTCTGGCTGTGTTTGAAGAAATTAGAGAGGTAATATAGGTGGATTCTGTAGAGGCTAGTGGCCTTATTAAAATAATTAAAGGCTTTATTTGGCTAACAAAGAATACAGAAAGTAAAAAGTAACATATTAAAGTGGAACAATCCATCCAAGATGGAAAGGGGTTTAAATAGTTCATTTTCCCCTACTTTACTTATATATATAAAAAATCAATTGGTGGTTTCTCCTATGTAGATAGGGGGTCACAGGTTCGAATCCTGCCAAATGACACACATTTTCGTAACAAAAATTTATTGTAAATAATCGGGCTGGTAGAAATAAATATATATATATACTGTTTGATTATAAACAGAATATCTACTTAAATACAAGTATCGATCAAAAATAATGTCCAAACAAATATTTTCAAATTGTCCGTTGTTTATAACCATTTCGTTAATCTTTGTTAATTTCCATAATATATATATATATATATATATATATATATATATATATATATAATTTACTGAACAATTATAGGTCAAATTTAAATTATATTAGACCAGTAATCAGTTGTATTAGAAAATGCTCAATACAAGTTTGAAGGAAGGTGAAAATTCAACATGAAGAGTGTTTAGATATTTAGGAAGGAAAGATCAACTTCACCTTTGTCAGCCAATAGACAGAATAGGATTTTTCTTTTAAAAATAAGTCAGATTCTATGTAGGCTTTTCTTTGGGTGAAAACCAGAAATAAGTGTGGTGTATAAAAACACTGCTGAGCTGCTTTTTTTCTTGTTTACGTATAAAAATAAATAAATAAATGAGGTATCTCCACTCATTTTCAATACCTAAGATTTAAATTGAATTTTTTAAAATAAAACATTTTCTTTAAGTTTCAATTTTATCTTTAACTGAAAGCTAAAAAAATAAACTTACTATTTCCAGTAAGCAAAATACTCTAGTGTATTTCAAAGAATTATATTGATTAGAATCTAAAATTTTGAGAGTTTAAACATTTTTTTATTCCAGACATTTTCGAGCAATCAACGTATCTGTAAAAAAAAGTTAATTCTCGGTTTTAAAAATTTTGAAAAAATAAAATATGCATCTGTAATAGGTTATTTATAAACAATTAGCAAATTTAAAGTCAAATTAATCTGATTTATGAAAGTGTTACTTGTTTGTGCCATGAAATTTAGAATAAACGTATTTCTTAATTATGGAGGTGACAAGTGATTGATGTGTGTTGTAAATGATGACAGCCAGATGATTTGTTAATTGACTGATAACAGCTAAGTATGGTTGACCAGAATAGACACAATTGTCCAAAACTTTCCTGTAAAGGGAAGAAACCATGAAAAACATGACCTTTTAATGAATGGCAGAAAATACCATACTAAAAAAAAAATCAACTTCAAATACAGAAAAATTTTTTTAAAATACAATGGTTAAATGATTTTTTTTTTTAGCTTTTCAATTTTCGATTGGTAAATATAGTCTTCACTTAATATATTAATAACTGTTGGGATCACCCCTTTTTGCACATAAGAATGGACTTGCCTAATGTGTACCTATAATCCTACCTATACAGAGAATGGCAGAGTAGTAGTTAGAGAGTCAGTTAGGAGTTAGTTGGTCAGTAAGTTGGTACATATTAAGTTAGAGTGTTTGGGATTAACCAGACATACTTCTTCACTGCAAGATTGTATATATTGATTCCTACTAACTGTATTCCTAGTAATCCTGAATTGACTGACCTGTTTTTCAGTTTGTATATTTTTGTTCAGTATAACTTACATATTCTATCTCCATATCTATTTTTGTTATTTATTATTTTGTGTGGTTTCTCAACAAGAATCCATAACAATAACATAGCCCCGAATTTAAAAAAAAAATTGAACTTTTATAAATTATTATAATTTAAAAAAATTAAAACAATTATTTTAAAATTTCATTATTCATCGAAAAGTTTTTCTTCAATCTATAATGTCTTTCATATATATTATTTTTAAAAGCAATTAAAAGCTTATCTAATTAAATAATGTCATAGTTTGTTGCATTTTTTATTTTACTGCTGGGAGCAGATTTTCAGAACAAAATAGCTAACTGTTTGAATAAAAAAAAAAAGATGATTTACATTCTCCAATGAGTCCTGCGTTTAACTAATAAAATAAATTTTCGTTACAAAATTTAATTTCTTGAAGTTTCATGAATTTACGTTTGGTGGTGGTGGGGTTAACAGATGTGAAAAAATATTTTTACCAAGATTTTCGGAAAATAATAATTTCAAAAATAACTTAATTCATTTGTAAATAAGTTCTGAAAATTTCATTAAAATCCGACAATTATTTGATGATTTATGCAAGGCAAGAATTTCCAAATTTAAAAAAAAAAAGAAAAAGAAAAAATTCGTTACGTACAATTAGGTGGATGACGGAACGAGGATTGCATGGTGTAACAGAAGACGTGCTCAGAGCCAGCAGGGATAGGGAAACGTGGAAGGTCATGATCGCCTACGTCCTGAAGGGACAAGGCACATAGAAGAAGAAAATTACATTATCCTTTGTAAACTCTGATAACTATTTGGTTACAAGGAGACGAAAATCAAAACAAGATTTTTTACCAAAATATTTTAAAGGATTTTAAAAAATTTCAAAAGAAATTAAAAAATACTTTCATTTTCCCTTTTAGCTTTAACTTTTAATAATAATAGACATTTTGATGGGAAAAGGTTAAATTTTATTAAGTTTGGGGACTTTTCCCTTTACTTTATGCTGGGTTTTTCAGCGACTTAGTGGAGGAACCTAGAACAATGAAAGAAAATTTATTTGTTTCATTGTTCAGCTTAAAAAAACACTACTGAATTGTGTGAACATCGCCTCTTATTTGATTTGTACAATGCACAGTCAGACAATAAACAACAATACTAGATAACATAGGAAACTCAATAAGCGTTAAATGTGGATATCAGATTTGTTGTTAAATTATCAACTTCAACTACATTTTCTCTTCTTTTTCTTTCTCAACAAAAAACACTGCTTCTTATCCAAAAAACCTCTTCGCATTTAAGTTTCAGATTAATTTATCAAACTCACAGAAACAGCTACATTTGAAATTTGAAGTTTCTCGGGTGATTTGGCAACAAAGCATTAAAAATTAGCGAGACAATGACTTTTTATAGGAAACTTCAGTCTTTATTGGCGACAAAATTGAAATCGACATCGAAAAACGATAAATAAATAAAACAAATCTACGTCGACTTATACAGAACGAATAAACTACAAAAAAAAAAAGAAAAGAAAATAAATGTGTGTGGCGAACACAGTGAGAAAAGTCATTTTTTTTCTTTTGAGACTAAAAAAAATATACTTTTGAAAGGTACAAGTTAAGATTTGTCTTCTGTGATAGAAAATTCAGTAAACGTTTAATTTATTATTTGCTTTTTGTGTGTTCAAATGTCCCAATTGTCGTTTTTTTTGTTTTTTTTTCTCGAAAAACGGCCACTGGCGGTGGGCGATCTTCTTTCCCCCCTAATTTATTTTGGCCAGCGACGGGACACGTTTTCCGAAGTTTTGAATGCTACTGAATTCAATGAGGTTTGAAAATAATCCGTTTTTGTTATCCAATTTTTTCTGCGCCTTTCTACCGATCGAAACTTGAAAGTAAATTCGTCTACCTTCTTTCAAATCTTTCCCGATGCTTTTCCATCTTCCAGATAATGTCCAATTACAACTGTGAGAAATGGCGAAAAGGGTTAAAGGGACGATGTTCAGATAGAAATGTGGTTTAATGAAAGTCTCTTTCTATCTTAAAGACGAAAAGACGACATAATAATTAAAACAAATGGGTGTTTTTCACCTTCCGTCAAAAAACCCCCCAACTTATTATTATACAGTGGCATTTATGAAAATTTTATTTTCTAAAATTCAAATAATAACTGCTTCATTTCACAAGACAATAGGGCTCTTAATCATATTTATTTTTAAAAGGATTGGTTGTTATTTCATTTTTGGCAAGGGATATGAGAATTCAGGGTAATTTTGTATAGCTTTTAGACATCAGCATAGTGAGGAAAGAAGGAAAATTTATTAAAATATAATTAACATCTCACTTATAGGATACAAATCCTATATCATCCAACAATTAATCAAAATGCAAAGAGTAAAATTGCACACCTGTGAAATTGAATCAAAATGATTAAATCATTTTGGAAAAACCAAGACCAAGGCAAATTTCACAAGTCAGTGTGAAAAGTAAGATTCTAGATTCTGATTGGATAGGAAACAGGAAACTGATTTATGACCCCTGTCAATTTTTTTTCACACCTAAAAAATGGGTATGCTGTTGAAGCAGATCACATGACTAAAATCCACTACTTTTTCAAGTCTGTAGTGGATGAAGGGCGTCCACTTACTGATTTATATTTTAACGGTCGACTCGACGTAACATTCGTTATGGTTTGAAGCAAGATTTATGAATGAACAAGAAGGCGAAAGTAAACGGAAAAACAATATATTGAAAAAGGTTACATAGGGTTGAGAAAGCATGCATAAGAAGTTGTAGAGTCCTGTTTCAATGAAAGTTAATGTCAGAGAAGAAAATTAAGAGAATAAAAAATATTTGCGCCACTAACTGCTACCCGCAATTAGTGCGCGTGTGTTTGTATGAGTTAGGGAGGCATGTCTGTTCTTGTCTGCCCTCGCCCCGGGACGAAATCCTAACTGCTGTATCACGTGCTGTTTCCGGTTTTTAAAGGCTTCGTTTTTGGCGGGAACTACGACTGTCACGTAGACGCCGCGTGACCATGCGTATGTATGTGTGTGTGTGGGTGTCAATGTATGAGACCCACAAGTCAAGTCAGTCTGGAATGGGCGCTGGTAGCTGACGCACCTTGTTGCAATGTAAGGAAGAAATTTCAGGATGCCAACCCAGTCGTATTTTGTCGACATGCATTCGTTCTACCTCTCTTTCCAATTTTTCTTTCTTTGTCTTCACCTACACACCTTCAAAGAAAACAACAACAAAATACTTCGACTGACTTCGATAAGTACAATCTCTTTTATTGCCTGACTTTCCTTTTCACTTTTTCCCCGCCAAAAAAGGAACAGAACACAGACTTTTATTAGCAAACTTTTTAATCTTTTTACATACACACATTCTGCTACTATCAACTATGAACTCTAAATTTCTGTGGAACATTTAACTACATACATTTTCTCTTTGAACATTTTCTTCTTGCACATTTATGTTAATCTGTTCTGTAAATACAATTTCACTTCTTTTTATAAATTCGTTATTTTTATTTAGATAATAAAAATTTCACTTTAATGTACAAACAAAACACATTTATTCTTCCAACCATTCTTTCAACCTTCTGATATTTTAAATTGTGGGGACTTCAGTTATGTTTGACACAAGGTCAATTTGACAGGCATAGCCGAGGCCTGTACACACTAAATTTATGAATCATACATATTGGGGAAAGAGGTAATTTTAACTTTGCTCAAAAACGAAGGTTATGTTACGTTTATTTTCTGTTTTAAAAAATATCAATAACTTAAATTTCATTATGTAAACGTACAAGTATCAGAAATAAATCATAAAAGATTTTCATTAGTTTCATCATTTTGTAGCCAACAATGCCATTGTCGCAGCCTGCTGCTCCTGCTTGTTAGGATTTAAACAAAAGGGTGATCTTGACCTCGCCTTTCCCTTTCCATCAAAATTCAGCGACCAGGGAGATGTTGTTAACAGCTGAAACCTTATAATCAGCATCACCTTTTGCTGTAAAATGGCCTTTTCTTGGCCCGGAAGGCACATTGACAAATGGTAATGGTTAGCAAGCTTGTCTTGCTAGAACTTATTACAGATTACTAGTTGAGTTCAATCCTCAGTGGGTACCCCATACTTTTGGCCACATGCCACATCGAAGCAGCACTTTGAAAATTGCCTTTTCTTCGCCTGAAGTGCAGGATTAAAATGTATTATCTGTGCTCAGATACTAACTTTCTGCTCTCTTACCATCTGCAGTGCTCACCACCTGGTAGACGTTGCAGGTAACCGTATGCACTTGGGACCCCCTTATTAAAAACTAGTTTCCCATCTTGCCTCAATGACAGAGTAGGGAAACTAATGCTTTTCTTGGCCCAGAGGGGAGGATCAAAGTGTAGTATCTGTTCATGACTTTGATATTCACTTTCAGCTATCTGGCTGCCTTGCATCACTCACCACCTGGTGGTGGGTGTGTAGGTTTGAAAAAGGAACAACCAAATTTGACAATCTGTGACCAGCTAAGACAAGCTATATCATTTTTATCATTATAAAAACTGACATTGATAAATTCTACATCTTTATCTCTGTCTCCTCATTGTCTTTGCTATTTTAACATATACAACAAAAGTTTGTGATGTCAATACCCTTGTCAAGGCTCTGCAACAACAGTAATTTTTTGCTTGTTTTATACTTAAATAAACAAGGAGCTTCTAGTAAATGCAAGAGAAAAAATTCTTTCAGCTTTTGAAGAAGTGCAGTTTATACAATCGTTTTTACAAATAATAATTGTTATTAAAAAATATAGAATGTATAAAAATGAAGTAATGAAAAGGCTGCATTTTATTTTTAGTTTTCTATTGGTTACTTTACTTTCTTTAATAGCCCCTTCTTCTATGTGTTGTGTTCTTTCTGGATATAGGTGATCTTTGCTTTCCACAATTTCCTCTCCTCTGTAGATTTTGTTTCACCATCCATTTACTCAAGCTCGATAGGTAGTTTATGCATTGTTTTCCTCTGTGCCTCTTGCCTTCAATACAATCTGTGAGCATCAAATTTTCACAGCCCTCTTTCCTGATTATGTGCTCTAGAAATTTCAACTATCTCTTTTTGATGTTAAGTATAAGTGTCCTTTTTTATTTCCATTTTCTCCAAAACTTCATCGTTGCTCACATGTTCAGTCTATGGCATCCGTCTGTAAAACCACATTTCTATTTCTTCAAGTTGCTTCTTCATCTGTGAGGAAATCATCTAGCATTCACTGCCATATCGAGAAACCGATATTACATCACTGTTCAGTACATCTTTCCTTTGTTTCTAACAGAATTTTCCAGTTTCCTAATATTTTGCTTAGCTTTTGGAAGCTTACTATTTAAATTTTCTACTAAATATTGTTCTCTCTCTTTATAAGAATTTGTCTTGATTGAGTAAAGCTAAAAATGAATCAACAAAAATAAATGCAATACTTCTTTAAAGCACAGAAACTGTGGGTTTAAAAATGTTGTCTATTTATCACCAATAACATCTTTCATTACCAATACACCTTTAGACATTATTCCTTTGAGATCTAGCCAAATTAAGAAGTGTTTGTTAACATGATAATGTACACAGTTTCTATGACATTTATTTTGTATTAATTCATTGAGAAATACATAATGTATAAATGATCCATCTATTAAATAAAGTCATTTTCTATTCAACAAGCAGCATAAATACTTTCTTACTTAGTGCTAAACCACAAGAGAAAATTTGATAGAATTAAGAATTGTCCAAAGAAACATATAAACATAATGACAAAGGTATTGATGATGTCCACTTGGGCCATCAAATGTCTTGCACTAGAATTGTCACGAGGTTGTATAATTTTCAGGCAGAGATTTGAATCAATGTAGATTGGTGTAGAGAAAATTATACTGCAGAGATGGAAATTTCCTTTGCAGAAGAAACAAATATTTTCCATAATTGCTGATTTCCATCATAACTCTCCAGCCATACCTTGTAAATTAGTTCTTAATCATGTATTTCTTATACAAGGGTATGAAACAAAGTTTCCCTTTATCGTTGCCAATTGTCTCATGCTTGTTGCTTTATCACAAGTTGTTTGATTAGGTCAATGGCTAACAACTAAACAATCACCTTGAAAGTGATAGACAATACTTAAATTAATTTTCTTGCTATATACTCAGGAGTGAAGTCACTAAATATATCAAGCCTAGCATTACTTTAGATACAGTGACCAGTTGGAATAAGGAAGTTCAGTACACAAAAACATGATAAAGGAAAGATTTGATTACATACATATTATTCAGTTCTATTCATTCTGGTTTTATTCATAGTCTTTTTATCTTGTAATAATGATGCCAGTTATTTTTTTTTAAACATACTAGTATGCAGTGATGAACCTACAATTTTTGAGTCCTGAATCTTGAACAGATATGGTGGTCACTTCACAAGCAGCAACAGACCACTTGTAGATTCAATTGCCGAAATAAAATATATTCTGGTGAACTCAGTGAGTACATATAGCTGAGAATTCAGGCAATACAAGCCCTCAAGAAAATTTTGAAATTTGACCAATTACAGGGGAATTTTGAGGCCATATGAAACAGGTACTAGAGCATATTCTAAGGCCCACTTCAACCACTTATGATTCTATCGCTAAAATGGCCTTATTTTAATAAACAATTAAAAACATGTTAATTTTGTTAAAATATTCACTCATAAAAAAGTTGCTTCAGGGGCCTCTCTTGGATTAGAGGCCATAGTGTTTAAGCTTCATTAATTTCATCATAGCTCCACTGTTATATATCGCCATACGACGACAAAACAACAAACAAATTTCAGGGGCCTCTCTTGGATTAGAGGCCATAGTGTTTAAGCTTCATTAATTTCATCATAGCTCCACTGTTATATATCGCCATACGACGACAAAACAACAAACACGCATATATAAAAATATAAGGTTATATTTTTATTATTGACGACGAACCGTGTGGAATAGAGAACGGAAGGGTGAGAGGCACATAGAATGGGTTGACGGGAGTGTATTCTTGCCGTGGTGTTTCTCTGCTTCCACTGGCCGTACTCTGCTGGCGAATCCGTGTGTCTAGGTCTTTATATAGTCTTCTAGAACCGGGACTTTCCTTCCGGTCCTGCCTCGCCCACGCAACGTCCACGTAATTCCCAGAGACACCTGATCTGTTTGCCTCTGTAGCCATTTCTGCCGCTGTTGGAAATAAGGTCAAAACGACATCCGCTCCGGCCTCGACAGGATGTATTTCACAAACACCTGTCTTGTCGCTTCGCCGCCCCCTTCACCGACGGGAAACACCATCGCTTGCATCACTTCCTCGGGTGGGGCCAGATTGTTATATTACACCACCACTGCTAGCATATTTATGATGAACAGTCTTTGATATTTGACAAGTTCTCATGAAAGAAACTAAAATAATTTTTCTTTGATATATTAATAGAATACATGCATGATTTTGGAAGATTACCAGTAAAACTAACCAGTAAAGCAATTTTTTATTAAAATATTCAAATAAACTAATATTCTCAAAAAGTAGTCTGTACACATGTAAGTTTATTGCACTCATAATTTCAAGAAATTTACAAATATTTCTAAAATTATCAAAGTTTGAGTGATTAAATTTGCTAAATGCTGAAAGTATTTAACAAGAAAATACATTTTGTATTTTAAACAGATTCTTGGAACACTTTATCAGTATTTTAGTTGTTCATTTTCAAAATTTTACATGTGAATTATGATATGAAATCAGTTATGAAAACTTGAAATTTTATATATCGGATTAGATCTTTAAAATACATCTGTATAGAATATTCACAAGCACTGCTCCACCCACTAAAAATCTCACCATTAAGATGTAATATTCTTTTGTAGAATATAATGAGATGCTTAACAATTCATCTACCATATTTTACAAATTACTTGATTGCTATAACTCATCTAAATAAAAGATTAATGCAAAATAGAAGGTCCTAGGCAATAGAAGTTTTTTTTAAACTTTTTATAGAAAAAAATTATTAGCTGATATCTTATTTACATTCAGACTATTGTCCTCATCTTTGTTGTTATCACAATATTTTGGCCATTGTACCCTCTGGCTTTCATCAGGTGTATATCAATCCAGATAACCTACAGGTAGTGTGTATTTAGACTAAGTGGAAATAGGGTGAGCAGTACTAAAAAATAAAAACTAGGTGAGATATCCCAATACGTGGGCAGTGGAATGCGAACAGTATATTCCCATAGAGTAAATAAAGGGCTCAATTTGGAATTCTCTGTAAGTTTACCCACATTGACATACACCTAATGAAAGCTGGAGGGTGCAACAGCCAAAACATTGTGATAACAACAAAAAAAATGAGTACAATCATCCAAAGGCAAATAATGTAAATAATATCACCTCATCATAGAAATTGAGACAGATATTAGCTGAAATATATTTATGTCTTTCTTCAAATTTATTATGTACATTAATAGAATATTTTAATGATTTTGAGATCAATTATATAAATTAATTATATATGAGTTCATTACTTGTCGCTTCACTGACAGCAAATTTCAAATTTAAACTGTATGTACATTTAAAATGTTAGATTTATTAGAAGTTCTATTCAGGATGAGCGTTGTGGTGCATTGGATATCGGCTCGGAACGAGAAATCGGGGAGCCGAGTTAGAATTCCAGCTGAATTCATTGCATTCACTTACGCGCAAATACCCTTGGGAAAGGTATTAATCCGTCTCTTCCTTCCAGTTATGGGTTAAATAACAGGACAGATTGGGATCTATAGCCTTGGTCAGCAACCAGTCTATCGCAGAAAGCAATGGCAACCTACTGCAGGATAATCTTCTGCCCAGTCAGTCATGTCTCTTTCGAGACATGATCGCACAAGTGTGTTTCACGTATGGCACTTAACTGACTGATTCAGTTTAAATACAAGAGTCCAAAAAAATAATTTTAAGAGGCTGCACATTTGAACTTATACTCTTTTCCTATTACACAGAGGTTGTTGCCAGACATAAAGGGAAATTCAAAAAAACTGTTCAAAAGATTGGGGATGAGTGTGAACTGGATGACATATTCGGAAAAGTGATTCATTCCTTGTTCCCTGTTTAGGATTGGGTTTCTGGTTCCTTCTGTTATATTAAGCATATGGTGGCAGAACAAAGAAGAAACGATGAAGGTTTAGGAAATAAATAATTGTTTTAATGAGAAAATACAGTCAGACAGTTTATGTGCCACATGTGATACACACTTGGGCGGTCATGTCTCAAAAGAGACATGACTGACTGAGCAGAAGATTATCCCACAGTAGGTTGCCATTGCTTTCTGCAGTAGACTGGTTGCCAGCCAAGGCTATAGAACCCAATCTGTCCTGTTATTGAACCCATAACTGGAAGGAATAGATGGAATAATAACTTTCCTAAGGGTATTTGCACGTAAGTGAATGCAAAGAATTCAACTGGAATTCAAACTCGACTCATCAATTTCTCATTCCAAGCTGATATCATCTGCACCACAATGCACATCCCAAAAAAGAATACAACAAGTGATAAATTGGTGTGAATGTCTCTCGTTAAAAGAAAGAGTTAAGTAGTCATAAAAGTTGTTCTTGGAGGTATACAGTAGGAGAGGGAGGGTGAGTTGTGACTTATTGTTGCGATGGTCTCTTGCAGGTATCATAGGAGATGGTTGATGTGACCTGACGAGCATTGTGAATCATTCCTTTAATTGGTTTTTATATACTTTTATTAGGCTCAGATCAGCTTCAATTTTTATTTGTTTCTTTAGATGGGAGTGGGTGCTGTTGGTGAAAATTCTAGATGGTGTTTTTCTTTGAGTGTGTAAATGAAACATAAGCTATATGTGGAGCCTGTGTGGAGCCTATGCGCAGTTGACAAAGTTTTTAGTTCAGTCTGGGGTTTGAAAGTGCTTCCATCCGATCAGTGGTGGAAATTTGTGTAACATGAATCAGAAGAAGTTCTCATTTTAGAAAGATTATAACACTTCTAAAGTCTTCTTATTCACTTTCACTCACAGTAGCCCCTTGCATCTTTGTGGCCTTAATACCTTGCTTAGAGTGAATTGGTAAAAAAAATAACTTATTAGGTAATAAATAGAACTTTTCGAAACATTTCTTTTGAAAAATTTGTTTGAAATATTTTTTGCTATACATACATACACACAAATATACTTTTTCTAGGTGTACATATTTATAAATTTCAAAATAATTTAGTACAGCTTCATAATAGTTATAGTTTTTTAAAATGTTAATACAATGATTAAAGGTAAGTTATTTCATTTGTTATGGTAGTGATAACTCTTTATTAGGCATATTGAAATAACATTTTTCTTTCTCTTATCTAGGTTTATTGTGAAAAGATTCAGCAGCTCATATATCAAGGTTTTTGATAGTATGATGATAGTATTGATGATAGTATATTTGATATAAGATTTTTTAATGATTACTTCAAATGTTGTTTTTTTTGCAATTTCTATCGTAAAATCTCTGTGTTGCCTGCAAGTCACTGCCAAATTGTAATATAATAACTTTATATGTTATTTTCTTTATTGATATATGATATTTTTATCAATATGAATTTTTATGGCATGTTTGTAATTGTAAGTGTTGTAATTGACCAGTGTATATGTTAGATTTTTCTTTTTTTTGGTGTGAGTCGCTTCTAAATTGTTACATAATATCAGTCTTTGTATATGGAAGTCAATATTGAACTATCTCTTCACAGATGAAGAAGAAACTTGAAGCAATGGAAATGTCGTTCTACAGAAGGATGCTGAGAATACCATGAACTGAACATGTGAGTAACAGGGAAATTCTACAAACAATGGAAACAAAAAGGACATTTACACTTAACATCAGAAAAAGCAGTTGAAATGTTTGGGTACATAATGAGGAAAAAGGGCTTAGAAAATTTGATACTCTCAAGAGTTATTGAAGGCAAGAGAAACAGAGGAAAACAATACATAGCTTACATAAATGAATGGTAGAATAGAGTTTAGGAGAGATAACAAAAAGGCAGATTTTATTGAGCTGCAAAGGACAGAAAATTGTGGAGCGCCATGATCGTCAATGCTCTGAAGGGATAGAGAAGAAGAGAAAGATATGTCAGATTATTTTTTATTAGCCTTATATTTAAATTCTAATGGGCACAAAAACTCATATTTCATATATTACATTAGTTTATTTAATGCCATTATATTTTGCTATAAATATTCATGATATGCATCCATATTTTATGTGTATTTTTCATATCTCTTATTGTCTCCTGAGACAATTTCAATATTGACATTTCAATATTGACATTTCAGAATTTTCATTCTCAATATCAATCCTTGAAATTATTCAACTAAATATTTATCATTTATAAATATATTTATGAAGAATTATTGTTACCATTACGCCTTCTATTCTTGCAGTTTTGTCATGATCACAATTACTGAGAAAAATTAAAATTTAAAAAGCCAATTTTTCTTCACTATCATCAGTGGCTTAAATCTTTAAATAGAAATATGAATGGACAGCAAAATTTAAAAAATGTAATTGTTGATTGATTTGTTTTTATGCCTTAATCTTTTGCAGGTCATTTAAAGCCAGAAAATATTTTTTAGATTGAAAGAATCTTTTGGAGATAATTACCATTTACTGATACAAGTTCTACTAATTAACCCATAGCTGGTGGCAAGGAGATGTTGATTCATAACTTTCCCAGGGATATTTGCATGTAAGTGAATATAATGAACCCAACTGGAATCTAAACTTGGTTCTCTGATTTCCAGTTACAAGCTGTTATCTATTAGACTACCCATATATCCAAGCTTACAGTATTTGATAATCTTAAACAGTCACCTATGTAGGTACTAATCAGGCTTGATGTTGCTTAACTTTGGTGATCATATGAGAACCAAGGTTTCAGTATGACATAGCTGCAAGCCTATAAGATTTGAAATGGATCTGGTGTAAGTATTGGTCACCTTTGGGAAAAATACAGTCCTTGTTTGCCTTCTTGAAAAATGCCAATGTGTTTTATATCATTTCATTCCAAGTAAGGCAATAAATCCACTAGGAAGAAAAAGGTTACTGGAAATGAAAGAGAATGAGAAGTCTTTAGTGAGGAGAAACAACAATAAAAGAACAGGATTCAGGAAGACAGAAGAATGTAATTGATATAGTATTGAAATATTTGAAGATTGCAGAAAAACATGAAATTGAATGGGAGTTCCTCAATCAAGAAGTGTGATGAAAGTAACTATTAGAATAGCACTTATGATTGCATCTGGCTCGTTCAACAGTAAAATGGTGAGACGTAGTAGCCAATCTAATTGTATACTTAAATTTGTGCAGGCAAGTCACCATAGAGAAAGGCATATCAGAACAAATGCCATTAAAATATTTGTGGAAAAGACTTGGGGTGGGGGGAACAACATCACATCAGTGAGAAAGTGACTGAAGCTGAGATGCCAGGTCAGGATCAATCACATTACAAATACTTCTCTGAATATTTTCAATAATCTCAAGATATACAGTAGAAGCACCGGACCAGATATGGCAACAGTGTTGAATGCATGGATAAATAATAGACTTTTAAATGGGCAAAATGTAATCTAACGAGAAAACTTTTTCTGGCATGACAGAGTGAATCAACTTTTCTAGCATTCCAACAGCCCTAGCATTTAATTCAGTATAATTAGCTTTACTTCATGTCTGTGAAAAACATGAGTCCAAAAATGGCACAATGAGTTGCTCATCTGAAGGTTTTGTTGCCTTGCTTACAAAAAAATGACCCCACAAAAGTACAGGAGCCCAAGAAAGCATGATGAGTTGCTCATCTGGAGGTTTTGTTGCTTTGCTTAGAGGAAAATAACAAAAAAAAAAAAAGACACAAAAATCTATTTGCCAGTTTTGCTTCACCTAAAGAATGAATAAACTTTTAAATTTAATTTGCACTGAACAAAAAAAACTGTCGATAACTCAAACTCTCAGAGATGAATGGCTCTGCTAGGTTAAAACAACCAAGTCATGCCACATGATAAGCAAACCATGAAAACCCAGATTCTGATATATGACTACAACAGATGGAGGAGAATGGTAGACAGCTCAGCTTAGCAGCACACCCCCATTGACTCTTTCTGGAGTTAAGGACCAATACAAAGAACAACAACACAAACTCTGCAAGAAATATTTATTGAATAGAACTGAAAATATGTTCACCTTTTTGGTGAGTTTCTCCTGATGTTGAATAAGTAGTTTGATGTTGGGCTAAAACTAGTATTGGAACTTGACAAAATTGTGTGTTTCTTGGAAGCTTTGAAGTAAACGCATTGTGATAGCCTTCAAATACCTACCCATACACCTTATATACACAATGCTTCATCCAAATTACAAAACTCTCCTATATGTTATTCTGTTTTCACAATTGAATACATGGTAGATGATACTCAACTTTTGTGCATATATGTCATATAGACATAACTGCAAGAGGCAATGATATTTTTTTTTTTAATCGTATCACCCTGAGCAAGGCTGTAACGCCACTGATGTGCAGGGGGCTACGTAATAGTGAAAAAATCAGAAAAGATAAAGCCGGAAACCATGTCCTAAACAGGGAACAAGGGATGAGCCTCTTAACCTGTTCAATAGACATGGGTGGAGTGTGAACCGGGTGATAGATCTATCTACTCCAATTGAAAAAAAAAACAAAGTGAGAAGATTGGAAAAGAGAAAGCCGGAAACCACATCCTAAACCAAGAGAAACCACTGCCAGATCTGGCAGGTCTCAACCAACCCGGCCTCAAAGAGAGTCATGATCAAATGTGGTTAAAATGTCCTTAAAAGAAAAACAGAACCTCACTTGATTATGAGACTCTTCACAGCTGAGTAAGTTATGACACATTGGATCCAACAGTAGCTCCTCTTGCAACGGAAGACACAGGTCCAAACCAGCTGAACAAAAAACACCTAAATCCGTCAACATCTCTTTCTCTAACATTCATGGTATCTGTACCAACTTTTGCAGTGTGGAATTATTCCTTTATGAAAATTCCCCAGACATCTTAGCTTTATGCAAAACTAACCTCAGCCATACAATTCCTTCCTCTGATTTCTTGATTCTGGGATACCTTCCTCTCTTTATGAAGGACTACATTGTCCACATGAATGGCCTGGGTGTTTATGTCAGCAAACATCTTCCTCTGGCAAGGGAGATCTCTCTTGAATCTCCTGTTCACTCCTACTGTCTCTTTCTGCTAAACTCAGTAAGCTATTTCTTCTTTCTCTACCACTTCCCTTCCTTTTTTGACTGCTGCATTCTAGATAGTATTTCAGACAAGGCTATTTCCTTTCATCCTTTTGCTATTCAGTGACTTCAGTACACATCATACTAAGTGGCTGGAAAAACTCTTTCACTGATCTTGCTGGAGTCCAAACATTGAACTCCTTAGTCTCTCACACAAATGGTTGATTATCCCATGCGTTTTCCCAGTAATCACAATTGACATGCTTCTCTTCCTCACCTCTATCCCAGAGTCTTGCCATGTTATGCAGCTCTGCCTTCTTGACTATTCTGATCATACTATGGTGTCAGTAAATGTCTCTTTCTACTCTGCAATGTCCCTTGGAACAAAGTTTTTAGTTTCCCTGTTCAAGACTGCACCTCTGAAGTCTCCTCCTGAGTGAAAGCCAGCATTGATGCTTTCATCCCAACTAGAAAATTTCAATTTAAGTCACATTCATCTCCTTGTTTCTCTCCTGCTTGTTTGGCTGCCATTGTCGACAAGAATCACTTCTTCCAGCTTTACCAGGTTGATACATATGTGTATTACATGTTGGAGTTTTATTGAAGTCATATTTTGGAATACAGCTTGATTTAAGAAATTGTATGCTATTATATAGATTAATGTCACAAAAGTGTTCTTTCATGTTGGTTGCTTGATTTTGTCTCATGGCATATCAATCTTTATTATTGAATGCTGAAATCTAAATATTTTGAACACACTTACATGGTTTCAAGTAACTATATTTTGAATGCAATTGTATGCCTATAACTACAGAGAAAATGTATTGTTGGTCATTTTGCTATAAAATGTACTGCTGATAATTTTATTATAGACATGTATTCAGGCTAATTTTTTATATAAGAATTTATTACTAGTAATTGTATTATAAAAATGTATTTTTATACTTTCATAATGTTTTGGTTAGGGGTTCACAATTTGCCTATAGCTTGGACCCTAAGAGGTGCTACCACCACAGCTCAGGGTAGACCTGGGAACAGCAGCAATTAAGAGGTGGTTCCACAGAACCTCTAATAACCTGATCAGAGGCTTTGCTGCTGGATGTAGTTTATCTTCATACCCAGGACTAATGTGTCAAGGAAGAACTTTTCCAAAAGTCTTATCAGACATGATTAAATAAAGTTATGTTCAATAAAACATATTTAAATGAAGAATTACTGCTTAAATACTTTTTTTTAATCATTTCATTCAAAACAATAAAGTCACTAAGATGCAAGGGGGTTAGTGTGAAAACATAGAAGAAAAAGAAAAGTATTATTAAGCAAAGAGAACAATAAAAGAACAGTAATTAAGAAGACAGAAAATACAGGCTGACTTTGCATTTAAAGTTTTGAAGATTGAACTTGACTGGAGAGCAAAAAACTGGAAAAGAGTTCTACAAGTGAGAAATGCAAGAAAAGAAACTTTTAGCATAGAACTTGTAGTTATATCCAGTCATGTCAACTCTATAATGATAAGACCTACTTGTCAATCTAGTATTGTGCTTAAACTTATAAAGTCTAGGTTCCAAAGAGGAAGGCTCATCAGAACAATTACTATGAAAACCAGTCAGTCAGTTAAGTGCCATACATGATTCACATTTGGGCAATCATTTCTTAAAAGAGACATGACTGACTAGGTAGAAGATTTTCTCGCAGTAGTTTGGCATTACTTTCTGTAGTAAATTGGTTGCCAACCAAGGCTATAGAACCCAATCTGTCCTGTTATTTAATCCATAGCTGAAGAGAGAAGTGACAGCTTAATATATATTCTCCCAAGAGTATTTCCATGTAAATAAATGCAACAAATTCAACTGGATTTGTTGCATTCACTTAAGTGACCATGTAAATAATTATAGAAAAAGCAAAGGGAAGCTATGTTACAGGGAAGCAGGGGTAAGTGACTGAAGCTGAGATGCCAGGTCAAGACCAATAACATTGCAGATTCTTCTGGTCTGGTGCTTCTGCTATGTATTTAGAGATTCTTCATTCATCAAGAATCTCTAAATATATAGCAGAAGAACCAGACCAGATGTTGCATCAATATTCACTGCATGGATGAATGTTAGAATTATAAACATGCAAAATAGATTTTGGCTAGAATACTTGTCTGGCACAACACAGTGAATTAACTTTCCTATCAGCAGACCTAGCAATTGATTCAATATAATTTTTTCACTTCATGTTAGTTGAGGTTAGCATCAGCCATACTGATGGAAGGTCAAAAAGGCTCTCTAAGATGATTAAAAGAGAGTAGTTTTGTTTTGGAAGCATTGAAATTAACAAGTCATTTCTTGGTACCATTAACAAAAGGTTTTAGGTTATTTTTTGAGATCAGCTGCCATTTTCACCTTATTGTATCAATCAGACTTACCACTGAGACAGACGTAAATAATTGTGCCATCAGCATATAAAGTGAGTTGAGAATTGATAACATTGTGATTTTGCGATTTTTTGTCTTTGTTTTCTTTGATCTGGTCTCATTGTCTTCATCTGATTCAATTTCTTTTTTTCATGTTGTCTATTCTATTCTAGTCATTTTATTTTTCACGTATTTGTCTCCTTTGCTCTAATTTTCCGTTTCTCTCTATGCACACACACACACACACACACACACACACACACACACACACACACACAGACAGAGTGTGGCAAAAATACCTCTCATATTATGCTAAGACATTTGCCAGTTAGCTAAGTCACTTACATTTCAGTTTAAAATGTGGTAAATATTCCTCGTGAACACTGCACATGTAAATATAAGGACACTGACATCACTGCTTGGTATTGAAAGTCTATTTTATATGATGGTCTCAAGAAACATGTATGAAACATGCATGAAACAGACTATCGCCTCTCAGTGCTTATATTTACACACAATTAGCCTATAAACAGTTAAATGTACCTGTCTCTTCTACTCTAATAGTTTCTTTTCTTGCACTTTCCACCCGTGGAACTTCCTTCCATTTACTTACTTTCCTGATAGCTACAATCTCAAAAAGTTTAAATGCAATGTCAATTGCCATCTTCTATCTTCTTGATTCTCATCCTTCTCTTATCCTTTCTTCAACATCTTCTGTACCTTGTTTTTTCTCACTGATACCCCCACCCCGCCGCACTATTGGCGGTCCTGCCTTGCTTTGGGATGAAATGATTATAAAAAATATAGAATAACTTAAAATTACTCTTTACCTACACACCCCTCCCTTCCTCTCCTCTTTCTCTCTCTCTCTCTCTCTCTCTCTATATATATATATATATATATATATATACATACATATTATCCTACATTTTACACATAACTTGGAGTTTCATGCATTTTTTCAGCAATCATCAGGTGCTTATCATATATATATATATATATATATATACACAAAGAATCTCAAGCTAGCCAAAACCTACCGCGGTTTCACACTACGGCTCGTCAGGGCCCTGACGAGCTGTAGTGTGAAACCGCGGTAGGTTTTGGCTAGCTTGAGATTCTTTGTGTATCTTTGCTCTACTTTTGCATTTCGTTTGTATTTTGCATTTCGTTTGTACTTTGTATCGAGCACTTTTTCTTTCTTTTTTTTGTGGTTGGTTCCGTTTGGGTTTTTTTTTCTTTACTGCGGAGTATCGTATGTCTTGTCTTTATTCCGCGGATTTCTTTTTTTCCCCCCTCTTATCCAACGCCTTAGTGCACCGGATTGTAACGGAATTAGGTTCTGTTTGTTAATGGTTTTTCTTAATGTTTATCTTAGTATAAATTTAAAACTTAGATACTTGCAGAATTTATTTAGTTATTATTTTGAATATATATATATATATATATATATATACTTATTTACCTCCTTACCTATATATATAGTAGACTTTGAAAAACAGTAGCTACTCACGCATCATTCATTCAGTAATGAATTTAAAAACTCTTGGCTACTGGCATGTATTTACATTGTACATTACATGCTAAAGTGTGCCTTCCTCTACTAAGCGCCCATAGCTCAGAGGTAGAATTGCCGACTGATGTCAATTCGGTCAGGTTTAAATCCTGGCTAGAAGCAATTGGATGTCTAACCATAGTGATGAGCTGTGATACAGCTAAACAGATCTGTCTGTGGACGACTATATATATATATATATATATGTGGGCAGTAATCTTTCTTTTAAACATTTTCTAAAAATGACTGAAAAGGAAGATTTTCTTAATTTTTCCAGTTTTCTTACAAGTTTCCTTTTTACTGGATATATTAGCCAAATAGTGGCTGGTTAAACCAGCAGACAATAGTTAAAAAAAAGTGCTCAATGCACACCAAACACAAAAGAACTGAATATGCAGAGCTTAAAAAACAGAATACACACCACTAACTTCCTACCCAGGTTCCAACCATGCAGGTCTCTTCAGTTAAGCTAGTCCTGAAGAGACCTGTATGGCCAAAACCTAGGTAGAAAGTAAGTAGTGTGTGTTTTTTTCTTTAATATACCTATATATATATATATATATATAGAGAGAGAGAGAGAGAGACAGACAGACAGACAGACAGACAGACAGAGAGAGACAGAGAGAGTGAGATAGATAGATCTAATATATCCATAAAAAGACAATGGGAATAAAAATAGAAGTACAATTTTTCTTAACCAACATGTTTCGAGATATTGATCTAAAACTTCTTCAGTTGATCGGTATTTTTTAACATGAATATTGTACTATTCTGCACATTTTCTTTTCTATAGTTTAAGTCACACATTAATAACTAACTATTTTTGTGAATATTTCAAAATAATGAAAATGAAAATGAACACCTCAACTTGTCATATATAAACAATGCTTTTTTATTTATTATAAATTTAGAAAAAAATCAATAAAATACTGGCCCATGGCCATATTATGTTGAAACACCTATTCCTGTATGATCACCAAAGTTAAGCAATATTGAGCATTGTCAGTACCTAGATGGGTGACTACTTGGGAATTCCAGGTGTTGTAAACTTGAATGTGTGGTTTGAAATTGTTAATCAGAGAACCAAGTTCTAATTCCTGTTGGCTTCATTATATTCACACATGCAAATACCCTTGATAAAAGTATTAATCCACATTTCTTCCCCCAGCTATGGGTTGATTAGTAAAACTTGTATCACTAAACCATTACCTTCCCCAACGAAAAAAGAATACTTACAACCTAAAAATAGTTTCTGGCTTTAAATAACCTGCAAAGGATTGATGAGCCATAGAAAATGAATAAATCAGTCAATGAAATACTGATTAGCTACATAGTCATGTCTTTTAGGTTTATTTGCACTCTCTGGATTATGACTGATTAGTGTTATAGTTAGGTCTTCACTAGGTGCCCCACACTTTCAGCCTTGTGCCACATCTAAGCTACTATTAGAAAATCACTATTTACATTCTCTAGAATATAAATGTATAAAAACTACTGTGATCAAAAAGTGGGGGATCATTTTTACATTTATTGTAATATAGATGAACCTATGTTATATCCACTTTATAATTTCTTGTTTATCAAATTCTGATGAGGTTTGAATCCACCTCTTCTCCTCCCAGCTATGAGTTAATTAGTAAGATTTGTATAACTAAATCATTATTATATGTTCTTTTCACCATCCATTACCATAAACTTGTTTGGTAGATATGCACCCAGCCTCCCTGGATGGGCACAAGGTTCATTCAATAATAAATATGGTCAAGGACAAAAATTGTTTTTGCCCAGCCTCCACAACCACTGTTATGCTGTCATCAGTATTATGCTGACCCAACCTCTTTAGTGCAATGAGGAAGGTGCTGCTGCAGTGCTGAAATCCCCAGGGGTGAGCAACTTCTTTAATCTAAAATGAGGAGAATCATAGCTCTAATTAAAACATAGAGAGTGATAACCATGCCTCAGTAAACTCTTTTTTTTAACTCCTGTACTACATGTTGTGGCACAGTGGATATCGGCTCGGAACAAGAAATCAGGTAGCCGAGTTCGAATTCCAGCTGAATTCATTGCTTTCACTTACGTGCAAATACCCTTGGGAAAGGTATTAATCCATCTCTTCCCTCCAGTTATGGGTTAAATAACAGGACAGATTGGGTTCTATAGCCTTGGTCAGCAACCAGTCTACCGCAGAAAGCAATGGCAACCTACTGCGGGATAATCTTCTGCCCAGTCAGTCATGTCTCTTTCGAGACATGATCGCCCAAGCGTGTATCATGTATGGCACTTAACTGACTGACTAGCTAAATTATTTGTTGCTTACCTCTGTCCCTTTTGCCATCAAGATGTCCTGTGAGTGAAAAATTCTCCAAACTCTCATTCCTCATTATGTACTATATAAAAATGAACATATTGTGTATGGTTGGTTTGTAATAAATTTCTCGATTTGTAATTAGAAGTGCTACCACTATGTAATGAGCAAGGTTGAAAACTTTTAACAAACAAATTCAACATTTTCAGAAAAAAAAATGAGTGAAGGTTTGTGCAAGAAGTTGTTCTTTGGATTCAAAATGAACTGAGTAAACATTGTTTTGGATGGTTTATTTTCATTTTTATGAACACAAAATTATATGCTCTTTGTGTGACAGTTTATAGCTCATGGTATGTTGGAAGAGAGAGAGAGAGAGAGAGAGAGAGAGAGAGAGAGAGAGAGACCCCTTCTTTGTAGGAGGTACAGTCATCCTGATTAGTTCTTTAGAGGTTAGGGAGTGGATGAACCTGTCTCACTTTCTGCTGAAAGGATAGAGAGAATTGACCTCAAAGCATTTTTTCCTGGGTTTTGAGGTTGGTAAGTGGTCAATGAGTGCAGTTAGTGTCAGTAGGATTGCCCTTCACTTTGCTACAGGGTCTTTGATCATTATTTTGCTTATCCAAGTAATTAGGTTTCAGAAAGAAGTTAGATGATTGGCCTGTCCTTAAGAATTCTGGTTTTAATGTTAATGAGCTGTTAAAGAGATAAGAAGGTGACACTTTTCAGGAGATGTAAGAAATGTTTTTATTTTATTTATTAAATTTAGCCTACTACTAAATTCAACAATCAAAATTTTTTTATATATATTTATACAAAGAACAACATATCTTGCAAGAGAAGAGAAAGAAGAAGCTCATAAAAGAAAGAATGTTTATAAGCTTACCTGCAATGTATGTGCATGTGTGTAATGAACCACTTGGATGAAGTCAGTTAACCTGCAGAAAGAAATCTCCATTGAGGACTACTTGATATGTCCTCTACCTACAGCATGTTGTGATTTAGAGAGAGAGAGAGAGAGAGAGAGAGAGAGAGAGAGAGATATTATATTCCTGAGGAGAATCTCACACAATGGGCATGCTGATAGACAAGGTGGGGTAGTCTCACAGGTTTTCCCCATTTTGATGACATTCCAAAACACAAAAGACACTTGATGTGGATACTGACACCAGCACTGGTTGTTAGAACTGGGTAGTTTCTGTCTTTGATCCATATGCATGCATGCTATCATAAATTACCTTAATACCCTCAGATCCAGTAATAGTTATATTGTGCCAGAAAGAAAAACTGTTTATACCATTCAATGATAATAAATAAGACTGGACAAGATGGGAATAGTCTTTAGACATTAACAACAAAAGCTGACTTGTAAAACAGAAGATTGGAAAACCTTTTATAAAGAATATTGTTTTCCTCCAAGAATTTTGAAAACAAAAATGTTTTTCATCAAGTCTATATAAAACATGAAAATAATGTTTTTAATTCTTTTTCTTATTATTGATTACAGGATTATATTTTGTTCATTTCCATAGCTGCAGAACTATATTAAGAAATTTCCATAGATCTTGAAAGAAACTTAAATATGTAAATGAGTAGGAAAGCAAATTATATTAAAATAATTGTTTACTTTTCCATAACCACTGCATAGGAGTCAATCAGCCACAGAACTATATTCATAATTCTACAACAGTGGTAAGCACATTATTGAAATCTGATCAAATATTCTACCACAAATAGTTACAGTTCAATTTGTCATGATATATCTTCTTGGACAATTCCGTAAAAAGGCAGACCATTCATAATGTGTTGTGCAAACAAACTCACAAAATTTGCTTTTACCTTTCAATTCAATTCCTTCATCAAACAATCTGGTCATCATTCTTTTTTTCTCTTTTGAATATAGATTGAAATTCCATGTTTTCATTGCAAAATTGGAGCCTTGCCATAGAATGTCATAATCTTTAGTGAAAATAAAATCAAGTGAGTGCATGAATATTTATGAAGATGATATTTGAGAATGATGAATTGGTTTGACCCTGAAATGTGCAAGATGTCTTTTTATGTACTTTCATTGACTTTTATTCTGTTACTTCTGCTGCTGCTGATGATGATGATGATCATCATCATCATTGTCATCCCACTGCCTGTCTCCATCTCTGCCCTTCCATCCTTCCTTTCACCTCTTCCTCTACCCCCTCCTCTAGAGTAAGATATAACAAATAAATACGAAAATAAAGAAAAAATAAGAAGAGAAATAAAACTAAAAACTTGGAGAAGGTTGTTTACAGTAAATACATTTGGACAAATATCCTAATCTTTGTTGTTATTATCACAATGTTTTGGCTGTTAGAAATAATAAAGATAAGGATGCTAGTAGGAATATAGATCACAATAGTTCCTTAATACAGAAACTCCCTTGTTGACAGACACCTGAAAAAGCTGGAGGGTGCAACAGCTAAAACATTGTGTTCACAACAAAGATGCACACACATTGGTCCTTAATGTAAATGATGATAACTTCTCATCACAGAAATTCAAACAGAAGTTGGAGAAAGTTATAAAAAAAAATATTATGTTTCAGTCAGCATATTTTCATAAATTTTATGATCCATTTCAATGATACCTTTATTTAAAGAAAAAGATACAATGGTTTTGATACGATTATTTAATGAATAAAAATTTGCAAGCTGAAAAAGAGATTCTTCTTCTTTTATATACTACAACATTTCAGGACATAGGCAGTCATGACTCTCCACAACTTTCCCCCATGTAGCTCTTTTTATCTGATTTTGCTAGCCCCTTTTTATTCCACTGTCCATTCACACAAACATGTCACGTAAGTAGGTCACTGCTTTTCCCTGTCTCTCTTGCTCTCGAGATGCCATGTGAGGATTTCTCAGGTCCTCCTTCCCCATTATGTGTCCAAAGAATTTCAGCTGTCTTGACCTGATTTTGAGTATAAGTGTTCTTTCTGTTACCATATTCTTTAAGACTTCCTTGTTGCTTATGCGCTCTGTCCATGGAATTTTCAGTATCCACATTTCTTCTGCCACTAGTTTTTACCTCATTCACAGGGAAATTGTTCAATAATCAATGTAAAAAAATGGATATCACATTGTAACCCAGCACTCATTTCTTTGCTTTTACCAAAATTTTTCCCTTTCTCAGCACCTCGGTTAGCTTTTGAAATGCTTCTTTTGCCAAATTTCCAACGTTTGTTTGGATTTTAGTGTCATATTTTGTTCATTTAAAACACTTTCCAGGTTTTAACACTTCTGCACCTGCTTAATGTTGACATCTTCAATTGGTAACTTGCACCTTGGGCTTTTTCTTTTGCTGATGACCAAACTTTTTGTCTTCTTGTGCTTCTAGTCCTTTTTGTTTTGCTTTCTTTGAGGTCCTGTTGTTTCCTTTCTGAATTGACCACCTTACAACCACCAATAATCTAACATTCTCAAGAGTATGTTGCTGTAGATATTAAATATATCTAAGGAGATGATGCTTCCTTGTCTCATGTCTCTTTTTATTTCTGAATAAACATTTAAATGTTGGAAGAATCTATCTCCATAATTTGAAACAACTTATAACATCACAATTGATATAGCATTATAGTTAAATAAGAAATTATATTTGAATTGCAGACAATAAAAGATTCAAAATTTAATTATATCTAATGTAAATATATTGTCTGTCTCAAATGATGTTACAGATGTTGTAATACTTAAATTGTTCAGCAGTTTCCAGTTGCAAAATGATATGCATCATTCTGAGTGTGTTGCATTAGTAAAAAGCAAGACATGAATTGAACATTAAAATGAGTTTAAAGTTTTGAAAAGATTATACATTGAGTTTCAAGCTTATTTTTACTCTGAAACTATTCTCATGGTAAATGTTTCCACAAATTCTATTCTTTATTTATACCAGTTCAGACCTTTACACTGACACTTCCACAAAGTTGAATCACCCTTATATAGCTCATTCATCATAACCATTTCATCACCATGAATTTCACCTATCATGATGAATAGTTGTTTTTTCTAGGACTCTGCTTGCTTTGAATGCCTTTTGGAACTCACTCTAGACTTCAAGTGGAACTCATATATAAATATGTTGGTAAAAATGACCAGTTCCTTGTACTCCTCCAGAAAGTACCTGGTACAAAAAACCCATGAAATGAAACATGTGAACAAGGAGGTTTTAGATAAGATAGAAACAAAAAGAACACATATATTATATCAAAAGGAGAGAATTGAAATTTCTAGAGCATATAATGAAGAAAGAGGGCTTAGATAATTTAACAATCATCAGGCATAATGAAGATAAAAGAGGAAAACAGTGTATAATTTATCTAAGGAGCTTGTGCAAATGGTTGGTAGAACTAGGATTAAGAGAGACAGCAAAAGGACAAAATTTGTTAAGTGCTACAAAGGACAAGAAATTGAAGATAGCTATGATTGCCCACAACCCCAAATAATATGGCACATAGAAGAAAAATGAGTTTGTGTAAACTAATGGCAGACCAGTGGCTAGAAGGGATAGTAAGGAAATAAACATTACTCGGAGCTAAAAAGAATAAGAAATTGTGGAGATCCATAATCATCTACCTAGCAAGCATGTGTAAAAGAATGGCAGAATAGTGATTAGGATGGATTATTAAGGAGACAAGCATTACTTGGAGCTAAAAATAATTGAAAGTTGTGGAGGGTCACAATCACAAGCATATGTAAATCAATGGGAGAATGGGACTATATGAGATATTAAGGAAACAGACATTTACTTAGAGCTACAAACAATAGGAAGTTGTGAAGAGCCTGCATCCTGAATAGGCACAATGTGTAAGAGAAGATGGTTTACCTGTTGCCAGAATATTACTTTTACCTTTCTAAAAATACTTTATGATAGACTTTGTAAATGACTCTGTCATATATAAAAAAATTATTTTACATATCCTCTTCAAATTAAAAATAAAGCATAAAACATTTTGAGAGTTTAAACAAAAGCTTTTATAGTTGTAAGAGTTTGAATCACAAAAATTCATTAACATTTTATCAACACAGAAACGAATGTAAAAGAAAAACAAAGAAATGTCACTTGGAATGGAATTTAAGCAGAGTTTTGTTGAAGCATTACAATATGAAAAATGCAATGTGCTGGAAACTGATTGAATGTTTCTCTTTCAGAGAATTTAATTTCTAGTCTTTACAGCAATGAACTATTAGCAGAGTTAATGATGATAAAAAGCAGGTTTTTTGATAATTAGAAGCAAAAGAGAAAGATGAATAGTTTGTTAATATGAAGTGATGTAAATAGGAAAGGCCAGCTGATCGATAAAGTAGAAAAAGAATCTGATAATCTAAATGAAATCAACACTTACAAAGAGTCTCATGTTTGGAATAATATGAAAAGACACCTTTTAATCGATAGTTTCTAGAATACTGTGTAAAAATAATTTACTGAAGAAAAGCAATTTTTGTTAATTAGAAGGAAAGACAGTTGCTCACTATAGAACTCTGAAAAGGCTGCGTGATTAAATGTTTTACAAGTTGTTGGTAAGAATCGTTATTTGATAACGAGATGAAGAAAATGAGAGATACGATTATTCTTTCAATAAGGAGAGGATAAAAATCAGGAATTAAGCAAATAAAACTGTTTTTGATGGTAAAATGCAAATATTAGAAAATTGCTGAAACCTCCAGAAGAAAGGACTAAACAGTTATGTGCTGAATATAATATCAATCAACTAAGTGGTAATTTCCTTTGTATTAATCCTATATATATATATATATATATATATATATATATAGTCATCCGCAGACAGATCTGTTTTGCTGTATCACAGCTCATCAATACGGTTAGACAGCCGATTGCTTTTTACCCAGGATTGAAACCCGACCGAATTGGCGTCAGTCGGCAATTCTACCTTTTAGCTACGGGTGCTCGGTAGAAGGAGGCAGACTTTTTAGCATGTATATTATCATTATACATGCCCAATAGCTGAGAGTGTTCTAATTCATTGCTGAATGAACAATATATATATATATGTATTTGATGTTTTAAACTCAAAGAGAGATGAGCCATTTTTTAAAAGCTCAAAAATTAACTGAATTTAAGTTTAACAGAAAAATAAACATAAATATTACTTAAAAGTAAGACAGTAATTTAATATAATTAGTAATTATTATTTATTTTACTTTATTTAGTATATATATTATGGTTATTATATTTATTTGAAATTATATATGTATTGTTTATTATTTCTTTAAAAATTTTATACAGTTACCATTTTTTATAGTTATTAGTATTTACTTAATGCAATGGATGGGTTGTTGTCTAAATTACACAAAATTGAAAATAACACTGACATTTCATTTTAACAGATATATTTACCAAAATTACACAAAAATGTTTTGAAATACTAAATATTAAATTTATTCAGTAAAATTGCTATGGGCTCCAACCACGGCCTCCAGATGACTTCAGAATCTCCTGCAAGAGTGTATGATATAGGGAAGTGTTTGTGCATGAATTTAATCAATATTTTTCCTATGCTTGTTTTTACTTGTCTATATTTCTGAGATAAGGTATTGTAATTATTTAGACTATTTATATGGTTTGGACTGTTTGGGACTTCTGGAAGAGGCATAGCTCATGGAACTAGAACTATCTGCGCCAATGAACAAAATAAAGGGTTCAGTTCAAAATTCTAATTACCTAAAGCAGGTTGGAGAAGTTGAAATATTGGGGATATGGCAACAAAGAAAAGAACAACAGTCTGAACAATGTAAATAGTATAAATAGGTTTTACGCTTTATTAATAAATTAATTGGTTTTTTTAACCACACATACCAAAATAATTATCAGAATAATACAATAGTCTACCCACAATTCATCACTGACCTGTATCTATAAAAAGTTTTAAAAAAAATCAACATACATGCTCTTTTGCTGGCTCTGGGTGTTGACTTCAATCTCCCCTTTAGCATATATAAAATCTATTTTTTTAACCAATACTATTTTAAATATATATATATATATAAATGAATAAGAATGAAGAATAAAATTGCAGCATTCAAAACATTAACTTAAAACAGTGCTCAATATAAAAATAGAGTAATTAATATTTATTATTAATTATTACATTAGAACATGGGAAATCATTGCTAACTACCTGATGAGATATTTTTCTTTCAATATTGTAAAAAAATGCACAATTTTGTAGTAGTTTGTAGTTTTTTCCATGTTCTAATGTAATAATTAATAATATATATATATATATATATATATATATATATATATATATATATATATAGGAAAGAATATTAAAATGTTTTGAGTTTAAAAATGTGTTTTTTGACAGTATTTATTTATTTCTACTATTATATTTTATATTTCAGACCGCCCTCGGTCCTTCATCAGAAACAAATGATTTTAAAATTTGAATTATAAAATATAATAGTAGAAATAAACAAATACTGTTAAAAAAACACATTTTTAAACTCAAAACGTTTTCGTATTCTTTCCTATACATATTAAGACAGTATACGCGGATCATCACTATGCTATATATATATATATATATATATATATATATATATATATAAATTGTGTGTATTTAGGCAGCACTTTTTCATTCATGCATGTTTCATTAAATAATATAGACAAGTTTTGTCGATTTATTTCATGTAAATTTTTTTTTCATATCGTCTAATAAGCATTATCATTGAAAGAGGAAAGAAAATCACAATATTGATACATGTTTTTTATTTAATCCTTTCTAAGCTTTCGGCTTACATCACCCATTATCAAAGATGACAATTGTGTTGGTTGTAATAAGCAGTTTGCAGATGAACAATAGTAGTAGTCATCTATTTTGTTTTTATGGAAGATTAGCAAACACGTGTGTGCATACTGAAAATCGCAATACAGCGTGTGGCATCTCACATGACCACGCGAGAGTGGAGGTGAGAATTATTAAGTATGGAAAGCTATTGGGATAACCAATCACTTCTGTTATCTATTATAGGCATTTGAGAATGTTTGTGGAGACATTGTAGATAATTTTGTTCAGATTAGGTTTCAATTGTTTTATGTATATGGTTTATTGTTTCTGTGTTTAATTATGGTTATTTTTCAACAAGGATTTCGCAGAATTGTGTATGTGGCCTGGTATGTTGTGGAAAATAAAATACCTAAAGTTAAATGTAAAATTCTCAAACAAACTAGAATCTCTAGATCAGTGAATGAACCATGTTTTCTCTGTTTGCAAGAGAAAATGGAAATTATAAAGTACATGAAAACTGACATGTTACTAAATCAAAAGTATGAAATTAGAGTAAACTGTAAACATATTGAAGAATTAACCTTATAATCCTGATAGTATTACTAAATCTAAGGTATGAAACTATAGCAGTTGTAAGCATTTTATAGTATTAACCTTACTATCTTGATAATTTCCATCAACTATATAATCTTTCTTATGTTACTTATTTTCTATTACAATTTGTGAGCTATCTATATGTATTTTTATTGCACTTGATAATTACTGTTGGTATGTATAGCCATGTATTAGCTTATTATATTTATTATTTTACTTTTTATTTCTTATATTTATTTTTATTATCTTATTATCTTTATTTTTATTTTATTTTTATTATTTTGTTAAGTATTTTATATTATTATTTTTATTTATTTTATTATCATTATTCTTTTAATATTTTTTATTTATTTTATGCTTATTTTATTTATATTTATATTTTTTATTCTATTCAAATTTAATTTTATTTTATTTATATTTTCTAATTTGTAATATGGGATCAAATGAATTTATATCTTTGTATTGATTTTGAATATCCTTTAATTTACATTTTATTAATAACCTTTCTGTTTGTGTATGGGATTTCATCATTTTCTTTTTTAAGCCAAAAGATTTGAGCTGCAACATTGTAACCAGTATCAATATCTGTCTGTAATCTATTTCTTGCCCAAATTTAAAACTTCTCTCTTTTAGCCATTTTCATTGGTTTTTCCCTCTCTACATTTTCTCACTTATTTTTCTCTTCACTTTCTATTTCTTCTGTTTCTTTCCTTTTCCTCTTTCTTTTTCTTTTCTTGATTTCTCACCTTATTTTCTTTTTTTTCTGCCTTTCTTTTTTTAATATTTTTTTACCTAGTATGGAAAAAAAAATTCAAAAAATAAAGGGAAATGTTGTTCTTAAAAGAATTTTTTAAAAATAAAATCGTTTGTTACCATTATTGTTAACTAACCTGATGAGACATTGTTCTTTCAATGTCAAAACAAAATGTACAATTTTGTAGTAGTTTGTAGTTTTTCACATATTCTAATGTAATAATTAATAATAATAATAATAATAATATATATATATATATATATATATATATATATATATATATATGAGGTTAGGATTTTGCTTAGTCTACCAGTTTACATGGGGTGCTACCTATCCCCAATATGAAAGTTTTTATTGGCATGCCTGGTTTGTGGGCTTTTGGTACTCTGTATAGTGTCTGTGTTTTTGGGTGGTGTTCAATGAGTTTTAGCTAGGAACTGTCTTCATTTTTTAGTAATTATTTGATATTACTGAAAATCTTTTGTGTCTCTTTGTTTTCATTCATTTTCTGTTTGATGTTGCTGTTGTGGATGAGGTTTCTCTCTTTCTATACAGACTCCCAAAAACTCACTAAGTGGACATACCAATGTGACCTATAATATCAGGGATAGGCAGTGCTCTACATAAACTAGCCAACACACTAAGTAATATTCTAACCCCACTCCTTGGGAAAATTAGTTCCACACACACACACACACACACACACACACACACATTGACACACACACATTCAATTACAATATATCAGAGACAGAACTTAACTCTGATTTTAAGTTTCATGCTATGAAGTAATTTTTAAATATTTCAGTCAATAAAAAAGAAAAAATCAACCTCAGTATATGTCTGACCTATGGGTGATAAAATAGGAGACAAAAGAACATGGAAATAGGAATATCTGTATAGGGAAAAAGAACATGAAGAAAAAAAAACCCTGTGAGAGGCCAAAAAGATGGGAGTAATTATTAACTGAGAAAAGCCAAAACTTCAAGCAATCAGACAAGGTGTAAAACTTAAAGCAGGTGATAGATGATTTTTTTATTCACACTTTTTTGGTCTCTTCTTCAGATTTTTCATTGCTTATTTTCTGTTCCCCTGGGTAGGCAATTCTATTTATACTTTTTTCCTATTTTTTCCCCAATAGGTTATATATATTAATTAATTGATGGTTTGGGAATATATATATATATTAGTCATCCACATACAAGCCTGTTTTGCTGTGTCACAGCTCATCAGTGTGGTTAGACACATCCACTTACTTCTGGCCAGGATCGAAACTCAACTGATATGGTGCTAGTCGAAGTCACTAACCCCTAAAACTCAGGTGTATGCAATCAGAGAAGAGAAATTTTATTGCATTATATACAAGCAGTGTATACACACACCAGTCACCAAAAGAAGTCAATTCATTCCAGTAGAGTAATGCATATATCACAGAAGTTGAAACTGTTTTTAAAATTTTCTTTCTAGAGAGCTCAATCGTAATGAGAGCATAATATATTAGTCATCAACAGACAAGCCAGTTTTGCTGTATCACAGCTCATCAATATGGCTAGACACATCCACTTGCTTCTGGCCGGGATCAAAACTCAACAGATTTGGTGTCAGTCAGAGTCACTAACCCCTAAACCATAGGGGTATGGAATCAGAGAAGGAAACTTTTACACATGCCAGTTACTGATAGTACTCAATATATATATTCCCAAACTAACAGATTAATCTGCTAGACTACTTCTATAGAATTCTTTTTGTCCTTTCTCTTCAATGAAATCATCAGGCATTTCTGATTATATATATGAAAGGAAAAGCATTGTCCCCAATATCTTTGGAATCAAGTAAAATTACTAGACAGAGAAGAACACAGAAAGAATAAGTGCATATGTAAAGGTGTTAGAACCTTCTTAGTAGTCCTAGCATAGAAATAAATACAGCATCCAAAAATAAAAAAAAAGCCTTGGTGAATGCAGTCAAGCATGGACAAGTAGCAGCAGCTGCAGTCTTAGTTGCAGATAAATGTAAGACTCCAAGTGCTACATTCAAGATTGTCCCACAGTAGATTAATGTTGCTTTAATTGTGAACTCAAGCCATGATCTGGATCATGCAGACTGGGACTCAGTGGAAATGGAGCAAGCAATAACTGAACAGTACTAAATAAGAATTAGACAAGATATCCCAAGACATGGGCAGTGGAACAAGAACAATCTAGTTCCCTCTATAAATTAAATAAAGTGTTCAATTTGAAATTGCCTGAAGTTATATGAATTGACAAGCACCTGATGAAGACTGGAGGGCCCAATGTCAAAAACCTTGTGATAACAACAACAAAGATGAGGACAATAGACTGCATGTAAATAATGCTTGTACCAGAAATTCAGGCAGAATTCTAACATATTTAAACTCAATAATAAATGAGATATCTGTCAATGAATTTAATAGCTTTATCTAATCCTGACAAGCAAGATAGTATTTCTGCAAAACTTCAAGTTGAAATAAGTTATTGGCACTTTTATCTCTGTCTGTCTGTCCGTCTGTCTGTATAAATATATATGATAACTGCCACTTCTTTACAGAATCTCTTCAACATTGACCTGTGCAGCCATGAGCCTGCAGATGACTTTGCAAACCAGACTCACTCCTGCATGCACTTTTACATATATGACACAAAGTCTTCTAGAGAATACTGAAAGTGATTTTCTTTTTGTGCACTCTCATGCACCAGTTAAGCCCTGGGTAAAACCTGCAATTTTTTTTTTACAAAATTGACATAAATATCTTGCTGGTCTGTCAGAAAGGACATTTACATTTAGTTAGCATTGGACTGTCAATTTCCATGTCATCTTAGATGACTTGCAAATGTAGCATGAGATAGAGTAATCATCCCGCAGATGTTACATACATGCTCAGATTGGATATTTTCTTAGATTGAGTTTACATCACCTCTGCTAAAACCCTTTTCAACTTCAAATGCTCAAATCTTTTAACCTCAAAATGATTGCTCCCATCAAAAATTAACTTTCTCCAACTGGACTTATTTTCTACATCTTTTCTTCAGTCTTTGACACTACTTTCAAGAGTTTTGAGAGGGTAATTAACAACACACACACACACACACACACACACACACATATATATATATATATATATATATATATATATATATATATATGTGCCAAAGTGGTTTAGAACATTCACTTTCTGACCATGTAGCTTGGGTTCTAATCTCACCATAGTGGATTTATCTGGAAGATGACTTCTTGATCTTATTGGTCTAGAGAAGGTGATTCCAGCATGCTGCATCTTTGGAAAGTGTCTGAAAACAATACCCCTGGTTTACCCAAACCTTGTGACTGAAATTGGGTAGACAGAACCCTTTGGGTTTGTTGGTGGTTGTGCTTGCACACACAAAGTTTGAAGTAATCATGACTAAGGGCTCAAATATTCTAACCTTGTTTAAACTGTTGTTTATGCTAGATACTGCAGAATTACCCATAAATTGTAAATAAGGTTCACTTAGCATAGCTGCAGTATAAGCCACTGGTGGGCTCTGTGGCTGTTGAAGAAACACAAATGTGCCTGAGCAGGCATCTGTAACAGAGATTAACTAGCCACCCTAGTAGACAGGCATTCTTGGATTTGAGTGGCCAGCTATACTTTACCCCTACCCAAGAAACCCAGACCAACAGAATATCCTACTGCTATCAAAGAGCAGACTGGGATTTGTTCCGTGACTTCCTCTGCGATGTCCCTTGGAACAATGTTTTTAGTCTTCCTATCAAAGACTGTGCATCAGAGGTTTCCTCCTGGGTTAAGGCTGGCATCGATGCACTCATCCCTGCCAGGAAATTTCAGCTTAAATCCCATTCGTCTCCCTGGTTCCCGCCTGCTTGCTCAGCCGCCATTGCCCACCGGAATCACTTCTTCCGGCTTTATCGTAGCCACGTGTAGGACCAAAACAGGCGCCTTTTTGTCTCAGCTTGTAATAAGTGTAAAAAGATACTTAACGATGCTAAGATGCTGTTTGCTGCCAAAGACTACTGGCGCCTCTGCAAACGCGCGCTTAGCAAGAGTAAGTCCTCAATACCCCCACGAATAAATGAGTTTGAGGTCCTCACCTCCTCAGCGGATAAGGCTGAATGCTTTGCCCATAGATTCTCAACCAATTTGACTCTGGATTCGTCTGGAATCCATACACCCGATTTCATGAAATAACGCATGAAATATTAAAAATCATATATATGTATATACAGGGTGGCCCATAAGTCACTTTACATTTTAAAAATTAAATAAATTTTTTTCTATTAATATATTTTTATTTCTTTTTTCAGAATTATTAAATAGAGTCTGGACATTTTTGGTATGGATAAGTTTACAAGAAAACAGTGAGGGAAGGTAATTGAATTTTACTTTGAAAATAGATGGTCAATTGTTGCAATGCAAAGATCTTATATGCGCCATTTCAATGTTCAACATCTTCCGATTAGGCCTGCAATAATGAACTTAGTGACACGTTTTCAAGAGCAGGGCTCTGTAAATGATAGGTCTAGACGTGGACGAGGTCGCATAGTACGTACACATGAAAATACTGAAGATATGAGGTGTAGCATTGAAGAGAACCCAACCACATCCCCTTGAAGGCATTCTCAAGAACTTGGCATTTCACGGAGTTCTCTGCAGTGCATTCAAAAAGACTTGCACATGTATCCCTACAAGGTTCAATTAGTGCAATCTTTACAACCAGCAGACTTTCAGAAACGACTAAATTATGCTGTCAGGCTTCAGGAAACTGCAAGAAATGACAGTGAGTTTATTCACAAGTTGATCATGGGAGATGAGGCTCATTTCCATTTGAATGGGTATGTCAATAAGCAGAATACCAGATTCTGGGGCACCGAAAATCCATGCCAAGTTCATACGAGTCCAATGCACCCAGTAAAAGTCACAGTATGGTGTGGAGTAACCTCAGAAAGGGTTATTGGGCCCTTCTTCTTTGAAAATGCTGTGACTGTAACTGCTGAGAGATATAGAGATATGCTAGTGAATTTTGTTCAACCTCAGTTAGCAAACATGCCAGGGTATTGGTGGCAACAAGATGGAGCAACTGCACATACAGCTTTAGCCACAATGCAGTTGTTAACTGCGATGTTTCAGGATAAAAAAATCTCACGAAATTCCGATTTTGAATGGCCTCCACATTCACCTGATTTGACAGCACCAGACTTTTGGCTTTGGGAATATCTTAAAGAGAAAGTGTACGCAAACAAGCCTCGAACCATCCAAGAACTTAAGGCAAACATATGACAGGAAATTCTTTCCGTACAACCTCCGATGTTAAGAACTGTCATGGAGAATAGCTTAGAAAGAGCTCAACATTGCAAAGCCGAGAATGGAGGCTACTTAAGAGACATTATCTCTCGTCCTTAAGTCAGAACAAATTTCCACACTCTAAACTGTGTAATAAAAAAAGAATTAACTAAGTGCACTCATTTAAGAAACAGTTGTTTCATTTTCAAACTGTAAAGTGACTTATGGGCCACCCTGTATATATATATATATATATATTGATTGTTTAATATTAAACAATCAATATATATATTGATGCATGGCCAAGTGGTTACAGCGTTCGCTTTCTGACCATGATACCTGGGTTTAAATCTCACTATAGTTGATTTGTCACGAAGGTAGCTTTATGATGTTATCAGTCTGGGGGAGGCATCCCCAGCATGTGGTACCTTTGGAAAGTGCCTGAAAACCATGCCACAGGTTGATCAAAGCCTTTTGAGGGAAATTGGCTCTTTTTGAATTTATCTCAGGCATATATTTCTCAACTTCTAAAGTTTTCTGTACATCTCAAACTCTAATCATATCCATAACTGACTTATAGCATTTTTTGGCATGGCTATATCCTTCCTCTTCAGTTGGACATTAACTCTATTTTTTATTGTTCCTTCTTGTTCCATTATTCTTTATTTATTTTTTTCCATTTATTCATGGTTGGGCTAGCTCAAAGATACAAGTCATCGTAACTGAGGGTTTGAGTGTCCTGGTTTTGTTCAGACTGTTGTTCATGCTAGATAATGCACTCTCTCTCACTCTCTCTCTCTCTCTCTCTCTCTCTCTCTCTCTCTCTCTCTCTCTCTCTCTGAAATTGTAACTAAGGTCTGCTCAGCATAGTTGCAGTATAAACCACAGGTGGGTTCTATTGCTGAGCAGGCTAGCCGCTCCAGTAGATGGTATCCTTGAATATGAGTGGCCAGCCATTATATATATATATATATATAAGAATACAGATATCAAAATACATACATATATCAAGAACACTTTACTATGTATGATTATGATGTACCAAACTTCAAAAATTTTTTTTGTTTTTTACTTTAGGGCAATATCACTTTTCCCAATTAAACTTGTCTCCCCAAAATATATTTTCTCACTTATTAGTTTTTGTTGTAAGATCTTTGCTAGGATCCATTCTACAATAATAAAAAGGATTCCAAAATCAGTTATTTCTGTGAATGACTCATAAACACATATCTTAGTCAAAGAACACTCAGGCAGATTTGTGCTTTAATCTCTTTCCCACAGTTATTCTTTTCATCTGAGTTTCACCAACCTACAACTGAGCTGGGTTTTGCTAATTCCTGACTCATCACTTCCCAATACCGATCTATACGCAAACTTCAGTGGAGTCCTCATTACAATATTTATTAATAAATTTTCTTTATAGTTGTAAGAACTTCATTTTTCTACCAAGAGTTCATTACTGTTTTTAATAGCCACCACATCATCAGAAAACCTGGAGCATCTAGATTTGTAACTTCATCTTTATCACATTAGTGACCCAGCAAATGAACAAAGGCACTAGCCAACAATGACCATGGCCTTTTACACTTACTATTATTATACTGTTTTGGTCTTTTCTTCAAAGTTCTTTTTTTAGAATCTATCAATTCCTTACATTTTTATTTGATTTTTTCTTTTTCTTTTTTAAGAATGCAGATGCCTAAAGAAAGTTCTATAATGTTTCAAAATTTTGTTTTTCTCCGCATTGTATCAAACCTGTAAACATCTCAATGCATGACCATAACACATCACTCATTGCTTTCTCATGGAAAAAATACTGTTCAAGCAAAGCAATGGCTTGATAAATGTTATTCAGACTCTGCTCCATCAGAAACAATGGTTAAGAGGTGGTATGCTGACTTTAAATGTGATTGTACAGACACAAATGATGCTGAACACTCAGGTCTCCCAAAATCAACAGTTGTCCTGCAAAAACACCAAAACAATCCCCAGACATGTTTTGGCTGATCGTAAATTGAAGTTGCATGAGACAGCAGAGGAGTTGAACATATCAGAAAGAAGTGTATTCAACATTTTGCATGAACATTTGTCAATAAGAAAGCTGTGTTCAAAGTGGCTGCCATGTTTGCTCACAGTCGATCAAAAACAACAATGCATCAACAATTCAGAGCATTGTTTGCAACTGTTTCAATGCAACAAGAAGGAGTTTTTTGTGTAAATATGTGACAATGGATAAAACATGGAACCACCACTTCACTCCAGAGTCAAATCAGCAGTTAACTGGTGCACAGCAGCAGGTGAAAGCAGTCCATAGTGACCAAAGATGCAAGCATCGGCAAGTAAGGTTTTGACCAATATAATTTGGGATGTGCAAGGTATTTTGTTCATCAATTATCTTGAGAAAGGAAGAACCATCAATAGCAAATATTATATAGTGCATTTGAAGGAATAAATTAACACAAATGAAGAAGAAAAAGTGATCTTTCACCAAGTTGATAGCAACAATAGCAAAACTACATGAATTGCACTTCGAATTGCTTCCGCATCCACCCTATTCTTCAGATCTGGCCCCCAGTGACTCCTGGCTGTTTGCAAACCCCCAAAAGAATGCTCCAGGGAAAGGGATTTAGCTCCTATGAAGAAGTGATATTGGAAACTGATATTGTATTTTGAAGCCAAAGACAAATAGTTCTACAAAAAAAGCATCAAATTGTTAGAGAAGTTTTGGAATCAGTGTATCACCCAGAAGAAAATTATGTTGATGAATAAAGTCAAATTTTGCCTAAAAGTTGTTGTTTCATTAGTTAGGCCTGGGATTTATTGAGTGATTTACCACAGTCACCAGGAAAGAGTTAATTCTAATGAATAGAAACCAGTTAACCAAAGAGCAGAATAATACTTGTTAGGATAATTTTCTTCCAATAATTAAATGCATCACTTGAAAGATAAATAACTCAAATAATTATTTTCAGGGAGCTTAAAAGAAAATTGAATTAAACATTTAGTACAAAAAAATTTATATAGTCATCTGCAGACAGATCTGTTTCACTGTATCACAGCTCATCTGTACGATTAGACATCTGATTGCTTTTAGCCAGGATTGAATATATATATAGACATTGTGGACATATGAGTCAACAGCTATTGATTGTTGCCAAAATATTAACTATGTTCAGGAATTTTCAAATATCTCTTTTCTTAAAAGAAATATTCCTCTACATACATAACCATAAAAATTTTAATAAATTAAAAGTAAAGGGTTAACTCAAAACCTTTTATTATTTAAAATAAATAATTTATCAAATTAGATAAAATAATCAATAATAATTACATTAAAAACTAAATAAATATATATAAGCAAATAAAATAATAGTTCAAAAACATTTACTCACTTTCATTTACCAGACATTAAATTATATCAATTAGAATCCTATATACTTTATAGTTAGTGTTAAGAATATTTTAGGGCATACTTAAATTTAACATTTGTTAAAAGTTAATCACACACACACACACACACACACACACACACACACACACACACACACACACACACTAATCAATTCACCCCAAGCAAGTTGACATTGTCACAAAGATGTAACAAGGGGATATTGGAAGTAAAAGAGAATAAGAATTTTATTCCATCCATAACCTCGATGATTATTTCCATAGAATTGAAAATTGTGTTATATCAGTCAGTTAAGTGCCATGCGCGATACACACTTGGGCGATCATGTCTCGAAAGAGACATGACTGACTGGGTAGAAGATTATCCCGCAGTAGGTTGCCATTGCTTTCTGCGGTAGACTGGTTGCCGACCAAGGCTATAGAACCCAATCTGTCCTATTATTTAACCCATAACTGGAGGGAAGAGATGGATTAATACCTTTCCCAAGGGTATTTGCGCATAGGTGTATGCAAGGATTTCAACTGGAATTCGAACTCGGTTCCCCGAGTTCTCGTTCCGAGCCGATATCCACTGCGCCACAACGCACATTGTGTTATATAAGGTTTGATTTAACTTCGATTAGACTGTGGAATCATTGTGGTCAAGTGGTCTAAGATGCACCAGATCAATTGGTGGCTTCTCCTAAGTTGTTAGGGGTCGCAGGTTTGAATCCTGTTGAATGACACATATTTTTGTAACAAAATAATCATAAATAATCAGGCTGGTAGAAATAAGCATATAAATGTACTGTTTGATTAAAAACAGAATATCTGCTCAAATATGACTAACAATTAAAAATAGTGTTCAAATAAATAAATAAAATATGTCAGTTGTTAAAACCATTTCATTAATCTTCGGGACTTTATGTAATATATTTGTATATATTTATGTAAAAGCTACTATATATATATATATATATATATATATATATATATATAATGGCTGTTATGTATGTATATTAAATATATATTAAATGGCTGCTGTGTGTGTGTGTGTGTATACAAGGTAGCCCACAAAAATGTACTCGCTTTTTTACTTCATTGTAAGTTGGAATATGTATAAACGTGCATTCAGTTTCACTTAATATTTAAGCCGTTAATCTTTAATGTAAGTCAATAAAGACTGCCATTATTGTCATTTAAAGAGTGGGTATATGTTTTGGTTGGGGGACACCCTTTATATATAAAAACAAAGATTGTATTTTACATGAAACAAACAGTTGTCCTGTGTAATTCTGAAGGATAACACTTTTAAGGCAAGCAACCTTTGCAAGTAGAAAACTCAATATTAAAAAAATGGAGAATTAATTGTAAATAAATAAAACAGGGGTTTATACACTAAATCATCTGAACTTAATATCTGGCTCCCTGATGAATAATGAATAACTTTTCTGTGAAACTCATAGTCAGGATGATAAGTCTGCACATTTTATTTTACTTATTTACATCTATCTGTACATTTTGGGATGGGATCAACTGTCTTGAATATTGTTAAAAGTAAGCCTTTTTTTTTTTTTGTTCGTTTTTGCCTAATTTTTGCTTAATTTTAAACTTTTCATGCCTAATTGAAGGATTGGTTTTTAGTAGAAATTCTTTGACTGGTGGATTCTATGTCTTTTTTTTTTCTAGTCTGTCTGTCAGTCTCTTTCTTTCTTTCTTTCTTTCTTTTTTCCTGTTACCTTGGTGTAGAGGTCACACTGGCTATTTAATTAACCCTCCCATGTCCAGCATTCTGGCCAAAAAGTTAAAAAATTATTTTTTTTTCAAATCACTGGCAGTAACAATGTACATTTTGGGACGGGATCAACTGTCTTGAATATTCTTAAAAGTAAGCCATTTTTTTTTGTTCGTTTTTGCCTAATTTTTGCTTAATTTTAAACTTTTCATGCCTAATTGAAGGATTGGTTTTTAGCAGAAATTTCTTTGACTGGACTTTGATTAAGTTAAAACTTAGTAAGTCACCAACCTTTTTTTTTTTTTCAATTGGAGTAGGTAGACTAAAATATCACCCAGTTCACACTCCACCCACATCTATTGAACAGGTGAAGAGGCTCATCCCTTGTTCCCTGTTTAGGATGTGGTTTCCGGCATTCTCTTTTCCAATCTTTTCACTCTTTTGTAGCCCCCTGTGCATCAGTGGCGTTACCGCCTTGCTTGGGGTGACATGATAAAAAAAAAAAAAATCTATCTATTTATTTATCTATATTGACTCAGAATGAGAAATCAGAAGGGTGAGTTTAAATTTTACTTGAATTTGTTACATTCACTTACATGCAAATACCATTGGGAAAGGTATGAATCCATCTTTTCTCCCTCCAGCTATGGGTTGAATAGAGTTCTATAGGTTTGGTTTGCAACCAGTCTACCACTGAAAAAAATGGCAACCTACTTCAGAAAAATTTTCTACCTAGTCAGTCATGTATTGAAAGAGACATGATTGCCCACACGTGTATCATCTATGGCATTTAATTGAGTGGTATTTATATATATATATATATATATATATATATATATATATATATATATATATATTCATTATTATTATTAATAGTAGTATTTTTTAATTATTATTATTATTAGCATTTTTCCTATTATGGTTTACATATTTTTAGTTATTAATTTACCACTAAAATTTTTTTATTTTATAATATATTTTTAAACTTTTTTTTAATTTTTTAATTTTTTAAAGTTTTTAATTATTATTAATTTTAGGTTTCTAGATTTTAATTTCTTTACTGCCACAATATTATTACTACAGATATAATAATATAATATTACTATTATTATTATGATTAAAATTAAATGGAAAAACTAACAATTATCTTTCGAGCATAAATTCAGCCCCTAATTTTTAAATTTTAAATTTCAATGTCATACATCTAAAACAAACAACTGGCAGTTCGGGTGAAAATTCATTTCTTTCATCAACGAAGGTTTTTTGTGCATCTTGTGAAGCTAAGATAAACCCCCTTTCCCTTATTCTTTTCTTCTCCTTTTCTTTCTCTTTTCTCTTCTTTTTAATATCTTTTTTTCCTTTTTCCTTTTTCTATTTCACTTGATTTATCTGGATAAATTTGAAACATTCATTGTTGCATGAATTTGGTCTGATGAGTGGCTGCGGCTGCAATATATATTATTATCAATGGATTTGTAAAAATATCTAACTTTTGTTTCCTGATTATAATACTCTGTTAAATTTAGCAACAAATTTTAACATTGAGTTCTCTTTGGAGTCTGTCTTTACTGGAATTTACCTTACCAAATTTCAAGGATTCTATTTCTTGTATATATAAATATATATATATATATATATATATATATATATACAAGTTTCATTAAAGACAACTGACAAGGTACTGCTGTAAAGCTTTTTATTTAATCTTTCTTCTGTTTGCATACACCAAACTCTGTCTGCAACATACTTGTACAAAATACAAATATAATAATGTCATCTACCTGTAAAAATGTCTAAAAATAATGGAAACATTAATAATAAAAAGAAAAAGCAAGGACTAAATAATAATAATGATGAACACCGTCACAACATGCTGACCATGTTTGAAAAATGAAAAATCATTCCCATCACAATAAATAAATATATATATATAATAATCTAAATATTCAGTAAAAAAATAAAAACATTTTTTATAATGGCTAATACAATGACGGAAAGCACTCAGATATATAAAACATTTGGACAGTTTATATACACTTTATATCCAGAAAAGAAAACATTTATATGAACACAAGAAAAAAAATGAATAAAAAGCTTAATCATACTACCTTGTTAACACATCGCGCAATAAAACCAACAACTTTTAGTTAAATTTTAACTTTATTCATCAACATAGTCTCTTTCTAGGGTGATACACTGATTCCAACGCTTCTCTAACAATTCGATGCCTTTCTTGTAGAATGATTTTTCTTTTGTCTCAAAATATGTCTCGGTTTCTGATATCACTTCACTGAGGCTAAATCTCTTCCCGGAGCATTCTTTTGATTTTCTGCAAAGTGCCAGTAGTTGCTAGGGGTCAGATCTGGAGAAGTGGGTGTATGCAGAAACAATTCGAAGTGCAATTAATGTAGTTTTGCCATCGTTGCAATTGACTTGTGACATGGTGCGTTGTCTTTATGAAAAATCACATTTTTTAGCAATTTCTTTCTTCAAATGTACCAATAATGCTATATAATATTTGCTTTCTCAAAGTAATTGATGAACAAAATACCTTGCGCATCCCAAAAATATGGAGGCCAAAACCTTACCTGCAGATGTTTGCATATTTGGTCGTTTTGGATGGCTTTCACCTACTGCTGTGCACTCAGCTGACTGCTGATTTGACTCCAGAGTAAAGTGGTGGATCCATGCTTCATCCACTGTTACATATTTAAGAAAAAACATCTTGTTGCATTGAAACTGTTGCAAACAATCTGAATCCTTGAAACATTGTTGTTTTTTGATTGACAGTGAGCAAATGTGACACTTTAAACGCAGCTTTCTTATTGACAAATGTTCATGAAAAATGGTAAATAGTGTATTTACCATTTTTCATGAACATTTGTCTTCTGATATGTTCAACTCCTCTGCTATCTCATGCAATTTCAATTTATAATAGGCCAAAATGAGTTTGTGGATTCTTTAGGTGTTTTTTGCAGGAACAACTGTTGATTTTGGGTGACCTGAGCGTTCAGCATCATTTGTGTTTGTACAACCACATTTAAAATCAGTATATCTTCTCTTAACCATTGTTTCCAATAGAGCAGGGTTCAAATAAGATTTATCAAGCCATTGCTTTGCTTGAACAGTATTTTTCTTATCAGAAAGCAATGCTTTATCAACACACAAAATTCAGATTTTTCCATTATTTTGAAAACTTGCAACAGTAGCTTCACTTAAATAACTGTAATTTTTTAACTAATAATCCAATTGGCCCCATCATTTTGTCATGTGCCTTTTGCTGGTTAGTACTTCATAAAATCACATGGATTTTTTATTAGTATTGCTATCTTTATGTCAGGCCCGGGACTTATTGACTGATATGTTAGTCATTTTTAATGAAACTTGTATAAAAGAGGGATTGCTGCCCAAATACACAATTATATATATATATATATATATATATATATATATATATTATAAATTATGTACCCACTCGGATATATATATATATATTTGAAATATTAGTTTATACACATCAAACTATTGCTGAAAATGGAAAGCATTATATAACCTATTTTTATGATTTCAATCTTTCTTGTGTTTCCTCCTTGTATAATTTACTGTTGCCTGAAGTCTTTATTCACTGTCTTTCATTGTCATTCCCAATATCTAATGAAAAAATTCAGACAAAACTATAAAAAAGTTTGTGAAAATTAAAATCATCACAGTCTATAAATCAATTTCCCAAGACAAAATATGCACATATATTCTAGTAGAATTTACTTATATTTGGCTGTAAAAAAAAAAAAAGAAAATATAAAATGGGTTATTAAAATAGTTAAATAAAAAGGACTAAAACTCATGAGTGAAGAATATTATTGACATTGTGGTCAAATGTTGATGGTATTCTTTTGTAAAATATGAGAGAAACATGTAAGATTGGAATCAATTTTTCCATTTAAAATGATTTGACTTCTGTGATGTTCTCCTATTCTTGGTATTGTTAATGGCATTATAGATGTGAAAGAAAAGGATGAAATCATGCCATAAAATGAGGCTACATTAATATGTAAATTATACAATGCCCATTTGCAAACATGCATATGTCAGCCATTGCAAGGAAGGTGAAAAGACTGAAAAATAGCAAAGACAAATATAGAAGGAGAAGGATATTAGTCATTATTAAACATGTGCGTTTTTTTGTCTTATCAGATTAATCATTACGTATTCATGAGAAATTATGGAACATCCAATCTCTGAATCATGCTTGAATTTATATGATTTGTAGAAAATTTATATGTGTCAAAAAAAGAAAGATATTCCTACATGATGAATCAAAATTACAAACTGTTTTAGAGTGAAACCTATCTATCTAGTTAGCTATCACAGTCTGTTGTTATCTACCTATTATTAATTTCTCTATTTATTTATTGTACTTTGTTAACACCACTTCAGTCTGTCCATTATCTATCTATCTATCTATCTATCTATCTATCTATCTATCTATCTATCTATCTATTTCACCCTGTTATTAATTTATATGCTTGTTTATCTCTTAACACTATCTCAGTCTGTTCATTATCTATCTATCTATTCTGAGTATAACACAGAGCAAACATGAGAGCAATGACAAGATTTTGGAGAGGGTGCAAACAAAAAACAATCTTATATGCAACATCTGAAAGAGACAGTTAAAATTTCTGGAATAAATATTGAGGAAGAAGGGCTCAGAGAATCTAATGTTCACTGGATGGATAGAGGGAAAGAGAAACAGAGGAAAGCAATGCAAGGCATACTTGATAGGCTTGAGCATGTGATGGCAAAGAATATTATTAATCAGTCAATTAAACATCTTGAAAAAGATAGTAGTGTGTTTTCTTCATTGCCTTCTCTATGGTTTAAAATTCAAACTCTCCCATCTCTTAAAATAGTGAGCATCCAAAACTAGAGAGCCTAGTCTACTCTGCTATTTAATTCTTAACTGTCAGTAGATCAGATATCATCATGTTTTTCCTAAAGGCATTTGTACAAAAATGAATGCAAGAGACTCGCTGAGGAAGCTGAAATTTTGGCACCAAGAACCATAGTGAATGCTGGTCAATCCCTTCATAGATAAAGGAGAAACTTGAAGCAACAGAAATGTGCTTCTACAGAAGGATGTCGAGGATAACATGAACCAAACATGGGAGCAATGACAAGATTTTGGAGAGGATGCATATAAAAAGGAAGCTTATACTTAACATCTGGAAGAGACAGCTGAAGTTTCTGGGACTGTAATGAGAAAAGAGGGCTTGGAGAATCTAATACTCATGAGGTAGATAGAAGGAAAGAGATGCAGAGAAAAGCAAGGCAAGGCATACTTTATGGGGTTGAGCAAGTGAATGGTAGAACAGGGTTTGGGAAAGATACCAAAAGAAAAAAGTGTAAAGAGTGACAAGGGATAGGGGTAAGTGGAGGTCCATGCTCACCTATGTCCTGAAAGGACACAGCACAAGAAGAAAAAGAAGAAGATGCTAGTATTCTTTCCTTTTTTATTTTTACTTAGTACTGTAATGTCAAGAAGTTGTGAAGAGCCATGATTATTCTTCTCTAGAAAGGATATATCATTTGAGAGAAGAATACTGTAAAAACATTTTGAAGTTCTTGCTCAACAAAGATTGCCTGATTTAGAATTTTGAATATTGTATGTTGAGTTTTACTGTTTAAACTTACAAATGATAGATGAATTCTTGCAAAATATGCCTACAACCAAAAGAAAGTAGAAATATTGGTGATGGAAACAGGCACCTTTAGTTCATGACTTGAACTCAACAGTAATGTATTTATGTCAAAGAAATGTTTACATTGTTAAAACCTGAAGCGGTCTGGAAAGAAAAATAAATGTTCTTGGTAGCCGAGATGTTGAGGGTCATTCAGTCATACACTGTTATTGAATGAGACATGGAAACAAGTGTCATTGCCGAAGTGATCAGAGATGATAAACGTGTCTTGGAGAATCAGATAATTGAATGACTTAATATTGCAAAGAACACACCAACCTTTATCACATAAAGTAAAGGAAATCTTGAAGGATAATATTCCAGTGAGATTGGTTGATTAATCAGTCAGTGTATACATATATAGGTAAGTAGGAAATGGGTAGGGAATAAGTTAATTATTGATGCACTGAAATATTGCTTGTCAGATGATGATCTTTATATGTTAGGAATATACTTTTGCCATTGTATCAGTTCTTGCTGTTTTCAAACAGATGGCATTCCCAGAAATGCGTGTGTGTAGCTTCAGATGGTAATGCATCTATAAGGAAGTACTATAAGCAAACTTGAAAAATAAGTGAGAATTTATTCAAGATCCTCATAATATCAGATTTTGACATTTTTGTCATTCAGACTTCAGCCATATCACAAGATGCTAATAAATTTAAGCAAACTTTCATCACTTATATGTTGGGAAAAGTGACTTAAATATTACTTGAGACCTTTGAACTAATTGACAGATAAGAGATGTTTGGAATAAAAAAGTGAACAAATTTTTTATTGTATTTTATTTTTTTCAAAATCCAGTTAAATAATCATTAAACTGATAAATTTTTTTTAAATCTTATTTTTATAACAGTCACTTTATTCTTTTAAAATTTCTAATTACAAATTTTAAATTTTCTGTTGACAAACATCAGTCATCATGTAACTGAATTAATTTTGAGTGGTAAAAAATGAATGGGGAAAAATAAACGTGTTTTAAGTGCAGAAAATTTAAACATGCAAATTTCTTAAAATTAAAACTTCAAATTAAATATTTGAATTATTGCAATACATTTTTATAAAAATGGTTTTTGATCATTGTTTTATTTAGTAGCAATAGAAAATGGATCCCTTATTTTATCAATCATTTGATATACAAAAACCCTAAAAACAATCAAAAACCTGTTTTAAGTGTGCAAAATTTTATCTGTATAACATTTTATTTGGACATATCTGGAGGCTATGTATGCAGGCTATAGACAATTTATTTGGTCTTCCCTCTTAGATATTTTTCTTTTTGTTTTATAATTGGAATTACCTCAATCAAGCAAGACAGTAAAATCACAAACAAAATTAGGAAGCAGACACATTATGAAGGATCAAGAACAATGAAAAAGTAATCAGGAACAAGAAAGATAACAACTGACATTGCATTTAAATTTTTAAAGATCAAAGTTGACTGGAAGGCACAAAACTGGAAGAGTGCTTCATGACCAAGAAGTGCATGAAAAGAAATTGTTAGCATAGCACTTATAGTTATATCTAGCCAATTGAACTGTAAATTGATGTGACCTTTTTATCAATCTAATACTCTGCTTAAATTCATAAAGTTTAAGTACCATAGCGAATAGTTCATTCAAACAGTTATCATAAAAGTATTTATTTAAAAGGTACAAAAGGAGGCAACTTTACAAGTAAGTGACTGAAGCTTTACCAACAGATCAAAACTAATAAAATTGCTGATTTCTCTTTGGATTTTATCAAGGAGCTGGAGATAAAAAAACAGGAGTACTGGAGATAAATAGCAGTGATATTCAAAGCATTGATGAATGGTAGACTTATAGATATGTAAAAAAAATTCTAGAGAGAAAAATTGTCTAGAACAACAGAATGAACCAACTTTCTTAGCAGTAAATTTATTATAGTCTTGTCCGCAGAGAATGTGAGCCTGAGAAAACACAATGAGTCACTCTCCTGCATGTCAGCATCAGTCATGCTAGTGGAAGACAGAAAGGAGCATCTCTTACAAAAACACAGCATGACAAGTTTTGTCCTTTACAAAGCAACAGACATTGACTTATATGTATGTGCAGTGTATATAGATAAATTGTCGTCTAAATTGCACAAAAATGAAAATAACAATGACATCTCATTTTAACAGATATATTTACCAAAATTACATAAAAATATCATGAAATACTAAAGAGTAAATTTATTCAATGAAATTGCCATTGGTTTTAACCACATGGCCTCCAGACGACTTTGGAATTTCCTGTCACTCGTCTGGATAGTCTCCTTGTTAAAGTTGGTAAATGCTGCCATAATCCTTGCCTTCAGTTCATTTCTGGTATTAAAAAGAGTTTTGTTGGCCTCTTGCTCAACTCTGCCTTACACATAATAATCAATGGGTGTGCATTTTGAGGTGTCAGGTGGTCAGATGTTAGGAGTAATGTGGTTGCAAAAATTGTCTGACAGCCATGACTAGATCCTCCTGCTTGTGTGGTATGGTGCAGAAGCCTGTTGCTATACATAATGTCTTGCAGCAACCACCCTTCTAACCTATAGCAGCACTACCTTCTCAAGGCACTTGATATAGGCCTCCAAGGTAAGTTTGGATCCCTAACCAACAAATTTGGGAGTTCTTTTCTTAAAAAAATGATCAAAGTGAGTTTTCCAAGCTGCCGTATCTTCATAATCCTCATTAGAATCAGCCAACTCTTTACGATTCCTCTGCACTGTCCTCAGATTGACACTCAAACACTTTGAAATGTTCATATAAGAGCTTCCAGTGTGAATGTCAAGCAGTGCTACATGCTGTTTCCAAATTTCTGCCAGAGTGAATTGCATCATGGTGCTTTTTTTTCTAACAGATGGTACCCAACTAATCCTATTATCCTGTGCAGTTGACAAAATCAAAAACAAACAACATGCATGCACAAAATGAAAAATACAAAATGGCAACAATTTACCCATCACTGCCGATAATAGATACGTTGAGCAAAGATGTGTTAATTTAAATAAGATATGAGTATTAATTTATATAATACACAAATATTGAATGTATTTGAAAATGTATAAACATGAAATAGATTCTTGTGTGTGCATGTGTTTTAGGAACAGTGATAATTGTAAATAAATATGAAAAGTATATATGCTATATGTCAACACTGGATTGGCCATGAAACAGCCTTAATCTGGACACAGTTGTAAATTGATGAGAAATTGTCAAAAGCAAAGTTGCAAAAAAAAACCAACCTTCAAGTACGGAAGCACTGAGAGAGGCTATTAAAGAAAAGTCTGGGCAAAAGAAATCCTGGCTGACAAGTGCAACACCTTTTGATACTTAGCATGTCCCACCACATCCAAGCAGTCATCAAAAGCAAAGGTGATGATTTAAAATATAGAGAGTTGAACTATTTGCCTTGAAATGAATAGAAAATATTTCATGTAAAATTTGTGAGTAAAATTGAATTAGTCTCCCATAAATTATGAAATTATTTGTTCCTGTGTTTTTTAACTTTAAGGTATGATCTTAAACTTTTGTTAATCACTATAAATTGTGTGCATGTCTGCGTATGTGTAAATGAGTTAGTTAATATGTTTAATGGCATATCAACTTCTTATGGGTTATGTAATCTTGGAGATTAATTTATTTGCGAGCTTTGAAGTAATAAAAATATGATATGTTATTCTCCTTTTACAATTGAGTACATGGTAGATAATGCTCAGTTTTATGCATATACATGTTTGTGTGAACAGTTACTACAGGTAGCAATATGTGTTTTATATTGATTTTTAAGGATTTTGGAATGCAGTTTGATTTAAAAAATCATATGATATTATATAGATTAATATCATGAACTACCATGTTGGTTGTTTGGTTGATTTTGTTTAATGACATATCAACCATTATGGGTGATATCTTGGCTTCAACTAAATGTATTTTGAACGCAATTGCATGCCTGCAACTACAGATAAAATATATTGGTAATTATGTATTGTTGGTCTTTTTTTTTGTATAAAAATATATTGATAGAATCTTTACTATTAAAATGTACCTGTCTATGTTTTGGATATGAGCTATTGTCACTATTTACACTGTTCAGTCTGTTATCCTCATCCTTGTCATATTCAAAGATGAGGACAACAATCTGGATAATGTAGTGTAAATACTAAAATGTATTTTTATACTTTCATATTGTTTTTGTTTGGTGTGGCTCACTATATACCCATTGCTGGGTTCCTAACAGTTGCTACCACCACTTGTCACTGTGGACCTGGAAACAAAAGCAATTAAGAGTGTGTAAATGAGGGAATGCACCACTTATGAGAATCTGACTAAATAACCAGACAACAAACTTTTTGGGGAAGTGGAAGCATTTTTTGGGTTGACCAAAAAACTTTTCACCACCACTATACAATGGAATCCTTTTTGGATCCAATGAGTTAAAGAAATATAAAAAAGAAATTAGGATTTTTTAGAATGTATTTTGTACTTACCTCAAAAGCTGCTCTCCTTCCCAGTTATAATGGGCAAATATCAGGTGTAATATCACAAACCCACCCACCCAACCTAAGAAATACTCAGTCCTATTTTACTTTTGGTAGATGTGGTAGGGAAGGTCTGCATGTGTTTAGTAAAATAAATGATAAAATTTTGCCATGGAGAATGGATTACTTGCTAAGGATCGGCTGTTGATGGGATGTGGGTACAATAAAATTTTATAGAATTGTGTGTACATTTTTTAAATAACAGACTGACTTAGGTTTTATAAACTTACATAGACAGGAAACCTGCTAAATATATAAGGAATCAGGGTTCTTTTAACCTTCCTTGGATTCTATGCATATATAAATAAATCTACATTCTCTCTCTTGAGGAGTAATACAAACAAATGGGTTAACACTCAACTGTTCATAGTATTTACTTTTTTAAAGAGTGCTTGATATTTAGTAGAGCAATATTTATAATAATATTTTTATTGTAAGTGCTTATAATAAAAAGAGAGTTTATAGCAACACAAGTGCTGTCATGTTTCAGTACAACTTGTTAGTATCTCATTTGGCAGCGAAACCCTTTCACTACCTGGTAAGATACTGACAAGTAGTATCAAAGCACAACACTTCTTGTGTAGCTGTAAAGTATGTTTTTATTATAAATACTTACAATAAAAGTATTACTATATATATAATGTGAAGAAGTTTATCACTTAGCTGAGCAGTGTTATTTCAGTCATGCCAAATTTGAAGTTTTGTGAAAACATTATCATAATGTCTTTGCTCTTCAGGATCATTTACTTTTATGCTGCTTTTTCCCAATTTTTTTTATATTTATATGAAGTTTGGTGTAATTGATATCTTTGTGTGTGAGTGCCTCTTTTGCTGGATAAATGTTGTTTTTTTAAATCATGTAGGGTTTGTTGGTGGCTTTTAATTGTGTTGATCTTTTGAATCATGCTTAAACATATGCCTACTTAATTGCTTTATATTGAGCTGACCTATTTTTACCATTTTTGCCTGTCCTCTTTACTTTGTTAAGTTGATCATTTTTTACCCTTTAATAAAATTTCTTGAATATTTAGGATGGTAGATGAAAATAAATAAATATACTGTTATGTAGTGTTACTAATTCACAGGAAGTGGTAAGCCCTCAACTGCCTCCTGAGTAATAGCTGTAGCTATTTATGCACTTGGTGATTTCCTATGTAAATGAGTCACCTCATCTCCCTGTTTTATCCCTTTATTTTTGCTTGTACTTCACCTGGAAGCTTCTGTCTCCTCACTATCTTCTTCCCCCTCCCTCATGATCATTTTCTTTTTTCATAAGAGTGTTCCTCCAACAATTGTTCCTTTTCAGTGTCTATACTGGTCTCAATTTCAATGTCTAATTTGTCTTGTCTTGACACTTTTGCCTTCATTACTCTTTGAGTCATTGTACATTTCTTCATTACTATCATGTCTAACTTGGTCTGTATGCACTAATATCTCATTTTCATTTTCTCTATCATCATAGTGTTCTATCCACTTTGCATTATGAATCTTGACTCTTGTAGATTAGATTCATTATTCTTTTTATACTATAGATTTCGTTGGTGGCATAAGACATGGTAAATTAGATTTTAATTTGTTTACCCATGAGGGCAGACAGATTTTTTTTTATCTTCCAGCAACAATCCAGGAAGAAATGTTTCTATTGTGATGTTAAGAAAAGATCTGGGACCATCCAGACTAGAGTATTATTCTTCTTTTATGTTCCATTTTCCTTCAGAACATAGGTGATCATGGCCATCTGTACCATGAGTATCAGATTTTCCAAGCCCTCCTTCCTCATTACATGTCCCAAAACCTTCAGCCATTTTTTCTTGATGATAAGTATAAGTTTCCTTTTCATTTCCACCCTCTACAAAATCTTGCAGTCTATGGTATCCTCAGCATTGTTCTGTAGAACCACATTTTGGTAGCTTATAGCCTGATGTGAAGTGAAGTTTAGCACTCATCAGTTGCTAAGCTTATCCTTATTTATTCTCACTGACGAGTTATATAGACTCTCTCTTGCACTTATGCAAATTAGGCATATTAATTTGCCAGTGTCATTACATCTCCCGGAAACGTATAGGTTTTATACCTCTAGCATTGCCTTGCAGTACTTGATCTTTGTCCAAACTTTCCAGCTCATTCTGGCCCACTTGATCCTGCATTACTTCATCTTCTGATGTTTCATTCTGTAACGGTTGTTCTAATGAATCATTAACGGATGAAAATGTATCCATTTCTTCCTCATTTTGCTCTTCATATTCACCCTGGGTCCTTATTTGATCTGCATGGGCTAATATACTGTTGCTGTTTTCTCTATTTATTATAGTTGTATTGTGGCCTCTTTGCATGATAAATTCTGCCCTTTCCAGATTAGTTTCTTTGTTCTTTTTGTACCACATTTTTTCATTTGTGAAATACAGCATTGTTAGTGGAGTTGTAATTTGTCTTCCCATTAAAGCTGATGAACTTTCTAGTCTTCCAGCGTGTGGTATTGTTGAATAGTTTAAAATAGTTTTTGCTGAGAGCATGCTTTTAGTCCCTTTTTTACGGTGTGCACCATTCTTTCTGCTAACCCATTCAACTGAGGGTGATATGGGGGTGTCTTATACAGTTTAAATCCTATTTTTTCTAACCATAAATTAAGATTGTCATCACAAAATTCTGGTGCATTGTCAGATACCAGGGTTTTTGGTATGCCATTTCTGGGAAATATGACTCTTAGAATCTGTTTTATCATAGAACTTTTCTTCTCTGGCACCTGGATTATTTCAGGCCAGCCTAAAAAAGAGTCTACTAGAATTAATAAGAGTTCCACTCCATTAATATACGCATGATCCATATGCACCCTACTCCATTACTCCACTTCTCTGGGCCACAAATGTAGTCTGTGTCAAATTTCTTAATTTTTTACATTTTTTGCACCTTTTTATATATATTCTTTTTATATATTCTTCAACATCTCTTGAATATCTGGGCCACCATGCTTCCAATTTTATCCTTTTTTAAGTGGCCGCTACTCCACATTGTATATTTGTATATCGTCATGTACACTTTTTATTACCAATTTTCTTTGTGTTTCTAGGGGAACTACTAGATCCCCATTATAAACCACTTCATGTTCTATTGTTAATTTCTGTCTTATTTCTTTGTAGGGTCTTTCCACCCTAGAACAATTTCCCCATGAATTTTTTCTTATTCTCGATAATATCTTACTTAGTACTGGATCATGTTTAGTTTCCACAGCCATTCTATCTAAAGATAAAACATCAGTCTCTACCTAATGTAAAAATGCATCTTCAAATTCTTCTTCTGTTTTATCTTTTGTCTCATTGTAAAATCGCAATCTTGATAGTGTGTCTGTGTGTGAAATTGAATTACCTTTGATATATTCTATATCAAAGTCAAATGCCATTAATCTTATTGCCCATCTTAGTATCCTCGATGTCGTGACTTTAGGTAATTCTTTTCTTGGGTTAAATATAAACTCTAATGGTCTATGATCAGTTCTTAACAGAAATTTTTTCCCAATTAAAAATTGTCCGGCTCTAGTAGTTGTCCACACAATAGCTAATGCTTCTTTCTCTATATTTGAATAATTAAATTCAGTGTTCCTTAGTCTTCTTGATAAATACATTATCGGATGTCCTTTTTGTGGTAATATTCCTGATATTGAATGTTCACTTGCATCTGTGGTTAATGTCATGTCCTTTTTTGGATCAAACATTTTCACTACTGGTCTCTTTGCCATAATTATTTTTAATCTGTCTAAAGCTTTTTGTTGTTCTTCTGACCAAATAAATTCAACATTCTTTTTTCTTAAATTTTCAAACAGTTCAGTCAAGTCCGTGTATTTTGGTAAATATTGCCTGTAAAGATTTACCAATTCCAAAAAAGACTCCAGTTCTTTCTTATTTGTAGGTGTAGCTACTTTTAGTATTTTTTCTATTAAGGCTTGGTCTGGTGATATACCTTCTTTTAAAATGGAATAACCTAAAAAAATATGTTACTACAATTGCTTACGCATTTTTTTCATTTATTGTCATTCTAGTCTATTCAAGTTTCTGTTGGTTTTCTTTTTTAATTCCATTTCATTAGTGGCTCCTATGCATATATCATCTTGGTAACAAATCATATTTTTCATATTTCCTAAAACCTGTTCAATGGCTTTTTGAAATATGGCACTTGCGGTTTTTGTTCCATATGGCATCCTTTTCCATCTTAGTAACCCTATTGGCGTATTTATCATAGTTACTTCTTTAAAGCTATCGTCTATCATTACTTGATGGTATGCCGTTTTTAAATCTATTTTTGCAAAAACGCTCATTCCTGCCAGTGCATGCAATGCAACTTCAACATTCGGTATGGGATACGAATTTGAACAGATTTTATGATTTAAACCTATTTTGTAATCTCCACAAATACGTAAATCACCATCTGTCTTCCTCAACACTACAATGGGTGATGCCCACTTGCTACTCCCAGGGGGAACATGTTCAAGAAGGTCTTGTTCTATTAATTTTTGTAATTTTGTTAATACTAATGGCAACAAATGTACTGGTGCTTTTTGTGCCTCATAATAAGAAGGGGAAACATTTTCTTTTAATTTTAAATTCGCTTTATAGTTTTTTAAATTTTCGGTGTTTCTATATTTTTATCTCATTAATTACTTTAGTTGAATTTATGTTAAGCACGTCGCTTCCCAGAAGTCCGTGGCTCTTTTTACAACTTGTGACAATTATAGGTATTACTTCAAATTTACCTTCTAACTCCAAGGAACCTTCAAAGTATCGTAAAGCTTTTATGACCGACCTCTTTTGTGAACTGCTCTTTTGTAATTGTGTAATTCCAATGCATTCCCAAAATTTTTTTGGTATCGGTGTTACTTCACTCCCAGTATCCATTTGCATATCTAAATTGTAGTTGTTAATTTTAATCTTTAATATAATGTCTTTTTTCTTTTGTTCAATTTTTTCTATATTCTTATTTTTTAATGTAAAGACCTCCATATTGGTTTCATTTTCTTCAACTGTTTCAACATTTTTCTTTTTTACTTTGCATACTACTTAAAAGTGGTTCTTTTTTTAAGCAATTTTTACAGGTTTTTCCAAATACTAGGCATTTTTCCTTTTTTATTTCGTGATCACGTCCACAATATGAACATTTTTTTATCTTTTTTACCATGTACATTTCAGCGGATATTTTTTTGCTGGGTTGACTTTTATGATGGTTGTATTTCTATATTAATTCTTGTTGTATAAAATCAATGCATGTATTTAAAGACATATTTCCTATTTGTAGTTGTTTCATTTTTATTATTATTTGTGCATATACCTTCAATTAACCTTAATTGAATCAAGTCCTCTTCAATAGTTTGTCTGTCTTGTCTGAGTTTTTCAAATTTGTAATATCTACTTACATTTCATAGATGGTGTGGATATTTTATAATTGGTTTGTTAATTTCTTGTATCAATGACATGAATTTCGTTCTTTCCGCCACTACTAGTCTTTTCTTGGGTCTCGTATTTCTCCTTATAATCTGACATATTTTTTCGAAAGTCAGGTCTTCCAAGTTTGTGGGATATGTGATGGTGGAGACTTTCATTATCGCCTTGCATTCCACTGTAGCCAAAAATAAATCTGTAATTTCATTTTCGCCTCCCTTCTTCTTGTTGTCTTTCAGTGTTTTACTTCTCGCACTGACAGAAAAACAGCGAATCCATGAATCTACCAAATCTGGATCTTCTAAAGACAAATGGTATCCTATTGGCGATGCCATGGATGTGAAGTGAGGTTTAGCACTAATCAGTCGCTAAGCTAGTCCACTTATTCTCAGTGACGAGTTATCTAGGCTCTCTTGCACTTATGCAAATTAGGCATATTAATTTGCCAGTGTCACTACACTTAGTTTTTTTTCTTCTCTAGGACTCTTTTTTTTTCTCTTTTAGCATACAGCAATATTTTTAGTCAAACAAAGTTTTAGACAAATGTCTCTTTCCTTTCTTTCCTTTAACACCTATCTTTTAAAGGCATTTCGATTTGAAGAGGCTAGGACTAAAAGAAAGATCAATACTTATCTTACACCCTTGGGGTGATATGTTTTTCTTTCACCAGTGATTTCTTGTTTTTACAAGGAAATATCATTTGCCTCGAAGCTATGAAAATTTCATTTCTTCTCCGGTGAATCTCAGATCATAACTGATTATTAATTTTAATAATCGCTCACAAGTGGGTCCCCTTTTTGGTGTGCAAAGCAACCTTGACCAGCCAGCAAGTGTGGGACTCTGCAGGCACAATTCTGTCATCTCCTTTTCTGGTTGACATCCACACACACTAATGGAACTGATTACATGATAATCGCTATGCGGGAGTGGGGTTGTTGTTCTTTCTTTGTTTACCTAATGTTTGCATGAAGAGACATGATAACTATCACCGATCTTTTCCCCCTCTTTTAATGATTGGTTTATGAAAATATGTGCTTGCAATTTTCACTTTCAAGTCTGATGGGTTGAAGTGAAGGTTGGGGTGTCTCTCTCTATGATACCTCGTCACACTATCCTTTCTTTTCATTGTAGACATATTTTCAGTCTGTTTGTAACAGTTTGCATTGTCCTTTCTGCTAATCCATTTCGTTGTAGATGATATGGTGGGGTTTTATATAATTGGCATCTAATTTTCTTCAACCATTGGTATAGTTATGCATCACAAAATTCTGGGACTTTGTCAGATACTAGTGTCTTTGGAATTCCATTTCTTGAAAATAAGATCCTTAACGCTTGTTTCACTGTCGAATTTCTTTTGGTAGAGACCTGTATTACTTCTGGCCAGCCTGAATATAAGATGTCAGTATTAATAATACTCCCACTCCACTAACATGGGCATGACTCATCCCAAGGTTGGGACTCTTTAGGCCATGTATGTGTTTTTGTCTATCTACATTTTCTTCTTTCAATGTACATTTTACACTTTTTTATGTATTCTTCTACATCTGTAAAAAAAGCCTGACCACCATACTTGCAGCCTTAACTTCCTTTGTGTAGATGTTATTCTGCAATTACATCATCATGTATTCATTTTATAATTTTGTTCCTTTGTATTGATGGTGGAACCACTACAACTCCATGATGAATTACTCCCTTTTCCACAGTTAATTTGTGTTTAACCACTTTAAAATGCCTTTCTGCTTGTGAGCAATTAATCTACTTGTTATTTTTTACCCTGAACAATATACCATTCAATATGAGATCTTACTTTATATTCTCAGCTAATTCATCTATCAAAAAATATCAGTTTCAACCCAGTGTAAGAAATCAGCTTCAACTTTTTTCTCCTTTTTCTTACTTCATGAAGTAGTCAACCCTAACCACGAGAAAACAATGACATGCAGAATGGTATTGCCTTTCACATATGTTACAAGGATGCATTTATATATAAAAATAATAATAATAATGTCTAAAAGTTGTAGTAAGGGATTGTATTGAGTCTTACATGTTCTTACAAAAAAGTTTTAATTCAGAAAGTAGTCGTAAAAATAAGGAAATTAGAAATTGAATGTTCGGAAGATGCCAGAATGCTCTAGTAGAGTCAAGAGAATTCGAAAGGTTCTAGAAATATGCAAAATAGATGTTAGCCCTTATAAAAAATAGGTTTTGGGCATGGAGCAGTCAGTTGTTACCAGGGTTTGCTGACGTTAGCAACTATGGTTCTGATTCAAGAATTTATATCCAGCTGAAAAATCTCATAGAAAGTCATACCAACTAAAATTTGAAATAGTTGTTAACAGGATGTGCTGACCTTATCAGCTCCAGTTTTGATTCAAGGATTTATATCCAGCTGAAAGAATCTCATAGAAAAGTAGTATTGACTAAAATTTGAAAGAGTTGTTAAAAGGGTTTGTTTGCTGTCATTGTCAACTCTGGTTTTGATTCAAGGATTTATATCCAGTCAAAAAAATCTCATAGAAAAGTCCGACCAACTAAAACCTGAAAGAGAACCTCATGGAATTATATGGGTAAATACATATTTTGACTCTTTCATTGACCAAATTAATAATTATTCTTTATATACACATTTAAGGATTTCCAAAAAGTATAGCACTTAAATTCCTTGCCAACTTTTTTTTTTTTTTTAATCATATCACCCCGAGCAAGGCGGTAATGCCACTGATGTGCAGGGAGCTACGTAAGAGTGAAAAGATTTGGAAAGGAGAAAGCCAGAAACCACATCCTAAACAGGGAACAAGGGATGAGCCTCTACACCTGTACAATAGACGTGGGTGGAGTGTGAACCGGACGATAGTTTAGTCTATCTACTCCAATTGAAAAAAAAAAAAAAAGAAAAAGAATTGGGTAACGGTATTTGACACCTTACCTTCTCCTTCTCTCCTTGTCACACTTGCCAGTAGTAAACGCTACATCTCTTGTTTTAAATGCAACAAAAACTGTATATTTGTAAATATTCTATTTAGTGTATTTTGTGAATTAAATATGTCTGAGGTTTTTATCTCTGAGTTTTGGTCAATCATTTTTTTTCTTTTATTACACTTAACACGTAACACATACTCAATATCAATGTCAAACACCATTAGCATTAACGCCAATCTTAGAATTCTAAATGACTGTACCTTAAAGGAAGTTCCTTCCTAGGATTAAATATAAATTCTAAAGGTCAATGTTTCCAATCAAAAAGTGATGAGATCTATTTATCATCCATATTATGGCCAAAACTCCTTTCTCAACATTTGTGTAGTTTGATTTGACTTTTGACAATTTTCTCGACAGATAAATACTAGGATGACTATCCTGAGTTCATATTCCCAAAATCAATTGTTCATTTGTGTCACTTGTTACAATTATTTCCTTCCTAGGGTCCAAAATTTTACAAATGGCTTCTTTGCCAGAACAACTTTTAAATTTTCAAATGCCACTTGTTCTTTTGTCCAAATAAATTCCACATTCTTTTTTCTTAATACAGCAAAAGTTTCTGTCAATTCAGAGTATCACTCTACATTTTCTCGGTAGAAATTCTAAGAAAGATTCCAATTCTCTTTTGTTCTTAGGTACTTCAAGTTTTAATATTAACAATTGGTCTGATGATATGCCTTTGTAAGATATATGATATCACAAAAAATTATATTTTTTAAGTGCGCACGTTTTTTTTGCTAATTGTTAATCCATAGTTTTTTAACTTATTCAAGACCATACTAATTTTCCATTTTAGTTGTTCATCGTTAATACAAATGCCATCCTGATAGCATTTTGTATTTTTCATATCACTGCCAATAACTTGCTTTATAGTTCTTGGAGAAATCACACTTGTGGTTTTAATTCCATATGGCATTCCTTTCTATTTTAACAAGCCTATTAGCGTGCTTATTATTATGACTTCTTTAAGGCCTTTGTCAATAAACATTTGATGGTATGCAGACTTTAGATCAATTTTAGAGAATTCTTTCATACCTGCAATGAAGTTCAAAGCCCATTTTACATTGAGGATAGGATATGCGTTTGCATATATTTTGTAGTTTACACCTATTTTGTAGTCACCATAAATGTGAAGATCTCCATTTTTCTTTCTTAAAACTACTACAGTTGATGCCCAATTGCTCCCTCTAGGAAGAACTTATTCAAGTAGATTTTGTTTCAGTAATTTTTTTAGCTTTTTCACAACTATTGGTAGTAGATGGACTGGCACTTTTCATGACATTTTTCTTTTGTTTGCTTCATATTTTTTAACATTCTGTTTTTTTCTGCCTTGACTTTGTTGACTAATTTTGTTGAATTTATGCTCAATACATCATTTTCTATTAGACCGTGATTCTTTTCACAGCTTGCCACAATAATTAGTAATACATCAAACTTATTTTTATTTCTATGTAGGTTTCAAAATAGCTTTACATTTTTGTCATGGAGCTGTCAAACTTATTCAACTGGACAAAGCTTTTCTTCAAACATGGTTTCCTAATTCCTTCTAAAAATGTTTAGGTATCAAAGTCATGTCACTTCTCGTATCCAGTAAAACATTACTGATTCCAATTTTTAATAACCCTTTTTCATTTCTTTTTTTCAATGAAAAGACATCCCTTTTCATTTCCTTTTTATTTTATTGGCCCATATGTATCTCTTTTTGGATTTACACACATTTAAAATGATTAATTTTGAAATATTTTTCCCATTTTTTTTATATGCAGACCATTTTTACTTTTCTCTTTAATGTTTATATACACACCAAGTGACATTATTCTGTCTTTTTCTCTATCATGTTTGTATTTTTGTTGTGACCAAATGAAAGGTTTAAGAAATAACAAAACGTGTTATAGAAATATTGTATATTGTATTACACAACTGTATTGGTTGTCCAGCATTCAATCAATGTATCTGTTCCCCCAAGGCCTCCTCTCCTACTAACAGTAGTACCTACTAGTAGTAGGTGGAATAGTCCAACATAGACTCTTTAGAGAGAATACACCACAACACCTGTTTTTTCAGCCTGACTCTATATGGAGTCTTTTTTGTTTTTTATAATTACCATACAATACTTTTTATCCAACCAAAAAGAAAGTCAGAAACAACCACTTTGAAAAAGCTATATACAGGAATAACATTCACAATTTTTTCTTCAGTTTTACAACATTCCCTTTTATTAAGGTCTCTATTCATTATTCTGAAATAATGAAAAATTGAATAAATTTTATGGTAAATGTTAATAATTTCCAATAATCCAATGCATATTGTGCTCTTCTGGTAATTCAAAATTCATAAGTGAGGAAACTCATTCTTTTCTCTTTTCTGTAGACCTGGTATGAAATGAAAGATGTTCAATATCTTTTCCTTTTCAGGTTAATTTCTAAAGGTTCTGTAAATTTCCTTTTTCTTTTGGGCCTTCTGAGCTTTGGCACTGATTACAGTATTGGAACCTCAAACATGTCAAAGATGATGTCCATAGTGTCATCTTCTATATGATCCCTATCGACTACACTTTCATACTGTTTTCTAATTTAGTTTACATGATATTTGTGTATAAACTTCAGTCCCTGAACCATGTAAATCATGTTACCAATTTTTCTGTCTATTGTTCCTACCTGCCAGTGAGCTTTATTATTCCCAAATATACAATAAAAAAAACTTTTCACCGATCTTGAAGTATTTTTTAAGAACTTTATTCCTATTTCTCACTTTTGTTTGATTTGGAAGGAATTTGTCAAATGCCAATTTATTTTTCTGGTAAATATAACCTCTGCTGGCATCTTGGCAGATGGAGCACTGCTATTAGGGGTTACAGGATAGATCTGAAAAACTACTGTATAGCCGTATCAGTGGGATTACCTTTCACCTTCCTCAGTGCTCTCTTGAAAGTGTCCACAAAATGCTCTTCTTGCCCATTACTTCTTGGGTGATATGGTGCCATGGTAATATGGTCAATCAGGAATGCCTGACAAAAACCCTTAAATTGACAGGATATAAACTGCGCAGTATTATCTGTTATGATACAATCAACAACTACGAAATGGGAAAATAGCTCATGCAAAAACTTTATTGTCACCTCTGCAGTTGGCTTCTTACATTTCAGTATCTCTGGCCACTTGGAATAACTGTTTATATACATAATAATAGTAAAAACCATCAAGTAGACAAGCAAAATCAATGTGTATCTGCGACCACAGATGGTCAGTTTTAGGCCAATTTTATTGAGAGTGCTTTAGCAGCCAAAGCACACCCTTTGCACAATCTTACAGGATTTTCAATATCTTTGTCCATGTTGGTCCAGTAGACATAACTCCTCATCAGACTCTTCATTCTTGAAGTTCCTGGATGGCCAACATGAAATTCCTTTAATGCTCTTTTCTGTAGTGTAGATGAGATTACTACTCTGTCTCCATACATTAGAATGTCATTGCAGAGTGAGTAAACTTCTGAGATATTCTGGTCTTTACTATTTAGTATGTCCTTTACTTCCTTTATGAACTCATCATTGGATGCTTTGTCTGTTAGCTCATCAATTGTTATAGGAAATTCCCTGTCAGTATTGCACAAGGTACTTTTTTATTTCGACCTCTGTCCTTATGGTAACAATGACTGTGTCTTCCAGGGGTTCAGCATACTTAGGTATCAATCTAGACAACCCATCAGCATGACAGATTTTAGTGGATGGGAGAAACTCCATTTTGTAGTTATAATTGAGAAGAATGGTTCCCCATCTTTGCAGTCTATTAGCAGTATGTGTTGGCTGACCCCTTTTTTGATCCAAATATAGTAAGGAGTGAATGATGGTCTGTCTGCAACAAAAAACAGGATACAAAGTGACACTGAGATAGAAGTCAAAGTGCTGTAGCATTGTTAACACCAAAAAACACACCTTTTCAATGGTAGAATAGTTCTTTTGGTGGGTGTTTAACTTTTTGGGGAAGTATCCAATTGCTCTGTCGATACCTTCATCATCTTCTTGGGTTAAGATACCACCCATTCCTACATCACTGGCATCAATTTGTAATTTGAATTGTCTTGTGAAATCTGGAGTTGCGAGAGATGGGCCCTCCATGAGTGTCGATTTAATTTTGTTGAAAGCCACATCACAGGTCTCACTCCATTTGTATTTTACATCCTTTCTAAGGAGGTCCATGAGAGGACTTGCTAGGAGTGAAGCCAAGAGTCTTGTACAGCTTCTCTAGTCCCAAACAGAACAAAATGAATGCCTTTGTCTCAATCTCTTTTATATTGATAACAAAATTTTCTCATCATGGACTTTAGGATCTGATGAAAACACTCAAATACTGCTAATAGACTGCAAAGATGGGGAACCATTCTTCTCAATTATAACTACAAAATGGAGTTTCTCCCATCCACTAAAATCTGTCATGCTGATGGGTTGTCTAGATTGATACCTAAGTATGCTGAACCCCTGAAAGACACAGTCATTGTTACCATAAGGACAGAGGTCGAAATAAAAAAGTACCTTGTGCAATACTGACAGGGAATTTCCTGTGATTTGGGATGATAAACAGTGGATTTGTGCTGTTTAATATCCATTTCATTCATTAATTGTTGAAATAAACCAGATATAAAGTTTGTGCCCTGGTCTGATTAAATGGCTGAGGGAATCCCAACTAAACAGAATAACTTCGTTAAAGCCTTAACTATAGTTCTAGTCTTAATATTTCTTAGAGGGACAGCCTCTGGAAAACGAGTCGACGTGCACATAATTGTTAGCAAATATTGATTTCCTATTTTCATTTTAGGAAGTGAACCAACACAATTCACCAGTACTCTACTAAAATGTTCTTCAAATGCTGGAATAGGTTTGAGGGGTGCGGGCGGAATCCTTTGATTAGGTTTTCTGACAATCCGGGATGTGTGACATGAGTTACAAAAATTTACAATGTCATGTTTAAGTTTTGGCATGAAAAAGTGGTTTAAAATTTTCTCATAGGTTTTATTTATTCCTAAATGACCTGACATGAGGGTATCATCAGCTATTTTTAGTATTTAGTATTTCTTGTCTATAAACTTTTAGGACTACTATTTGATTTATTATCTTCCACTCCTCATCTACTTTAGCATTCAGTGGGCGCCATTTTCTCATTAAAATACCATCATTCATATAAAGACACTTTCTAACTTTCTTCATTTCTTCTTTATAGGTAGAGCGCTGTTTTTCAGAAGACAAATTTCTGGGTCTTTTCTTTGTTCTATTAAAATTTGGTCTCTGTTTAATTTGTCAGTTTTTCGTCTGTCTTATTTTCTTTTGGGAGAGTTGATTTTATTTCTTTATCCATACTATTTTGTTCTTCTAAAAGGTTGGGATATAAAGGTTTCATTTAATTTTAATTCTTCATCTGGAATCTCTAGGTTTTCATTTACTATGAGTTGCTTTCATTTTGCCGCTCTGGTAACCGCACATTCAGGGTATATGTGTGGGTTCTCTTCCACCACTGATTTATGGCTTACTACCATTTGGTCACTAACAATGGGGTCAGCTGTTACTCTCCCCCCAGCTAAATCATTTCCTAGCAGCAGAGACACTCCTTTAATCAGTAGATTTGGTCATACACCCACAATAACTGGGCCATTTATTAATTCCGATTTTATGTGAATTTTCTGTAGGGGAGCTTTTTGTACAGTCATCCTTACTCCTTGTAACAACACAAAATCACCGGTGAAGGAAGATTCTGATAATGGTGGAACATCTTCTAATATTAAGGTTTGAGATGCACCGGTATCCCGCAAGATTTTTATAGGCTTAGCCTCTTCAGGATTGTTGATATACACAGAATCCTGGGATAGAAATGGCTCATATTTTTCCATGTATGAGGTTTTTGTTTTCTCATTTATCCCTTACTTTGAGAGAGAAGATGGGTTAACATTATTGTTTTTTTGTTTTATGCATAATAAAAGCATGTGGTTGAAAAAAGTTATTTTCTTCCGTTTTTCATTTTAAGATCCAGCACTCAAATATAATATGATCATTTTTCTCGCAGTAAGCACAGAAAATTTTACTTTCTGTTGGGACAGAACCTTTGGATGTGTCTCTTACTTTTTACCATAGTTTTTATTAAATATGCTTGGAGGATTTTTGTTTCTGTAAGAAAGCCTGACTGGTTCTTTGTTATTTTAGTTTTTTCCAACTGTTGTGAGTTAAGCTATACATATCAGTGATTACTGCTGCCTCATTGACAGTTTTTACCTCTCTCTCATCAATTTGCATTTGAATTTCTTGTGGGACGCATTGTTCGAATTCTTCAGTTAGAATAAGTTGGTGTAAACTACTGTCTTCATCATTTACTTTCTTTGCTCTAACCTATCTGTCGAACAGATTCTCTTTTTCTCTGACGAACTCGACATAAGTCTGCGGCTTGAATTTTTTATATTTTCTAAATTTCTGCCTATATGCCTCGGGTACTAACTTGTAAGCATTTAATATGGCATTTTTTATTTTTTATAATCTGTAGCATCTTCTATACTAAGCACAGAGTATACCTCGGCGGCTCTTCCAACTAAAACGGTTTTCAATAATGTTGGCCAGTGGACATAAGGCCATTCAAGTTTGTTGCTATTTTTTCAAATTGAGGGAAATATTTCTCTACTGTTTTTTCACAAAAACTAGGAACCAATCTAATATTTTGCACTTTGTGAAAAGAAGAAACATTAGAATTTTAACTTCCATTTTCTTGTAATCATAGTCTTTCTAGCTCGATTCTCTTCTGCATTTTTAATTTTTCCTTTTTCAACTCTAATTGTACCTCTAATTTCTTTAGTTCTACTGTAAGTTGTATATCATTTTGGTTGTTTTCTTCATTTACGGTAGATGTTTCTAGAAGTTTGTTATCCATTAATTTATCTGCTATGATTATTTTTATTACAACTTTTCTCATTGTTGGGTTTGTATCTAATGTGAAAAAATCTGCAATTTCCACTAGTTCTGCTTTGCGTAGAGTCTCAAATTTTTTGCCCGGTTGGCTAAACTGAGAAAATTTTCTACGGAAAAGGGCATGCTTTTTTGTTGTTTTGGTTTTTATTTTTTATGAAAGATATTTAGATACAGTTACTTTCTTTCGCAAATTACATATATTGCACTTATTTTGTTTGTTTTATTTTTACGATATTATACGAGCCCTTAATTTTATATTTTTAGTTTATTTTGTTTTATTTTATTGAGATGTACAAGCTCTTAATTTTGTTATGATATTAGAATTGGACGAAACTCCGAATTTTGTTTTAGCATTGTATGAGTTGTTATGTTTTAGCACTGGATGAGCCTCGAACTATTACAAGCCCGTTTGGATCAGTAACACATAAAATACAATTTAGTTGGAATAATGTTGAAAAGAGTGAATTAAACTATAATGCAAGATAATTTTATACAAATAGGAAATTTATTTTAACACACAAAAATATTTAGCAAAAACACAGGTATAAGGTGACAGAACTATATAATAACCGACACTAGAACAGGTTCAACTTTGTACTAGTTTTACACAATATTCAACGGAAAATAAGAGGTGGGTCTAACAAGGAAGATATTTGGAGAAAGTTTAGGCGGAATGGAAAGTGGTCATTTAACTCGGCTAAAGAATATATATATATATATATATATATATATATATATATATATATATATATATATAAAACTATACACAGCTAGGGTTTTGTCAGAATGATAAACAGAACAATCTTTACCTTTCATGGCAGCAATGTGGTGTATTCACTGAGTGTTGAGGAAGGTTTTTGTATGGAGAATTTCAGCTGGTAGCTTTATGAAAAGTTCTTTCGATGTCTTGAATGAATCGCTGGAGAGGGGTCTACATCTAGCCTGTAGCACCTACAACTCTGGGGGTTTCTACTATCTTTTTCTTTTTATATAGGAACAGGGGCCTATATTCATTGGCCCTCTCTTTCTCTGGTCTTTTCCTTCTTTTCCCTGTAACCATAGTTACCAGGCTAATTAATCTCTTTTTGGGAAGAGTAGAACCCAACCAACTGACCCAAATCCTACTATTCTCCTTTTTGGGGTGGTAGGATCTTGACCGCATGACCAGTTACTACTACTTTTTTTGGGGATTGGTGAAAATATGACCAAATAACCTAGTTACTACAATTCTTTTGCTAAGGTGACTATTTTTAGTCATGACCCAAGGCCTTTGTGGCAAGAAAATGCTTCTAACTTCCTTGTTACAGTTTACCTAGTCCTCCACTGAAAAAGGCCAGGAAATTTTTGTTCAAGTTCACCATTCAACTTTTCTGCTTTTTCAGTCAAATTCTCAACTTTTTGACATAATGAGTTAATAGGCATATCCCAAAGTTGAAACTGTTCTAACCAATCAGTCCCAAATAAATTACCCATATTCTTCACAATATACATCTTTAGGTTTACAGTTTTACCTTTGAAGGACATGTTTGTTATAAGTTCACCCATAAACTTCATAGGGTCACCAGTTACACTTTTAGCTATTCGGTTCATTCTTAACAAAGTCAGCTTACCCAGTTTTTTCCATGTTTGATAATTAATTATGGATAAGTCTGAACCCGAATTATGCTTTAGCCTTATATTTTTGTTAAATATTTGTACATCAATATATTTCTTGATGTTACAGCTTTCTAGTTCATCAGACTTGGTAATTTTTACAAAATTCTTTTTGTCTTGCTCGTAATCCTGTAGTGGGAACTTTTGTGTTCCAATTTATTGAAATTTAGACATTTTTTATTTTTAAAAGGACAATCTCTATATCAATGTAATTGACCACACCCTAAACATGGTCTTGACAGCAAAGCAAATTTATTATTTTTTGGTTGACCCTTTTAAATTTTTCTTTGGTGTATTTTTTTAATGTGGACCATGCCACTCTGTTTGGTGTTTTTCGAATTCTCTCTGATGCACATGAAACATTGGCAATCTTCGGCAACTTGCTGTAAAGTAATGTCAGGCTCATTTTCAAGCTTGTTGAGTACCCTACAATGTATTTCAGCGTCTTTTGCTGAAATGAAACCCTGGATGAAAATCAGGCATTTAAAATCATTGGCGCTTTTCTCTGCCAATTTGAAGTCATTGCAGTGTTTATTGACTACACTCGCGAAAGTAGTATGATCTTTGTCTTCTTTGTGGGTAAGATTCATGCATTTCCAATGCTTGTGGAAAAGTGATGTTTTTGGACTGAAAATTCTGTTAATGATTGAACCAACTCTTTAAATTTCAAGTTGCTGGTTTTCTTAGGAAAAATATAGTTAACAAACTTAGTATATTCTGCTGTGACTAATTTCCTGAGGAGTAGGTGAACCTTTTTATGGTCAGCCCAACTTGCACAATCTGTATTGTATAAGTTCTCAAAACATTTAAAGTACTAAGCAAATGTAATTTCTTTTTCAGGTGCAAACATGAATTTTTCAATAGCACTCCATATAGAATTTTTTCTTCTTACCCTCTTAACCAACAATAAGTCTGTTTTACTGAAAAATTTAAATACGGGAAAGGGGTAAATTTTTACTTTACCCTATCAGCAAAAACAATAAGTTTGTTTGACTTGTACAGTTCTTTTAGTGACTTGTTGGAATGGAAAAAAATAACAAGGTTCACCAACCTTTTTCCTAACCACTGAATTGAATTCTTGTTTTGAAGAGTTTTTTTTCTTTTTTTTTTTTTGACTGTTGGTGTTTTAATTACACTGGATACCCTTTTATCATAGAGTTTGATTAAAATTCCTTTCTATCACAACTGTTGGAGACACAGGCCAAAAAATTTTATTACTTCATGTGAAGTGTGTTTCTTCAAATCCTTTGTCACCAAGATGTTGTGACCAAGTGAAAGGTTTAAGAAATAACAAAACATGTGATATAGAAATATTGTATAGTTAATAATAAATACACCAGAAGTGTATTACACGACTAATGTTGGTTGTCCAGCATTCAATCAATTCAACAGTTCCCACAAAGCCTCCTCTCTTACTAATCTTATAGTAGGTGGAAGAGTTCAATATAGACTCTTTAGAGGGAGGACGCCACAACAATTTTGTATTCACTTTCTTTACCAGATCTGTAACATTTTGTTGTATTAAACTTTTTAATCACTTCTTGTTGCTGAACAAATTCATCACCCTTTTCTAGTGACAACTTTCCCAGTCATAACTGCATTAAAATCATTTCTCAATACTCCTCATTTTGAAGGCCATTTACCAATTTCATTTGAATTAAATTTTCTTTGATTGACCATTTTTCCAATCCCAGCTTCTCAAACTCACTATAATTGGCAGCCTGCTTCAAATGAAGAACATATTCAATGACTGGTTCATTCACTTTTTGGGAAATATTCATGAATTTAGTTCTTCTGCATTCACTAGCTTTTTCTCAGGTATTATATTTTTACTATTAATTGACTTATATCATTGGATGTCATTCCTTCCAATTGTCTTAGGTGTGCAATTATTGCTGATACTTTTTTAATAGCCTCACAACCCACAGTTTCCAAGAAGAAATTAGCTATTATACAATTTTTTCTCTTGGGTTTTTTCAGCTCTGTCTTGGAATCCGTTAAGTTTTTGGAATTTTGAAGTGATACATTGTCTCTCTTTGAATTCGGAACACTATAAATTATACTAACGTTAACAAGTCATATGGATGTGAAACCTGATTAACCAATGAAAACCAAGTAACACAAAAATAAAAATAGAAATGCCAGAATTTCTTTCTTCTTTTTCTCTACATCTCATCCTCTGACAAAGCTTTAATAAAAGTGAAGCATTAAATACTTTTAATATGTTCTTTATCTTACCATATGTGTGTGTGTGTGTGTGTGTGTGTCACTACTCCAAATATTATTGTAGTATCGTATGCAAATTAATAGACAAGCATAAATAAAGAATGACTATAGAAGTAAAGGGAATAAACCCTGTTGTGTATTTGAGAGACTTAATAAACGCAATATGCTCTCTGGCTGATATCCGCTAAAATAACATTTGGAAAAGTGGGAAGCCATGTTGTACTGAAAATAAAATTCATTAATTTCTTAAAAATTACTTTGTTTATACAGATATATGTATATAGATATTTGTATATTTAAAGGAAATGATAGAAGGATTGATGCAAATCATTCAAACACTTTTGAATCTTTCTAACATCAATTTTGCCATCAAATCAGAAAGTTTCTGTAGCTTTGTGTCCATTTCTGATTGATTAGGTGTCTTTATATGAACATATATTTAGACAGGTTAGTGCTGGTATAATCTATACAGGTAAGTCTTAGAATATCTACATATGCAACTATTTATATTTGCTTTTATTTGAATGACTCGATAAATGTGTATAAATGCTAATAAACTTGTTTTGATTGAAATAGATATAATTTACTTTGTGCCAAAAATCTTGCCAAGCGATGAGCCATAAAAGTCGCACTTAGCAGAAAAATTGAACATTAAAAAGAATAGTGAGTTGTGATGTAGGCAAACAAATTCTGAATAAACTGCTCTTGTTTCTATCATCATGTGTAATGTAGTGTGTTTTATGAGAACACAGCAGGAAATTCATACCAGACACAGGCAAGCAATAAACATGACTGTGAATAGTGAAATTAAATAAAGAAGAACATTGGAAATTGAAAATTGTTCCAAGATACAACTATTATTACCTCCTGTATCTCCTATATAGGCGTTTATCTATAATAGCAGCTGATACAGGCGTTTATTTAAAACATATAGTATTATACGTATCTATCAAGTTTGGAAACAGTTTTAAAAAATTGTTAATGTGTTCTTTTTATAATTTTCTGAGGATGAATCAAAAACATTGAAATATTTACCTATTAATAACTTATAAAGATCTTTTATGAATAAAAAAAACAAGAGAAAAACTATTCTTAACTGACCTGTTACTTACTCTGAGAGACTTTATTAAGACAACACACACACACACACACACACACACACACACACACACACACACACACACACACACAAGCACAAAGCACAAATAGATGACGAGAACTAACAGATTTAGAATCCAGAGTTCTCTTGTATTCACATTTTAAAAAAGTGCTCATTGCAACGTAGATTGTAGAGCATAATATCATAAAAGTAAAAAAACAATTTAATTATACACATATTTTTATGATATTTGTGTTAGAGTGATATTAGAAATTTCAACATCAGTCATATTGAGCAGCTGAGAGATGGAAGACAATGGTGAAAAACAGCAGCAAATATTCCTGCGACTATATCTTGAGATCCTTGCTGTTGCACAATATGTGGACTTGTATGCAGGTCACTAGTGAGACTCAAGTGTCACATATAACACAACCAAAAACTGCATGTGTTGAAATCAATGGGGAGAGTCCATCCAATTTACATATTCTAAATGTAATTTACAAATATTTCTAGCATTCACCCACACGAATGTTAAAGTCACTTACAGTTGCATTAAGAACATAGATAAATATATTTCACAATATTATAATATGATATCAAATAAATACTTGGCCAACCTAAATAATATCAGTTACCCTACTACTACGAATAATGACCTGTCAAAAAAAAAATTGCAACTGCCGTAAAATAAGACCTGCCCATTGAATGACCAATGTATGTCCGAAAGTATTGTTCATAGAGTTCGCATTCATTCAGATGATGATGATGTTAAATTTTACTTTGGATTAACTGCTAACATCCAGAAGTTTAGATTTAATAACTACATGTTGTCTTTAAACAACAGTAAATACAGCAGAAGCATTGCCTTATCCATATATTATTAGAAATTAAAAAACCACAAAAAGAACCCAATTATTACCTGGAATATCATTGCTAAATCCAAATCTTACAGTGGGAAAGGAGACAGATGTAACTTATGCCTTTTAGAAAAACCTGTTAGATTAAACCATATAAATAACCCAAATCTACTTAACAAAAAAGTGATTTAATAGCCACATGCTGCCATAGAAAAAATACTTAAATTCTTAGACCCTGATTGATACAGATTCCTCTATATGTTTACCTCTTTCTTCCTCACTCCCTTACTTCCCCCTTTCTTTCGTTCTTTCTTTCTTTCTTTCTTTCTTTCTTTTGAAAATATTGCCATTAATAATTAAGAATTTTGCCCCTTTGACTTTGTCACCTTGCATTTTAATATATTTTCATTTTAAAATTATAATTTTATATTTAAAATTTTAATTTTAATATTTTATCTCCATATAGTATGTTAGTATCTTTTTGTATTTGCTGATTTGGTTTATGTTTGTATTTTTGTTTTCCAAAACATGCTGATATGGAAAACAAAAATATAATTTTTTAATTCTGGTAGAATGGGAATTTTTCTCCCTACTGCCTCAGGTTAGTTGGTGTTTGTGTGGGCATAGTATGCAAACACCAACTGCACTTTTAACATCTTCCACTCATCTGAAGGGTATAAAGTGTCCATTTTCACATGTAACCATTACCAACTACCTGACGATTGTGTGAAAAGCTATGAAACTGCAGGTCATGGTTGGTCAGTGTTCACTGGATTTTTAATTAAATATATATTAATACTCATTTAATATAGCAGGCTATCTTAGGAGCTGCTTATTACACACACATAGTGACATGAATTAATAAACATACATATGAGGGTGCACATATGTATAATAATAAGTTTAATAATACTATTATTCAGGTGTTAATAAAACAGTGCTCAATGTATGAACAGAGCTATATTATATGTATATTAATAAATATACATATTGTTCTACATCTATGACACAACACAAAGTTTCATGCATTATGCAATCATCAGGTGCATATTTCAAATTAACAGTTTAATAGATTTGAACTTAAGTTCACTCGATGTTCATAGAAATTAAATCTTATAAAGTTAAGTTACTGCTTTTTTAAGAATAAGATTAAAAATGATGATAGCATAATGCATGAAACTCTGAGTTATGATATAGACGTAAGACAATATATATATATTTATATGTGTGTGTGTGTGTGTGTGTGTGTGTGTGGCTTGATGACTGTTGGTTCCACCAATAGTTTTTGTTTTTCTTTTATATATATATATATATATATATATATAAGCTAATAAACATCCGAGTTGAGAATGATAAAATATATAAGAACTGGAATGATTATATTAAATCAGATGTTAGGTCTACTCCTAAGAAAGTTGATACCATCATTCAACCATCACCCTTAAAAATAAGTGGTCAACACATTATAAAATAATAAATCACCAAAACTTCAGCACTTCTCAAGTCAACAAGAAACCAGAAGATAACAGAAGAAACTAGAGAAAGAATAAAAAGAAAAATAGAAATAGGAAAGAGAAGAAAGATAGCTGACAGCCAGATAACATGAAATGCATCAAATGTAAAAAGAGAAAATAATCACACACACACAGATTTACGTGGAAAAGTAGCAAATAACACCAGTTTCACAACAGTATAAAAACACTGAAATATTGAAAAATATCACCAGAAAAACCAGACAAGCCCTGATGAGTGAGCATATTATTGTATATCTAAAAAACTTTGAAGTTAGCATGACGGAAGTGATGCTGATAAGTTAAGTGACAAATTTTATATATATATATATATATATATATATATATATTCCCTTAGCTGAACCACATGAATATTTTTTATGAGGAAATGCCAGTGAAATATGTAAATTGAAGTAGTTTTTGAAAGGAGGCTTAAGACTCTCTTATAAAAACATTATAATATTGTATATATGGTAATATACATGTGACAAGCTCAAGGAGTTGACTTCAAATTTTTTTATTTAGAATGTCTGTTTTAATCTACATCTGCAATATAGGCACTTACTTCTAAGAGCTTATTGACACATCAAAAATTGCTTATTGAATAAAATAATTGCACACAAGTATATTTATTTAATCAACTAATCCACCATATACAAAACTGCTAAGTTATAAAACAAAAAATGATATTGAAATAAGAAAGCATTGGATTTACTGGGTACCTCAAAACAAAAACATTTTATTAATCAAATTGCTATTGCATGTTTTATGCTCTTATTTTCTGATAAGTAACAATCAAGGCCAAAGAATGTGAAGAATAAGGAAGTTTTAAAAATAATAAGAACTGTAGAGAAACTTCTGCTAGAGACTGTTAAAATTTTGGGGATAGAAAATGAAGAAAGAAGGCTTAGAGAATTAGCACTCATGTGCTAAAGGAAAGAAAAAAATCTGCGAGCAACTTGACAAGTTAATAAAGTTTGTTGATTTTAAAAATCTCAACTTTTGTTGGGTTATTTCATGACAAATCTGGATTAGACACCCAATGAGGATCAACCTCACTAATAAGTTGGAATGGTCAACTAGACTAGCTTTGTTAGCCATTATGCCAAGGTACTTTTGAAAAATTTCTGTAAATGGTTTGAAAAAATATAAAAAGAATGAGAAGAAACAACAAAAAGTAGGGAGTTATAGAGAGCGATGATCACCCATAACCAGTAACTATGTGGGGGATTATTACCATACATATATATTTTAAGGGAAATGGAAAATAAATTCCGAACAATGTGAGATGCAAAATAAAATAATTATTTGAGAACAACATGGATTTATTTTGGGGTAGCCAACATTATAATGTTTCGGTTGTTATAACCATCATCAGGGCTTATATTTATGTGTTATATTAATTTAGATATATTTATAACACATAAACATCAACAAAACATAAATAATTACAGCAATATTTAGAAAAACACAGATACAACTAAACAAAAAATACACAAACCTATCAGTGAACTATTTAAATTTCATCTCAATGACTTTTTCAAATAACAAAACTCTTTAAATATTTTGTGGCTGACATCATAGTTTACTGCAATTTTTCAAAAACTCTTAAAATTTTAAGTTTTTATCACATTTCTAAATCTATTCACAGGCTGTAACAACAAAAAAACTTCACAATAGTCAATATAAGCCCTAATGATGGTTATAACAACTGAAAGATTATAATCTTGGCTACCCAACAATAAATCCATATTTTGTTGTTCTCAAATATTTATTTTCTTTTGAATCTCACATATATATATATATATTTATTTATTGAGAGAAAGAGGTAATGGTTAGTAAGTTTTGTAGTTAACTTGCATTATTTTCACTACATAGTTAATTACACTTTAGTGATTAAGATACAAGGTCAGATACTGAGAGTGAAGGAAAATGAGAAGATTTTAGTGAGGAGAAAGGACAATAGAAGAATAGGATTCAGGAAGACAGAAGATGGCAACTGATGCTGCATTTAAATTTTTGGAGATCATAGTTGGCAAGGAAGAAAGAAACTATCAGAATAGAACTCACTATTACATCTTCATATTTCAACAATAAAACAATGAAGTCCATTTGCCAATCTAGTGGTACACTAAAATATATGTGGTCAAGTCACCAATTTGGATAGCTCATTATAACAATTGCCATGAAAATGTTTATAGAAAAGACAAAAGGATGCATTTATCTCTAACCTTTGTTGATTATTACATAAATAGTGGATTTTGTTAAAAGTATGCTTGTATGTAATGATAAATTTTTTTTCTGTAAAATGAATGTTACTACATACCCAGTAGGGTTTTATTATTTTACAAATCGAACAGATGGAAGAACTGCAACCAACTATTAGCTTTAAACATGAAAATGAATTCCTATCTAGTCTGCTGTCATCACTTTCATGCAAATACTCCTGAGAAAAGCATAAAACCATTCTTCACTCCCCAGGTATGTGTTTACTAGAGTAAACAGACTTTGTAGCCTTGGGTGAAAGCCAGTCTAGAAGATGGAATACTCTGAATTCAAAAATGTTGAATCCCACTGGATGTGTAAACTTTGTTCATACGAGGTAGTATTTCATCAGTATTTCTTTCTTTTGTCTTCTTTTGTCCTTTAAACTGTCTTTTTTGTTCACTTTTTATCGTGAAAGTTGCTAAAAATTTAAAAATAGATTCACTTTTCAGGAATTCTGCATATTAAAAGATACTGTTATTGACAAAGGCAGAATGAGTTTGTATGATGACTGCTATAGAAGGGACAGTGAGGGAGAGTAATGGGTCAAACTTTGCTTTTAGTTACAAGAGATAAGAAGTTTGTGGAGAACCATGACTGTTGATGTCCTGTAAGGACATGTCATAAAAAATGATGATGATGTTATGCATAGTTATGATTGTTGCTTAAATAATATTAGTTTCAATATGATTTATTTATACAGTTCTCTATAACACTTAGTCATGTTCTGTTGAGTAAATTTTACATGCTTATGCCAACTCTAATTTATTTGGTTGGTTAGTTGTTTTTGTTTAACCACATATAAAATCTATGGATTATTTAATGTTAAAGTGTAAATATTTGGAATGCAATTGTATACTTTTAACTACATATAAAATGTATTGTCAGTTATTTTATAATAAATAAGCATTATTGGTCTTTTTTTTTTTTTCATTTAAAAAATCTGTTGCTGGTATTTTTACTATAAAATTGTTTTTTCATACTTCCATAGTGTTTTGTTTTGCTTGGGGGCTAATTATTTGCCCATAGTTGGGACTCTAACAAGTGTTACCCTCCTGGGATCACTGTGGACCTGGAAACAAAAGCAATCAAGAGGTGGTTCCAAGCTCCTCAAAGCCTCAAAACACCCAATCAGACACCTTGCTGTTGGATGTAGTTTATCGTCATAACCAGTACAACTCTAATTTCAGGGTAGAGTTTTTATTTCATTTTATTGTCTTAGTATATTACAAATTTATTTCTTTAAAATGACTAATGGTCTGGCAGAATATAGATTTTAGGAAATGAATCTGATAAATGGTATTTAATGCTGGTGACTGCCATTTATTCCTACTTTTTGAATAAAGATATAAAATCCTTATTTTTTGCTTTTCTAATCTTTCAATACAAATCAAAAGAATGTTTAGATTTTCCTAGACTTCCTGAACTGCATCACAAACTGCCACATACTGCCTACTCATCAATAAAAATACTGAGATATAAAGCATGTGGCATTCAGTAATGGCAAATTACCAACATATAAAAACACTTAATTCATCTATAGTTTAAATATGCTTGTCACATGCATTATTTTTGCATACGTACACACACATACAAAATAAACGTCTATTGTTTTTATTACATGTCGCACACACACATACATAAACAGACATGAGTTTTTTCTCTACATTTAAAATATTCATCCATTGCTTTATTACATGTGTCATGTATCTGACCAATGAAATCAAACTTTATCCAACATACTGTTTCTGTGAATTTTGAAAAAGTTTTTAGAATTTTTAAATTATTCATTTTAAAAAAATCTCTGAAGAAGCTTGTTAAAGTGAAACATATTAGATTAAAACTCCTTCCTACCTGTTCTTTACTTATTCTATTCACCTTGTTAGATTTCAATGCATATATATATATATATATATATATATATATATATATATATATATATATGTATGTATGTATGTATGCATGTTTGTGCATGCATATGTGTATGTGTGCAATAAAATAATAAGATCAATTCAACAAAACCTGAATCTGTAACTCAGTTTCATGTAACACCAATCAGACATTGAACTCACAGTTTATTTTATATTTTAAGCTTTAGCTTTTATTCTTACTATTTGTGTGTGTGTTTATATATATATATATATATATATATATATAAAATACAACTACAGGTTTCTCACCAACTTAGCTACTTGTTTCTCATAAAAACATTTAAGTTCATACAAATGTCCAGAATAGACTATTTTTCATACAAAATATTTCTGTGTGAAAACTCATTATAGTTAAAGATATAATAAATATAGATTGCAAATCATATCATGGAATTCAGGAATAATTTTTCTCACCTTTTCTATGAAAATTCATTTAAACATTAAGCTGCTTTATTCACACCATTTTAAATAAAATGGCTTCCTGGATGTTGCAACAGGAATTACAGGAATCATGCTCTCAGTGACACAAAGCAAATTCTTTCATGATAATAATAGAAAATTTGAAAGAGTAACACATGGATTGAAGGACTATGAAGCCTTCCAGGAATTGTTGAAGCATGGTGACTGAGAATGTAATCATGACTGCATTGGAACAAGCCTTACATATGAAAGCCATAGCCAGCAACATGTACCAGACTACAAATGTCTGAATGTATAGGCTTTGTGAATCAAAACAAGTCACGTAATCAGTGGCTGTAAAATGCTGTCACAGAGAGAGTACAAAAAATGACATGACAGAGTTTGTCTTAACTTGCATTGGCTCTTGTGCAAAAACAGATGGTTACCAAGAAGTAACACAATCACATACCATTCAGAGTAATGGAAGGAGAAGATAAACCAAAGATCTGGGACTATGACTTTCAGACAGATTGTGGTGCTGAACACCAAAGAGCAGATATAATTGTTGTTAACACAATTAAAAAAGAATGCCAATAATTAATGCGGCTATATATGTTGGCTACAATATAACGTCAACAAAAATAGAAAAGATCAGCAACCACTATAAACTAAATGTTGAGACAGCCAGATTGTGGAAAATGTTAAAGTTATCCCAGAAGTGATTAGGATACTTGGCCCCATCCCAGTTGGTGTAAATACTACAAAACTCTGCCTGACTGGGTACAGCAAAAATACATTGAAAAGTAATGTGTGTCTGAAGGGCTTATTGTGACTTCACAGACCTTATCTTCCTTGGTACTCAAGTCATCTTCACAACAACAGTACCATGTCACATTCAATATAAAATAATAATAATAATCTTTGCATAAATGAGAATTATTAACTAAATACAACTGGTTTTTATAATAATAATAGTAAACAGTTTTATTTTTAAAACAATTATTTTGATGTGTTCAATTACAAAAAGATTTAAATATAAAAGTATATATATATATATATATTTCAAAATCTTATGGAAAGTTATGAAATGGTAGTAACCAACATATTTATTTAAATTTATTTGTTTGAACATTATTTCTTGAATATTCAGGCTGATGGCGATATATAAATCTTTTGCTTAATTATAGAAAAACAGAGAATCCATTAAAATACAAGTAACAATTAAAATAATGTTCAAACAAATAAATTTAAATATATATATATATATATATTTAAATTTAAATATATATATAGTCATCTGCAGACAGATCTGTTTTGCTGTATCACAGCATATCAGTACGGTTAGACTCTGATTGCTTTTAACCTAGGATTGAAACCCCACCGAAGTGGCATCAGTTGGCAGTTCTATCTCTGGGCCATGGGCGCACGGTAGAAGAAGGCAGACTTTTTAGCGTGTATATTGTCATTATACCCATCCAATAGCCAGAGTGCTCTAATTCATTAGTGAATGTGTATAAACAAAATTTAATATATATATATATATATATATATATATATGTATTTGAATTTGTTTGAACATTATTTTTAATGGAGATATATATATATATATATATATATATATATATATATATATATATCATATAAAATATAAAAACATTATTGTTTGTACTTTTGTTATTAATGATGATGATAAACTAAGAAAAAGTGTTATTTAAACAGACTCTAGTGAAAACCTGAAAGAGGTTGAGAAAAATAAATATCAAGAGCTTCATCCTCTTCTATTATCTACTATGTTTATTCAGGATGTGAACATCCATGGCTCAGCATTACTTCCTATTCTTTGTCACCATAATATTTGCCTCCTTGCTAACCCTCCTCATCTATGAGAAAATTGTCCAACATTCACTTCCATACAGGAGGACTGATATTACATAACAGTTAAGTACTGTTTTCTTTATTTCTAATGAAGTTTTTCTGTTTCTTAATACTTTGTTTAACTTTTGGAAGGTATCTTTTGTTATTCCAATGTGTCTTCTGATCTTTGTCATATTTTTCATTGTTTTTTTTTTAAGTCAAATAGAAATTGTGGGATAAGAATCAATCTGTTTCTCTGCCTATTAGAGTCATGCAATCATTTCACCTCAGGCTAGACAATAAGGCCACTAGGATGCAAGAGATTACTGAGTGTTAGAGAATATGAAAAAAAAAAAAAACTACTATTAAGGAGAGAAGACAATAAAAGAACAAGAATGAAGAACACAGAAAATAACGATTGACATTTCATTTAAAAATCTTGAAAATTAAAGTTGACTAGAAAGCAAGAAGCAGGGAGAGGGTTCCACAAGCAGAAAGTTCAATAGAAGAAACTGTTAGCATAGAATTTACGGTTACATCTAGCCATTTCAACTGTAAATTCATAAAATCTTTCTGCTAATCTAGTACTGCACTTAAATTTATAAAGTTTAGGAAAGTTAGTGCAAAATATTGGGAAAATATTTATAGAAAATTCACAGGGAAGCTACATTACAGTCGTAGAAAAGGGACTGAAGCTGAAATGCCAAGTCAAAACCAATAACATTGCAGATTCCCCTTTAGATTTTACTAAGAACTTCTAAATGTATAGCAGGAGCACCAGACCAGATGTGGTGGCAATCATTCAAATCTGTCAGTAGAAACATGTCTCTGTTGCTTCAAATCTCATCTTTGTCTGTAGAGAGATTGAACAGTATTCTCTGCCATATAGATTACTAGTTATTACATAGCATTTTAATACACTTTACTTCATTCCTAATTAAATTTTCCTAGCTGTTAATACTTTGCTTATTCTCTGGAAGTCAAGTCATCATTTGATATCTTTATGCATCTTTGGATTTCTGTGTCACATTTTCTCTTATCTGTTACTATGAAATTTCTCTACCTGCTTGATTTTGATGTTCCCAATACAAACTTAAATCTTGGGTTGTCATATTTACAGATGACCATACATTCTACCTGCTTACAGTTAATAGTCATTTTTTCTTGCTTTCCTTTACTTTGAGAAAGGTAATTTAATTTCTGTTAGAATTTCTGAGATGAGGAGTTAGAATTACCATTATCATCAGTTGGAGCAATATCCTTAGGTTTGTTTTTGCTATTATATGTTTTAGTCATTGTGTTTGTTGATATGGATAACCTTCAGGAAATTTTGAAAAGTTTAGTTTAAATACAATTAAATACAGATGAGAATAGATGGACAGATAAACTTACAGTTTGCATCTTTTATTTGCTTATTCAATTAGATATCTCTTTATGAGACTGAGAATAAAAAAGAGCAAGTGTTTGAATAAATAGGTTTAGATCTAATTTGCATTAACCAATAGGTAGTTTTTTTTTATAATGATGTTCACTATGTACAAGGCCATGGTGGGCTACTCAAGTTTGTAGATTACAGATTAAGAGGTTCAACTTATGTGGATATAAGTTAATGGTTAACTTTAGACTTAGACAGGTTAAGATTCTAGTGATGGGGAAGCATCTTCTTGGGAGTCAGTGCCACAAAGCATTAGAGTATACTCTTAGGTAGATCATTTATATAAATTAGAAAGAAGGTTGAACCAAGAAGTGAACTTTTAGGGATCAGTAGATTTTAATAAAGATAAATTGAAAATTTGGTAAGTTATATGCATGAATAATGATATATATATATATATATATATATATATATATATGGTCTGAAGGTTGAAACAAATTGTTACCACTCAGTGCTGACCATAGTGCTAATGCATATATGCTATACACTTGATATTCAGTACTTTTATCCATAAATATAGCAAACCATAAAATTGTTTTTTATCATATATATATATATATATATATACACACACACACACACACACACACATATATATATATATATATATATATATATATATATATATATTTCAATTTGTTTGTTTGAACATTATTTTTAATAGATACTTGTATTTGAGTGGATAGTCTGTTTTTTTTACAATTATTTTTTCACATATCTCTTTCATTTGTTGTTCACAGTCTCTATTTCTGTACATTTGTCATTGAGCCAGTTTTTTTAGGCTGTCTACATTTGCTCCTTATTTTCTTGTGTAGTTTCTTGTATTCTGTTCCATGCCTTGGCATTGTTTTCTGTCTCCTTTGCATCATGTCAAAAATTTCATGAGTGATCTACTTATTTTTTCTCTTACCTCTGTTTTCCTTCTCTTAGTGCATCCCATTTAGAGTTTCCATTTCCAGTTTGTTCTTTTCTTTTCATGCTATCTGTAAATCTTTCATGCAGGTTTGGTTCATTCATGGGTTTGCTGTATTGCAATCTGGATGCTGTGTTAGTTTTTACAATCTTCAAAGTTTCATCCTTAGTTTGCATATAACTCGGAGGTGGTCACTTTTGCAGTCGGTACTTTGATAGGTTTTGCAGTGTGAGAAATGTGTTCCTGAATCTATTGTTGATAGTTATATAATCAATTTGATTTTTTTGTTTCTCCACTTAGGTTTCTCTAAGTTCATAGTCATTTTGGGTATTCTTGAAACAAGTTGTTGGTTATTACTTGGTCATTTACTGTGCACCATTAAACTGATTTCTCTCCGTGGTCATTGCGGTTTCCCAGTCCAAAACTGCCAACTGTTTCCCCTTCCCTCTCCTTGCAAACTTTGGTATTCAGGTCTCTTATGATAATTTTGATTTCTTGTGACTTGCACTGAGACTTGGCATTGTCCAACATGAGTAGAAAGATTTGATTTCTTCTTCTGTACTTTGTGTTGTCAGTATGTATACCACTAGATATATATGTTGAGGGATTTACCTTTCAGTTTAACCACAAGAATTCTTTCAGATAACTGATAGTATTCCAGAACACATTTCTTCATGTTGTGATCCAGAATCAAGCTGACTCTTTTTTTGTTATTTTAATCACATGGATATATAATTTTGTGGTTGTTGCTGACAAAGTTTCCTTAGTTCGATCACCTTGTTTCACATATACTTAAAATGTTGGTTTCTAATTTGATCATCTCCTGCTTTATATTTTCCAGCTGTCTGCAATTGTTCAAGATTCTAACATTCCTAGTACCAAGAGTTAATTTATCCTGTTTGGTGCAAAACAGTTGCAGGATGAGAGTCTGGTGACATTTGTCACTCATGTTGTTCCATTGTGGGTGTGGGATCCGTTCTGAGGAATTTGGCCCTCTTTACGCATGTTCAACATAAAGCAAAAAAGAAAAGCCTCATCAAAACTGGAAAGTGCAATAACAATAACTGTACTTGAGAAACCTATTTTTTCTGAAACATTGTTTTAAGACATGGTTTCTCGACTAAGGGGCTGAGGGAATTTTAAACTCTCAGGAGTGGGAAGGAAAAATCTTCAATTTTTCTTTTTTTTTATTTTTAAAATTTTGTTGATTTAATTACAGTACCCTGGCATTATTGAACTTTTTGCTTATTGAAGTATGCTCTAGTTTATTTAGTTATAATTTGTTATGATTTAAAACAAATTACTATACCTGTATTCAAGTTTAAAATTCATCAAAATTTTTTATTGCTATTGACTTTGTAAAACTCCTATATAAAAAATAATTCATGTAAATGTATATGTACTAATATAAAAAAGAATGAAGATTTTTAATAATCTATGCATATTATTGGGAATGCCTCATCTGAGTTGGAAAGGGGTGGTAATGATATTCTGACATCATGAAAAGGGTGCATTGGCAAAAAAATGGTTGAGAACCACAATTCAAAGAGAAAGATTTTATAAATTTTAAGCAAAAGTAACACTGGCTGTTTGGTTATTTAATGACAGATATTTCTTTATAAGAAAACAGCTACTGTTACCATCACCATTAAAGATGAATTGAACAGATACTACACTTTGTTCCCAGCCCAATTGCCTGGGAGTGAAAAAAAGCATTACTCAAATAGCACTGGCTGCTTAGTCAATGCATGCAAAATGTTCTTTATAAAAGAAAAATTACCCTTACCATTGTTGTTCAAGATTTATTATATTTTAATTTTTTATATAGTAGTTTTAGTTTAATAGAAACTTAGAACATTAAAGTTTTATTGGTTGGACCAGATTTGAATAAGTGAAGTCATGGTTGCTAATCTATAGATGATGAGGTTCTTCTGTCTAGTTACAATTGTTGAACAGTTTCCCACTCCTTTATCTTTTTCTGCATGACTTGAAAGTACTGAACTTGAACAAAGTTCAACACTTATGATATGAAGGAAAAGTAACAAATTGAAAAAGTGAATAATCCAGTTTTTTTAAAAGATTTAGTTACATCATATAAAAAGAATTTTGAAGAATGACTCTCAAATTCCTGGGCAGATAATACACAAGTGAGTGTCATTTGTATTTACAAAAGCCACGTTTTGAAAAGACTGGTTGTAAATTGCTATAAGCAAGACAGCTTTTTGTAGCCATTATTTTATGTCTTAATGTTTTTCCTTGCTAAATAATTTGCAATAAAGAAAAAAACATTTAACTGAGACAAGAATTAAGACTAAATTAATGTAACTAGCAGAAGTTCTTTGTGTAAAGCACTAAAGGCAAATCAAGATGGTAGAATTAAGAGAGAAAAATAAAAATAAATGCACTTCATGACTTGATAGAAATTAAAGGTTTAAATCCGCAACGTTTTAATTTTCTTGTCAAGCATGGCTGCTTTTTACTGTTATGCTTGAAAAAGCCGTTGTCATTATTTTTTTTTGTGGTGAGGAAGTGGCTCATGGAATAGTTTCATGAACTTACATAAGGTTGCTAGTAATTGAAAGAAAGATTTGAATATATTTATTTTCTGTTCTGTTTTCATTCAAAATAATCTATTGAAAATACCATTTTTTTTAATTAAATATAGAATTATATCTGAAATATTATGAATGATAGACTTATACATTATTATTCACATATGTAATAGATGTGACTGTAGTGAAACAAGTATCAGAATGAAAAATGGAATTGGTGAGAAGAGTTCAAGTTCCAGTTAATCCTATTGCATTCACTTTTGCACAAATGCCCTTGAGAAAAGAATGAATTCATCTCTTCTCCCCGCCAGCTATTGGTTAATCAGTAAGACTTGTATCACTAGAAATATAATCTCAAAAAAAAAAAAATGTGTAGAAAATATTTAGATTTCAGCATTAAATAACCCATAGATGTTAATATACAGCTAAACAGAACCAATCAATCAACCAACGAACTAGTAGGCTAGACTAGGATTTCTAATCTTGAAAGACAACCAGTCTAAGAGAAGGAAAACACTGAAATGAAAACAGTAGAGAAGGTAACAGGAAACTACTACACTACATTTCCCAAGAAGGCAGGGCAAATCATAAATAATAAAAAAGGAGTTTGTGTAAAACCATGTTTGTAAACATCCTGAATGAACATTGCATGTAGAAAAAGAAACATATATTTCTATATTATTGAAACCAAAAACAGATACAATGTGGAAAAATAACTCATTTGAACAAATTAGTTTGGTTGATACAAAGTTCAATTTTTATCAGTCACTAATAAGAAATTTTCATTATAAAAAAAACAAAAATAAACTACTGAAGTGTGATGTAATATTAGTCCTCCCATATGGTAGTGAATGCTGGATAATCTTTTTACACATGAAGAAGAGACTTGAGACAACAGAAATGTGGTTCTACAAAAGGATTCAGAGAGTACTATAGACTGAATATGTATAATGACAAAGAGAAAATGGAAACAAAAAGGACAAATAATTAGAATCTGAAAGAAGCAATTGATATTTCTAGGGCACATAATGAGGAAAGAAGGCTTGGAAATTTTGATACGGGACATACTGAAGGCAAGAGAAAACAGCAATTATTCTACTCTAAGGGATTGTGTAAACAGTTTTTGGAATAGAGTTTGAGAGAGATAGCAAAAAGACAAGTCTTACTAAGAGCTACAAAGAGCAGGAAGGTGTGGAGAGCTATGATCGCTTACATTCTGAAAGGACATGGCATGTAGAAGAAGGTATCATCAGGGTTGAGTAAATATTTTAAAATTTTAATTATGACAAAGAAAGATTTTCATATTTCTAAAGTAAATACTTGACTAGATGAAATTCACAAATACAACATGTGTCCCATAATAGTTGTTACATTTTGTACGTGAAATGTGTATACATGTTTAACAACTATTAAGAAACATAAGATGCATAATTTATACTGTATGTATGTATGTATGTACAGACACTCACACACACACACACACACACACAAACACACATGTACACTTCCTGATCAAAAATTTAAGACCACTTAAAAATCTTTAAAAAGAAATTTCTTTTACAGATAGATTTTAAACACCTCCCACTTAAGGTTACCAATACTACAATCTAAAAGGTTATGGAAACAAAAAGCTACATTCCAAACATTTTATTTAGAAATTTACATTTTTATAAAATGAGGCGATTTACACATGATCAAAATTATAAGACCAGGGGTATAAATTGTTAGATCTATTACCATGCCTAAAGCAAGCAAACTTACCAAAGTTGAGCGTTCTTGAATTCTAGAATTCCATAAGCAAATTTTATCACAGCGGGTGATCGCAGCTAAGGTAAATTGCAGTAGATTTGCAACTTTCTAAAGAACAGTGAGAATTATGGAAAAGCAAAATCCTCTGGTAGGCCTCAAAAAATTTCTCCTGCATTGAGTAGGAGAATAAGACGGGTTGTTATGAAAGACGGGGGACTTTCTTCTAGTAAAATTAAGGCAGTCACAGATGCTGATTGCAGTCCCGTAACCATCAGACGACACTTAAGACAAAAAGGCATGGTAAATAAAAAGCGTAAACAAATTCCTCAGCTGCTTCCACATCACAATTTGGGCCACTTAAAGTTTAGTCATGAATACCAAACATGGGACGTTGAGAAGTGGAAGAAAGTCCTGTTTTCTGATGAGAAAAAATTCAATCTCGATGGTCCTGATGGCTTCCAACGATATTGGTATAACAAAACAAGCCTCCTGAAATTTTCTCCGCACGTCATAGTGGTGGAGAGTATGGGGTGCCTTTTCTTACAGAGGGACGATGGAGCTCCAGGTGATGCAGGGTCGTCAGAGAGCGGCTGGTTGTGTTAACATGCTACAAAAAGCATCTTTGATGATGGAGGGCCATCGTTTGTGTGGGGATGGATGGTTATTCGGTCAGGATAATGCTGCAATCCATGTTGCAAGACGGACCTTGACCTTTCTACAAGAAAATGGGATCCATCTCTTGGGACATTCTGCATGCTCACCAGACTTGAACCCAATTGAAAATGTTTGGGGATGGATGACAAGAGATGTTTATCGAAATGGCAAACAATATTCAACAAAAAATGAACTTTGTGAAGCCATCTTCAGAAGCTGGAGCAACATCCCCCGCACCTTAATGGAAACGCTTATTTCTAGCATGCTCGACAGAATTTTTGAAGTCATCAAAAGCAGCGGAGGTAGACTTCATTATTAAATTTGGTTGTTGAATATTTTCATACACTTTTTGTACAATTTCATAGAATTTTTGTCTCTGATCTTATAATTTTGATCATGTGTAAATCTCCTCATTTTATAAAAATGTAAATTTCTAAATAAAATGTTTGGAATGTAGCTTTTTGTTTCCATTTTTTGTAGCTTTTTGTTTCCATAACCTTTTAGATTGTAGTATTGAAGTGGAAGGAGTTTAAAATCTATCTGTAAAAAAACATTTCTTTTAAAAGATTTTTAAGTGGTCTTAAATTTTTGATCGGGAGTGCATATATGTCTACATTTCTGAGATGAAACATTCTATTATTCAAATTTTTTCCATTGTTTGGACTTTTGTCCTTATCTTTATTGCTATATTCATGATGTTTATGCTGTTGTATACCCCAACCTTCTTTAATCAATTGGAATTTTTAACTGAAACCTCAATTTCAGTCATTGGGGTAGATTGTTTGCATTCCATAAGTCATGCCACTTCTGGATGTCTTAATGATCTCCATTTGACTTAACTCTCTAAGCTCTTTTTTTTGTTTCACTACTGTTGTATGCAGGTATTGAATTCACAACAGTCTGAGCTAAGTCACTGAACTCAACCAACTCTTGGATCTAATATATATATATATATATATATATATATATATATATATATATATATATATATATCCAAATGAATAAGAATGAAGAAAATATTTGCAACCATCATTATGAACTACCTGATGAAACATTGTTTTTTCAGTGTCGAAACAAAAAGTACAATTTTGTAGTAGATTGTAGTTTGTACATGTTCTAAAGTATAATTTTATATATATATATATATATATATATATATATATATATATATATATATATATAGTAAAAGTAAGTAAAATATAAGAACAAAAAGCTGAAAATCCAACTATACCATCACAGATGTAAGGTATATCATGATATAGCTATACAATTCACCATGTTAGTTTAACTTCGGAAAATTATAGAACTGTGAAACCGGTAAAGTTACTCTAAATAAATACTCCAGTTGCAATTTTCAACTTTTTTCCCTATATGTAATGGACTCTCATGTATGTCACTATGTGCCACAAAGTCTCCAAACAATCCTCCTCAGTTTTGAATTTAGAGTTCTTGTTCTCCTGTACAATGTCTATGTACACACAAACACACACAAAACCAAATCATATGAGAAAACATTCTCCCACATGAAAATCTAATTCTGTTTCTTTTTATAATTTGTTTTTTTATAATTGCAAAAATAAAATGACTAAACAATTTTTATTGGGAAGAAGATTTCTGAATTTTACATGGATGTCTTTCAAAAAGAAAAATCTCACAAGAAAAAAGAACAGATTTCAAAAAAACATCAAAGATCTATTTATCTGTTTTTAATATGAATGAACTTTTAAAAATATAGGTTCATTTTTCTTTTTTGTTCTTTTTTCAAGCACTGACATGAACAAATCTAAAATAGATTTGTGGCAATGTTAGATTGCTTTATGTTTTAGTTTTTGCTTAGAATATATCTTTACTTGTAATATGCAAATTGAATAATGTGTTGGCAGGCTGCCTGCTCTCTTTATGCTCAGTCTGGCACAGAAGGCTCCCTAATCTACATATTTGGGTCAGTTCAAAATACCGTCAACATTTTTTAATAATAAGAATAATCTGACCTGACAGTTGTCATTATTTCAACATTGAACTCAATGTATATCAGTACAATAAATACTATAAAGTTTTATTTTTTAAGTCATGCTTTTTATTTTATTTCAGATCTTATTATAAATGCCATGTTCATCCAGGGTCTGCCCAATCATTGCTCTCCACAAATTACTATCCTTTCTAGGTTTTAATAAGATTTGTTTTTTATCATCATTCCCTGTACCTGTTCTGCTATTCATTTGCACAAATTTCTTAGGCAGGTTATTCACTGCTTTTTACTGTTCCTCTTGATTTTAATCTGCTTTGTGAGTATCAAATTTTCCAAGCCAACTTATACTTTATGTGCCCTAGAAATTTCAATTTCAAATAACAAATACCTTTTTGTTTCCATTTAGATTATTAATTCATTACTCAAAAGTTCATGGTATTCTCAGCCTCCTTCTTGATATATCCCGAAAAGGGATATATATCAATACGTGGTTGTTAAGTGGTTTAGGCAAATGTAACTGGGTAGATCAATCTAGTATGTAGACGTAATTGTCATATGCAGTATCCTGAGATGTAGGTGTAGTCAATGGTGGTAGACCAATAGACCTTTCTCACTCACTCTGAACGTTCTTGCCTTCATCTCTATTTATTCAAATTTGGTCCAACCAACAAAACTTTAATGTTCTAAGTTTCTATTAAACTAAAACTACTATATAAAAAATTTAAATATAATAAATCTTGAACAACAATGGTAAGGGTAATATTTCCTTTTCATTCCAGTGAGGGGGAACCAAGGTGTATTCATTATATATTCATTACATCACTTCTGTAGAACCACATTTCTGTTTCCTCAAGTCTTTTTCATCTGTGATAACATAGTCCAGTATTCAATGCCATATAAGAAGACCAATATTACATAACAGTTGAGTAATCTTTTCTTTGTTTCTGATGAAATTTTCCTGTTTCTTAATACTTTACTTACCTTTTAGATGGCTGCATTTGTTATTCTAATGTGCCTTGATTTTTATGTCATATTTTGCACCCTATATTAGATATAAAATTTACATACTTGTTGTATTTTGGCATCTCCAATTCATTGTTCATATCTTGGGTTGTTTCTTTTGATAAAAATTATAAACTCTCTCTTCTTTACAATTGATTTATTTCAAATAAACAAAGGAAACACCTGACTGCTATCATATGTATGAAAACATCATTCATTTATTTAGTTTGGAAACACAACTAATTTATATATATATATATATATATATATATATATAGATAGATGATGATGTCAAGTCCATAAACAGAGAGGATAATTCAAAAAGATCTGTTTAATATAAAATATTAAGCAATAGATCTGTACAGAGAACTCAGTGGATATTATCCAGAGCAATATGATATAGATAAAGGCAAGCTCAACAAATTATCTAAAGTGGATATAAACTATAATTTATTTTGATGGGTGTATCAACCCATCTCTTCAGACCAAGATTTCATTTGGTGTAATTTCCTTAGAACATTAAAAAAAGATCTTTCATTAACATTCAGAGGAAATTAAAGATGAACAAAATCTTAAAACTGGAATGCTTGGATACTTTTCCTAACACTTCTTCTTCTACATGGATTTTTAATTATTGGTTTCAGACTTTTTTAGCTCTAATATGAAGGACCGAAATATGAGAAGACCTCGATAAACTGGACACGTTGATTACATATATTTCTGCGGACATCTATGAATATGTAGCAGAACAAACTACTTATGATTCAGCAATAAATGGACTCCAAGAACTGTACATAAAACCTACCAACAAAATTTTCGCCAGACATGTGCTGTCTATAGATGAATATATTCAGGAATTATCTCTATTAACAAAGGAATGTAATTTCTAAGCTGTTGATGCAGTGCAAAACTGAGACAATAGTGTTAGGGATGCATTTCTTAGTAGACTACACTCAAACACTATTAGACAATGGTTATTAGAAAATAGAACCCTTTTAAATGCTGCCATTGACTAGGTGAGAGCTCTCTATACTACACAGAAAAACTTGGAATCTTATTCACGACTTTTTCTACCAGTTGGTGCCGCTATCATAGAAAATAGTAACACATCAGGGATAGAAAACTGTGCTTCAGCACTCAACAATACAAAATCACTATGTTATTTTTGTAATGGACAGTGTTACAATTGTCAGAATTGCCCGGCGAAAGAAAGCACATGTTGCAGATGCAATAAGATCGGTCATTACGCTAAAGTCTGCCGTTCAAGACCAACACATACTTCCACCTCAACATGGACTTCAACTGAGACTTGTTACTATTGCTACTATTAAAAATAATTGTATATTTTTATCTAGAACAGTAACTTCTAGCCTTACAGCGGCTTCTTCTTCAGGAATCCTAAAGCAAGCCACAATTTTGCATTGATCAGGAAATATGAAGATACTGCCTTGATGGATACTAGTAGTTCCAGATCCTTCATTTCCTATGACTGTGCAAAAAAAGTATAATTTAAAAATAAACCCTGCCTCGGGGACTGTTTCCATGGCCTCTTCATCACTGAATGCTTCAGTAAAAGGACAATGCTCTGTCAACATCAACTTATTAGGTGAGTCCTATCCAAATACTCAACTTTCTGTGTTACGAGGTCTTTGCTGTGATGTTATTTTAGGTCAGGATTTTATGAACCAACACTTGAGTGTATCCCTTGCCTTTGATGGGCCTAGAAAAAGTATTGTTATCTCTAACTCTACTGTCTGCAGTTGCCCGGTTCACACTCCATCTATCGTCCGGTTCACACTCCACCCATGTCTATTGAACAGGTTAAGAGGCTCATCCCTTGTTCCCTGTTTAGGATATGGTTTCCGACTTTCTCTTTTCCAATCTTCTCACTTTGTTTTTTTTTTCAATTGGAGTAGATAGATCTATCTATCACCCGGTTCACACTCCACCCATATCTATTGAACAGGTTAAGAGGCTCATCCCTTGTTCTTTGTTTAGGATGTGGTTTCCGGCTTTATCTTTTCAAATCTTCTCACTTTGTTTTTTTTGTTTTTTCAATTAGAGTAGATAGATCTATCTATCACCTGGTTCACACTCCACCCACGCCTATTGAACAGGTTAAGAGGCTCATCCATTGTTCCCTGTTTAGGATGTGGTTTCCGGTTTTATCTTCTCCAATCTTTTCACTATTACGTAGCCCCCTGCACATCAGTGGCGTTACCACCTTGCTCGGGGTGATACGATTAAAAAAAAAAATTTTAAAAAATACCATCCGCGTCAGTAGACAGTCCTTAGCTCTTCTCAAACCTTGCCCCTAATTGCAAGCCCATTTTTACAAAGTTTAGGAGGTTTGGAAAGGAGGACATACATTTCATCCAATCTGAAGTAGACACAATGCTTCAGGAAGGGGTGATTGAAGAGAGCATATCTCCCTGGAGAGCTCAGGTTCTTATTGTTGCTAATGAACGCCAAAGGAAAAGACTGGTGGTGGATTACAGTCAAACCATCAATAGATTCACCAAACTAGACGCATACCCTTTACCAAGAATGGATGATTTAGCATTGGAAATCTCACAGTACAAATTTTACACGTCGTTAGATTTGAAAAGTGCCTAATATCAAATACTTATTCGGAAAGAAAATAAACAATATATGACTTTTGAAGCTAATGGCAAGCTGTACTAGTTTTGTAGGGTTCCCTTTGGAGTTTCTAATGATGTTTCTAATGGCTTATGTGTACATTGACAATATAGTGATAGCCAGAAAAACCCAAGAAGAACATGATGAAAATTTCACTAAATTCAGGAAAATTGCTCAACAACATAATCTCACATTTAATGAGAAGAAGTCTGTTATATCAACTGAATTGCTTGACTTTCTGGGCTATACCATATCACAAAGAAAAATAAAGCCAGATGCAGAAAGGTTGCGACCACTAAAAAAGCTACCAATCCCAAAAGACAAGACAACTTTACGTCAAGTTATTGGTTTATTTTTTATTACTCCTAGTGGGTCCTGAAATTTGCTGATAAAATCAGGCCCCTGATTATTGCTGACACCTTCCTCCTCAAACAAAATTCCTTGAAATCATTCAATGACCTCAAAAATGAAATCGGTGGTGCTCTGCCAAATGCTAATGACAAAAACATTCCCCTGATAGTGAAAACTGACGCCTTGGATACAAATGTTGTGGCAACACTGAACCAAACAAGTCGTCCAGTCACCTTTTTTTCATGCACCCTAACCCCAAATGAATGTAAACACGTTGAAAAAGAAGCTTGTGCCATTGTTGAAGCCATTAAAATGTGATCCTTTGGTCTGCTCGACGGTTCACCATAATCACTGACCAACAAGCAGTGCACTACATATAAGAAACTGGGGAAAATTAAGAACAATAAAATCCAAAGATGGAGAATGGAATTGGGGTGCTATGATTATGACATAATGTATAATAATATTGCTGCTGATACATTATCAAGGGTGCATATTGGAAGCTATGGTCAGCAAAGAAAAACTATATGAGCTACATGTCAGTCTCTGTAATCCAGGCATCACCAAATTGGCCCACTTCATAAAAATCAGAAATCTTTCATATTCTATAGAAGAAGTGAAGAGAATATGTACCAAGTGCCCTGTATGTGATCAATAAAAACCTTGGTTCCACTCACCAGATTCAGTGGGCCTAGTCAAGGCCACACAACCTATGGAATGACTCAAACTATGAACTTTAAAGGATCTTTTCCTTCCAACACTAAGAGCCAATACATGTTAGTCATGACAGATGAACAGTCACACTTTCCTTTCATCTTTGTATGTCCATTTATGACTACAGACGTGGTGATCAGATGTCTGAGTCAGCTATTTGCGATGTTCGGAAGACCCTCTTACATCCATACCAATTGTGGATTTGCATTCACATCCAAGGAGCTTCAAGAATGGTTACAAGTCAAAACATCTAAAATCAAAAAGATCCAAAGATCTTTTATCTTTGGATCTTTTTGATCAAGGACAAAAAAGTCTACTCGGTGTCACTAATGTGTCAAACTTAAGTTTATTTACAGTAAGCATCTTTTAAGATTTTTTAAATTCCATAAAATCCCCAGATGTACTTAGCGTTCTACTCGAGAGCATCTCAAACCAGCTCGATATTGTAAACTTTAAAATTAGTGCATCATCTTATGTACTTGACTAACATGATATAGTATTCTTAAAAAAATTACTTTTTTTCTAACTAATAAAATCAAAATATTAACTTCCTGTATCAATATTTGGAACTCAAAATTTATTAAGGCTGGGAGAATGTCATATTCTTACTTGTATGTCCAACTACGTTCCTTTGAAGGATCTTCACATGAACTCTCAATTTCAGTATATTTATCTGCCCTTGTCCAGGAACTCTTCAGTAGAAGATAACCAGTCCTTGTTTGTTGCTCATTAAAGCCTTATGTCTTAAGGTAACTTTGTCTTTACTCATTTCACCAGGGTAGTTATAGTAACATGAGGAGAACAGACCCAACAATATATATATATATATATATATATATATATATATATATACTAGCGGTATAGCCTGGCATTGCTTGGGTGCAATGAAAGCTTTAAAACTAATCCATGGTCCTGGAGCTCAGACTCTTTGGACGTTGGCACAAAAGATTAAAAAGTAATTGTTGTTTCCAGTTAAAGCGAAACCGTAGACTGAAATAAAATGAATGGATGTAAGTCAAATTTTGATTTCCTGGTATCAATATCTAATAA